>BPTQ01000001.1:227078304-227313947 GCA_019973895.1 Chrysanthemum seticuspe
GAATATACGAAGAAAATGGCCAAAGTCAAGAATTGAGACACTCAGGCTGCTGGAACTGAAAGAGACGGTGTCAGAAGTTACAAGTGACGGCGTCAGGCACAACTAGTAACGCCGTTGGACAAATTTTGTGACAGGTCAGTAGCCAAATTGCTCATTTACAAGTGACGGCTTCAGGTTTTAAAAGAGTAGGGCGTCGCAACTCAGACGGCCTATATTTGATCCAGACGACATCAGAGACTGAAGGGGACGGCATCACAAGCATAAGGTGACGCCGTCGCAAGACTAACGTGGCCAAGACGAAACCCTAATAACGGCAACCCGACGGCGTCACGAATCAAAGGGTGACGCCGTCGCATGTTTAATCTTATATATAGAATCCGAATTTTTTAGTTTTCGGTGTGTAGTCTTTTGGAGTAAAAACCTAAACCGAACCAAGGCTGTCTTGTACAGTATTTTAGGGTTCCATACCCTATCTTACATCAAGATAAGTGTTTTACTTCATTAATTTAATTATGTCTTCAATTAATTGTGTGTCTGCTTCCATGTTTCCCATGTCCGACTAATTTACTTGTGTGTTTGCTTAGGGAATATGAAACTTAATTATTGAATATTGATTGGTTGTCTCTTATCTTAATTTTTAATGATCTAGTATTGCGATAGATCATCCGTTGTGTAGTTAATGCTTGATTTGTCTTTGTGAACCTTAGCTTATAGTACCTAGAGTCATTGTAGGCTAAACCATCCGAAGAGTACCTTAGTGTTAAGTTTATAAATCCTAGAGATTTTGTAGGCAATAACCTTTGGTAGTTTCAAAGATTTAGGGATAAACGCATACCTTACGACCTTAGACAAACAACGCGATTAAGAATAAGGACGTGACAATTCAACCATCAATAGGAGATAATTAAGGAGTAATAAAACCTAAGTAAACACATCTTTAAATCATCATACGAGCACACAATAATTAGACATAGAGTACATACACCTTAGATTTGATAATTAGACGAGTAGACTAATCGGTAGAAATACCAACCCCCAAATCCAATACCCCGAGATTCGTACTTTTCCATTTCCTAAAAAACGTAAAAAGATAAAAAAAAATAATCTTCCTCAACCCCAACCTTAGCGTAGTAACTTCTCACTAGCATTCCTATTCCCCTAGAGAATGATATCAATTCTCGTGGCTTACCCTAATACTACACTACAACGATTAGGTTCACTGCCTAGGGTGTTAAAAAACTTGCTCGACGAAAAGGAAGTTCCTTTGACCCTGAACGACGCGTGTAGCGTTATCAAGTTTTTGGCGTCGCTGCCGGGGAATAGAATAGCTAGTTAAGAGTCCACCTCGTTTAGGTTTTCTTGCTTGATTCCTATCAAGTAAACTTTTTTCCAATTTTTAGCTTCCTTATAGTCTATCCCCCTTCTTCGTGACCTTTGTTCGTAAAACCTATCACTCACGATGATAGGTGTCTTCCGTCGAAGATTCTTCACACTACCCGCCCCCAATCCTCCTCCTAATCCCGGAATTGAGAACGCAATCCCGCAAAACCCTTCACCCGTTCACCACTTTGGAAATCACCAAGGGCATAATGATTGGCAACAACAAAGTCCTTTCTATGACTCAGATTCCGATGAGGAATTTGATTATGGTAAAGCACTTGACAACGGGGAGGTCATTGATGAAGTTAGTTTTGAAATGGAAGAAGACCCCTCCCAATGTTTTGACCCTAGGTGTAGAATTGAGAAAGATGGTCCCTTTAACATGCAATTCCCTTGCAAAATAGGATTAGAAGGATTCGATGCTTACTTGAATTCGTTCTTGCCTTTAAACTTAATCTCAAGGAACCTATACAATAAAATCAAGGTGAATGAGTTCACTTATCAAGGGAACAATGTTGTTGAAGCAGTAACTCATTTGCATGTGTTTGTTGGAAGTTCTGCTTATTTGGTAGAGTTCATGGTCTTAGAAAACTTAGGAGAATTTATTGATAAGGACCTCACTCAAGTGATTTTTGGAAAACCTTTCAAGAGAATGACTAGGTTGAATGAACGGATGACTGATGGTCTAATTACATTCTCTGATGAAGTTGAGGACTTTGTCTACTAAATGCCACGTGCTCATCCTAGGTTTAAACACAAGGATATTGAGTCGTGTAATAGAATGACTCCTATTCCATTGCTTAGTGAAAGGGATAAGCAAAGTGGACTTAGGTACCCATATGAGAAAACTAAGAGGTATTACAAAAAATTCCTAGAGATAGGAGATGATTACAAAAAGAATGAGAGAACCTTGGAATGGCTTAGGTATGGGCACGTAAGCGTGCACGAGACCACGTAGGGGCACGACTTCGAGTCTAGCTACAACACTCATAAATAAAGAAAAGCGCTTCGTGGGAGAAAACCTATGCTTAATTGTTTGCTTGTTTGTGTCGCATATCTTTTATTGATTGTTTATTCTCATTTTTAAATTTGTAAAAATGCTTTATTTTGTCTTTAACCTCGTCTTAATTACATATAAAGGTATTTTACATAAGGGATAAGTGTAGGGAGGATTACACACGTTTTCAAAAGAAACGTAAACATGAGAATTTCAATTAATTAAAAGATATACATGTGTTTTTGTTCGAGTCAAATGCTTGTATCGAGTCATAATGGATGTTTTGCAGGAAATTTTTCTAGATTCTAAAGATGTAAATTTTCCAGAATTTTTTCCAGAAAATCGCAGACCAGTTTTTGTCAGGATAACCTAACGGCGTCAGGATCGCAACCTGACGGCATCAGGAAGGAGCAAAAACAACTGATTACTTTTTCTCGTTTTCTGAGCTACTTATAATTTTTTGGAATTTTCCAGATCTTAATTTTCCAGAAATTCTGTAAACATCCATTCCACGAGCATTATATCCTAGTTTAGTAGAGTCCTATATATATTATTAGCGCCGATTTTACGCGAAGGTTTCGTTTGTTTTCTTCAAGTGTGCAGGTTTAATTTACCAAGAAGAAGATACATAAGATGAGAAGGAGCTTTTCACGCAAACGTTCTTTTTGAAGAAAGATGTAACCACCACCTTACACGGATCCTACCGAGCTAATCAGGGGAGTATTAGTTTCTTTCATCTTTTATTACCTTCCATTATCATAACTTTGATACTTTCGGGGAACACTGGAGACAATGTTCAGTTTAAGTGTAGGGAGGGAAAATAAAACGGGAACTTTGAAACTATGCTTATCCTTGATTATTTGCTTTGTCCAATTGCATTTGCGTAATAAACCATGAGAAAATGTCGGTTAGGGTAATTTTGGCACCAAATTTTCAATTTTTCATGATATATAGGAGTGGGCCATTAGTCTTAATAAAGCGTCTCATGGATAGGAAATTGGATGACTAGCACAAAAAACCTTTACCACTTAAATTCCACCCAAAATATGAGGATCGCCCTTAGATTAGTAGGAATTAAAGCATTCATCTTTAATGCTTAGAGTGTGAACCGGTAGTATAATAGATTCTAGAACTTGTTTTATGATGCATTCTGAGATCGCTAGTAAGGCTACACTTGTGTAGTTAGGAATAACTAAATGATAAGAGGCATTAGGATAACCCTTGTTTGATACCCGTAATACAATTACTTCTTCCACATCGGTTGAGTAATTCCCCCATACCTTTGCGTTGTACTCATCTTTAGTACACGATACCCCTAGTTAACCCCTCAGAGCCTATCCTTTTCGCGGTTCTCGTGATGTTTCGGTTTTCCGAAATATCAATAAAGAGCATTGTTTACACCCCACCCCCAAATGTACACCCAAATCGCCTTAGCCTACCTTGTATGCACTCACTTTTAGTGCATTATTATTATCACACTAAACCCTTAGTTCAATTATCTAGTTGCTTGCATAAGTTGCTAAGTCGAGTCATATACTTTGTACATAGTTTTGGGACAATTGGGACTCATGGGAAAAGTTAAATTTTATGAGATGACGGGAAGGGAACATTAAATTCAAATTCCCTTTATTTGAATAATAATGTACTCCAAGTATTTTGATCTTTTCAATTCGGGTCATATTTAGTGTTAGAGTAATAAAAACTCAAGTGTAGGGATGTGCCTATAAATCCCTATCATATTGATGTTATCGTAGAGGATAGTAGAGTAAAAGTGTATGAAAAAAAAACATATTGGCTACCATCCTACATCTATCTTTAAATTTATGTTTGTTTATTTCAGTTATCTAGAGTTTAGAGTGTCGAGTCTTGGCTTAGCAACGCCATTCTTCGCATGCTTGTAACATAAATATTTTTGACTTGCCACCACTAAATAGCCTATCCCACCAAACCCTTTGTTTCCCTACCGTAAGCCTATCATTACAACCTTTTAAAAGACCTCTTGGATACTCTTTCCTAGGTGCTTACGCCAAAGCTATTGAGGTTTGATCTAGTCTCAAGCCTATGGTAATCTATGTACTAGGACCGGTTAATGAGTGTTTATCTTTCATTTCCAACTTGTTATATTTCATATACACCCGAGAGATGTGAGTATCCAAACACCCCATGTGAGGTGCTAGTATGTAATTTACGTGCTTGTTATGACTTTTGCGGGGCTTATACGTGTTGTGAATCATTCTAAACTAATGCTTCATGACCTCTAACTTATAAATTGATTGGCTAAAAGCACATTTGCTTGAGGACAAGCAAATACCAAGTGTAGGGATATTTGATAACGTTTTAAAATGTACCTTTTTAAGGGGTCGTTTAAGCCCTTATTTGATCACTTTTGTATCCGTTATTACTTAATCTCGTTCCTTTTCACTTTTTAGGTATCTTGAAGGCAAAATGCTGGAATGACACTTATTCGGACTAAAAGGCGCGAATATACAAAGAAAATGGCCAAAGTCAAGAATCGAGACACTCAAGCTGCTGGAACTGAAGGAGACGGCGTCAAAAGTTACAAGTGACGGCGTCAGGCACAACTAGTGACGCCGTCAGACAAATTTTGTGACGGCTCAGTAGCCAAATTGCTCATTTACAAGTGACGGCTTTAGGTTTTAAAAGAGTAGGACGTCGCAACTCAGACGGCCTAGATTTGATCCAGACGACGTCAGAGACTGAAGGGGACGGCGTCACAAGCATAAGGTGATGCCATCGCAAGACTAACGTGGCCAAGACGAACCCCTAATAACGGCGACCCGACGGCGTCACAAATCAAAGGGTGACGCCGTCACATGTGTAATCTTATATATAGAATCCGAATTTTTTAGTTTTCGATGTGTAGTCTTTTGGACTAAAAAACTAAACCGAACCAAGGCTGTCTTGTACAGTATTTTAGGGTTCCATACCCTATCTTACATCAAGATATGTGTTTTACTTCATTAATTTAATTATGTCTTCAATTAATTGTGTGTATGCTTGCATGTTTCCCATGTCCGGCTAATTTACTTGTGTGTTTGCTTAGGGAATATGAAACTTAATTATTGAATATTGATTGGTTGTCTCTTATCTTAATTGTTAATGATCTAGTATTCCGATAGATAATCCGTTGTGTAGTTAATGCTTGATTAATCTTTGTGAACCTTAGCTTATAGTACCTAGAGTCATTGTAGGCTAAACCATCCGAAGAGTACCTTAGTGTTAAGTTTATAAATCCTAGAGATTTTGTAGGCAATAACCTTTGGTAGTTTCAAAGAGTTAGGGATAAATGCATACCCTACGACCTTAGACACACAACGCGATTAAGAATAAGGACGTGAGAATTCAACCATCAATAGGAGCTAATTAAGGAGTAATAAAACCTAAGTAAACACGTCTTTAAATCATCATACGAGCACACAATAATTAGACATAGACTACATACACCTTAGATTAGATAATTAGACGAGTAGAGTAATCGGTAGAAATACCAACCCCCAAATCCAATACCCCAAGATTTGTACCTTTCCATTTCCTAAAAAACATAAAAAGATAAAAAAATAATCTTCCTCAACCCCAACCTTAGCGTAGTAACTTCTCACTAGCATTCCTATTCCCCTAGAGAACGATATCAATTCCCGTGGCTTACCCTAATAGTACACTACAATGATTAGGTTCACTGCCTACGGTGTTGAAAAACTTGCTCGACGAAAAGGAAGTTCCTTTGACCCCGAACGACGCGTGTAGCGTTATCACTAAGTGAAAAGAGGCATTAGGATAACCCTTGTTTGAAACCTGTATTATAATTACTTCTTCCACATCGGTTGAGTAATTAGCTCACACCCTTGTGATGTACTCGTCTTTAGTACACGATATCCCTAGTTAACCCCTCATAGCCTATCCTTTTCGCGGTTCTCGTGATGTTTCAGTTTTCCGGAATATCAATGAAGAGCATTGTTCACAATCCACCCCCAAATGTACACCCAAATCGCCTTAGCCTACCTTATATGCACTCACCTTTAGTGCATTATTGTTATCATTATTAAACCCTTAGTTCAAATATCTAGTTACTTGCATGGTTGCTAAGTCGAGTCATATCTTTTGTACACATTTTTGGGACGATTGGGACTCATGGGTAAAAGTAATATTTTATGGAGTAACGGGAAAGAACGATAAATTCAAATTCTCTTTGTCTACGTAATTAAATACTCAAAGTGTTTTGATCTTTTCAAATCGGGTCAATTAGTGTTAGAGAAATAAAAACTCAAGTGTAGGGATGCTCCTATAAATCCCTTATATTTTGATGTTATCGTAAAGGATGGTAGAGGAATAATGTATGAAAAAAAATCGAAAAAAGAGAGTGATAAAAAAAATGTTGAAAAAAAAAACATACGGGCTACCATCCTACATCTATGCGCCGGTTGTTCATCCAGCACCGGTTGTTCATCCACATCTGCATCATATGTTTTGGCATTCCCCTCAGCAAGAAACAACAACTCTTCCTCATCCAACACAGTTCCATTATCTTGAGCTTGCACCAGCAGCATCTTATCCCTGAAGTATTCTGCATTTTGTAGACGTTTTGGCTGAGTGCAGTTCCTAGCAATGTGTCCTTCCCCTCCACAGTTGTAGCACTTAACTAGTTTCCCCTGACCCTGACCAATGATCCTTCCTTTGTTCTGAACACCCACACAACCAGCTCCAGTTCCAACATTCCTTTGTGCATTATGTGGTAGATACGCATTCTCCCTGACTTGCACGTTCTGAAACACAACTCTTCCTTCTTTAACAGTAGCATGATTATGTAGATTAGATTCGGTTCTGAGATGGTTGTTGGTGTGGGGAATGAAGTTTCTGTTTTGTTGAACCATTAGGGCCAGTTGATTAGCAAGGTTTTCAATGAACATGTCAGAGGGCTTATATCCTGGATCAGGAATATGTTTGTGATTGTGATTCTCAGTAGGTATAACTTTTGATGCTTTGGTACTTATCCTTACATTTGATAGAAATGCAGTTGAATCATTTGAAGAACTTGCAGCAGCAAAATTAGAGTTAGAGTTGAACTTTTCCATGATCATACGTTCAAATGCAGCATGTTTCTCATGTTGGAGTAAGTAAGCATACATTTGTTCATAGTTGGTGTTCCTCAATCCTTTGTCCAGTTTGACAGCAGTGACAAATTTGTGCCATTCAGGGTTTGTTGTTCACGAACTTGGAATTGAGTTGGATATTTGGCATTGTCATTTTGATATTCCTCATATCATTCACAAGTTTGTAAAACCTCACATGATATTCAGTGACACTTTCCCCTGGGTTCATCTTAAAGTTCTCAAAGTCATCATATAGCTGTGACTCCCTATCTTCCTTTGTTAGTTCTGAACCACAGAGAAGCATCTTGACATTATCCCAAACTGCCTTAGCTTCAGTATTGTGATTGATCAGCTTGTAAATGTCTTTTGGTAAACCTTGAAGTATAATGTTTGAAGCTCTAATGTCAGCATCATATCTCTTCTTCTCCTTTTCATCAAGCTCATCATACATTCTTGGTCTATCCAACCCTAAAACTACCATTCCATCAGCTGCAGTTTCGAGAATATCCCTGGTAGTTCCAATTTGAAATGGTCCTTCATCAATTGACTTAAGGATGTTAACACCATTCTCTTTGCCCAAGCAATACAGTCTGATTCTTTGTCCCAAGAGTGATAATCGGTTTTATCAAGCATGGGAGGACGAGTATCAGACCCTGTAGCTTGAACGTCATCAGCAACGGAAGAAATGATAGTAGTCATGATTCCTAAGAACACGGGATTTTATTGCTCTCTGATTAAACCGAGAAATAGATTCTTTCACGAGATTTTACTAAATCAAGAGAAAACCGTTAAACTTTAATACCAAGAAATGACAAATCTCAAGAGTCAAATCGCATAAATAACAAGTCGCACAATAGTCAAACCGAAGAGTAACAAATCGCACAATGACAAGTCACAGTAAATCAAACCGCTGAATTACCAAGTCGCTTTTAATCAAATCGCTTGATGTCAAACCGCTACAATCAACTCGCAGAAATACCAAGTCGCTTATATCAAATCGCTTTATGTCAAACCGCTTAAGACAAATCGCACCTTATAGTCAAATCGCAGACTATCAAACTGCTTAATACAAACCGCACAATTTTGACAAACCTCAAGGAGACAATAGTACTCCCACTACTTGTACTTTTGTCTCTTTGTTTTAGCACTCAAACCGCACAACAGGAATTAAATCGCACACTTTGATCAAATCGCTTACTAAATAACTAACAAATCGCAGCGAGGAATGGTCAAGTCGCATACGAAATCAGATCAAGTTGCATAAAAGAAGCATCAAATCGCAGTCAAACACTATCAAACCACATACAAGAATATAGGTCCGAGAGTCAAACGGCTTTCATGAAACACTTCAAAAACCAAACTTTTCCAATCAAAAATACTACAACAAATATGAACCAATCCTTCCAAACCAAAACCTAAACACTAATAATGATTCTAAACACAAAAGCACAATCAAAATCTAAACTTTAACACTAAATAAGATCAAAATGGTGAAAGTATCTCTAAACTCATTCAAACCCAAAAACTTATGAAAACCACTAAGAATTCAAGAACATGTAAAGTAGATGATAAAACCATGGCTCTTGATACCATTTGTAACATATTGGTTTTCACAAACACACAATCAAGCACACATGGATTTTAATGAGGTTTGAGCTAGAGAGAGAAAGTGGAGAGAAATGGGAACTTCTAGTGAGATAAAGAAAATGTATTATGAAGCTCCAACCCTTTTTCTTCCTAGGCAAAGGGTATTTATAGTGTCTTATATGAAACGCCACCTACGGGCTGTGGATCAGGCATACAGTGGGTAAACACTTGTTCGTCCTCCACGGTGTTACTTAACTAACTACTAACTATTACTGAATGACTACTACTACGATCTTTCTAACGAATACATATGCTTGAGGTGATCGAGTCTTTAACTACTGGATTTTCTAAATCCCAACAACATCCATTATAACTTGATACAAGCATTTGACTCTAACAAACACACAAATATATACATATCCAATTATTGTTCTCATGTTCAGACAAGTTCAAAAAAAACATATGTGATCTTCCCCACACTTATCGTTTTGTAAAATACCTTTATATGCAATTAAGACAAAAATAAAAAACAAAATAATGCATTTTCACAAAACAAACATGAGAATTAAGCAATAATGAAAAAGATATATGAAACACACAAACAAGAATGAAAAACAAACAAGAAAACAAGTAAACATGGGTTGCCTCCCAAGAAGCGCTTTTCTTTATTTATGAGCCTTGTAGCTAGACTCGAAGTCATGCCCTACGTCCTACATATCTTAAATGCCCATTCGAATGTTTTGAATCTTCCTTCATCACGAATATATTTAGGGCCTAGCTTTAGACAAGCAGTGTAGTAAACCTTATCCTCACAGTCAACCTCAAAAGTCGGTATATTATCCACATCTAACTCTTCAATGCCCTTGAACTTTTTATTTTTGCAAGGCATTACATATTTAACACATTGAGTTCCATTTAAAAAATTGACTATCCCTTCCTCTAGGTTATAAATCATCATGGACTCTTCAATAAATGGTTTTCCAAGTATTACCTCTCCTAAGAATCCATCAATGATACCTCTAACATCTTCCAAGATCATAAAATCACACCTATATGTGAAATTACCTACAAAGACATTCAATCCTCTATCTCTCCCAACAAAGTTACTCAATTTCTTAAGGTAAAAGGGATCCTTCCTAGGTCCTAGATTCTCACTCATGATCCAATTGTAATAGAGCCTAGACATGATGTTCATAGGAGCCTTATAGTCAATGTAGGTGTTGTTAATACAAATAAGCCGTAAAAACGTTTATTTATATTTTACGATCTTCTAATGTTTTGTCGATAACAAACTTAAAATCATTTTAACGAAACAAATAAATACGTAAACTGTTTGAGCCAATAGTTTTCTAACACACTTACGTTTTCACATAAAACACTAAAACAAGTATAAGTGATTTTATGATTTAGTAATACATATGTACAACAACTAGTGTTTACATATTTTGGTAAATATATACTTAAACTAGTATATACTAAAATTGGTAAAAACTAACAAATGGTATTGACCCATACTCACTTGACTAGATACATTGTATCTAGTAAAAGACCCATGGATCAACCCATAACCCATGACCCATGACCCATGACTCATGATCAAAATACCCATGGGTAAAGAGGAGCGTCCCACGGATCCCTAGCTTTACGCTAGACGGATCCCTTGTGGGAGGGATCCGTGGGATCCGAGGAACAGTAGATTTTTTCTTTTATAAATAGTGAGCCATTTCTTCCTTTTGGCTCACCACTTTCACACATACTTTATCCAAGTATTATGCCTCTCTAACCACTGATCCTGAGGGATCTTTCTATGTAGTTTGTCTTTTGTTTTTGTGTGATTCTCTAGGTTCCTCTTAAAGGCGAGATCACCACTCCTTGAAGTCGAGCAAGCTCAAGTCCATGAGTTGCCATGCTTTGTCATCATTAAGACAACTAAGGTTCTCTTGTTGATAGTTCTTTCTTCCTCCGTAGAAATGTTTTGTTGAAGGCATTAGTGAAGGATGCCGAAAGAGTCAAGACGAAAGCATTAGTGAAAGGTGCTTCACGTCCTTGTCAAAAGCATTAGTGAAGAATGCTAAAGGTGTCAAGACCAAAGCATTAATGAAAGATGCCAAGCACTGTGTCAAAGGCATTAGTGAAAGATGCCTAGGAATAAATCAAGTGGCATTAGTGAAGAATGCCTAGGTCGTATAATCGATGAGGTTCATCGATATACATATAAGTATTAGTTTATTTCCAAGGATGGTGATATCCTTGATGATGTTGTAACAAGGAGTGGATCTCCTTGAAATTAGGTGTTGTGTTGTGATGGGTAGTAGTTCCTCCATAGTAATGGAACTAGGAGCTTAGCCTAGTACCTAATAAAGGGTAGGAGACGTTGTGATAGGTGTGGTTCACCTTGGAGTGAAAGAACCTATAGTGGTTATCCTAGCACCGGAAAAAGAGTAGGCGACGTTGTGAAGGCTTCTCCGTCATAAGGAGATTGGTGTCGTGTAGTGTTTACGAACTCTTGAGTAGGTGACTCGGGGAGTAGAGTAGGGCAAGGAAGGTGTCCTTGTAGCCGAACCACTATAAATACTCGTGTCGAGGTTATGTGCTTCATACTCTTTATCTTTCATTACACGTTTATATATCTATATATCAACGTCCAACATAAACAACTAAATAGATTGACATAAGTCGATCTAAATATTTAAAAGGAAGTTTTAAATTGGTAAAACTATTCAAGCCCCCTTCTAGTTTTCCATAATTGGTATCAGAGCTTCGTTACCAAGTTTCTTAGAGTATGTTGTACTTTAAAAACTTGATACGATCCGTGTATGTTTGAAAACTACAAAGAAGGAAATATTTCAAAACATTTTCTTTTTCTCGTTCATGTTGGACATTGATAGATCATTCTAACATATTTGTTTCAAGAAATCTTCATGCCAGGATCTCTTCAAAATCTTCATCTCTATTCAAAGAATAATGAAGCCAACCTTCGAGAAAGGATCCAAAAGTAATCACAACCTACTTTCTCTAAGTACAAAGGATTACTTTAAGAGCTCTTGAAGTAGTTTTGGTATTATCTCTTCATAAGCCAAATCAAGAAGCATAAAGGTATGTTTATTTTTTCATTAGATAGCTTACATGATTATGTTAATATCATAGTTCTTATCTGCTTAAATAAACTGCTATGTGGAAAACTAGAAGGGGGGGTTGAATAGTTTTACCAATTAAAACTTCCTTTTAAACTATTTAGATCGACTTATGTCATTCTATTTGGTTGTGTGTGTTGGATGTTGATAAACAAGCATATAAAGATATGTAATGAAAAGATAAGAGTAAGAAGCACAAAACCACAACGCGAGTATTTATATTGGTTCGGCTACAAGGACACCTTCCTTGCCCTACTCCACTCCCCGAGTCACCTACTCGAGAGTTCGTAAACACTACACCAATCTCCTTATGGCGGCGAAGCCGTCACAACGTCGCTTAACCTTTTTCCGGTACAAAGCTAAATACTGAGTTCTTTCACACCAAGGCGAACCACACCTAACACAACGTCGCCTACCCTTTATACGGTGCTAGGCTAACCACCGAGTTCTTTCACACCTTAGGAGAACTAATCCTATCACAACGTCGCCTACCCTTTATTAGGTACTAGGATAAGCACCTAGTTCCATTGCAATGGAGGAACTACTACCACACTACACCAACGACTAATCCTAAAGGAGATCTACTCCTTTACAACATCATCAAGGACATCAATATCCTTGGATCTAATGCTAGTCTATCTAGTACATCGAAACACACCATATCGAATGTACAACTAAGGTACCTTTCACTAATGCCTTTGACTAGATCTACAAGACATCTTTCACTATTGTCTTGTGTCTTTACTTCGAAGCACCTTTCACTAATGCTTCAAGTCTTGACTTCTAAGAACCTTTCACTAATGCTTCTTGTCTTGACTTCTAAGCACCTACCACATGTGCTTATCCTATTGACGATAGATACCCTTCACTAATATCTTCGTCTTGACACTTGAGACATCTTTCACTAATGTCTTCAACACTACACTTCTTTGAAGAAAGAAAGAGATCATCAACAAGAGGACTTCAATAGCCTTGATGATGAGGAAGCATGGCAACTCATGGACTTGAGCTTGCTCGACTTCAAACGTGGTGATCTTGCCTTTAAGAAGAACCTAAAAGATCACACAAAAACAAAACTACAAACATAGATCTCTTGGATCTAAGGTTAGTGAGATTTAACTCAGAGGAGAAAGTGTGTTAGAAAGGGGTGAGATATAATGAAGAAATGGCTCACTATTTATAGAGGAAAAATCCTACTGTTTCCCTGGATCCCATGGATCCCTTCCACAAGGGATCCGTCTAGCGTTAAGCTAGGGATCCGTGGAACGCTCCTCTTTACCCATGGGTATTTTGGTTATGGGTCATGGGTCATGGGTTGAACCACGGATCTTTGGCTAGATACAATGTATCTTTGAGTGCAAAGCACTTAGTCACTTGGGTTTGGGTTGATCCATGGGTTTATGGATATTATCCATGTATGATATAAGCATGATGTCATGCAATGGGTTATGGGTCAAGATCCATGGGTTATGGGCTTTGGGTTGTACCAAATTACATTCAATGTATTTGCCCAATGGGTTGTAATACTTCAGTTTCTACCCATTTATAATACCTAATATACTACATACTAGTTATGTGTATATTTTACCCAAATATGTAAACACTAGTTGTTGTACATATGTATTACTAAATCAAAAAATCACTTATACTTGTTTTAGTGTTTTATGTGAAAATGTGAATATGTTAGAAACTATTAGTTTAAACCATTTACGTATTTTATTTGTTTCGTTAACATGATTTTACGTTTGTTATTGACAAAACATTAGAAGATCGTAAAATATAAATAAACATTTTTACAGCTTATTTGTATTAACAATCTCCCCCTTTTTGTTGATGACAAAACATAAAATTATTTTAAGGCAAAGCTAAAATTCGTAAACGTTTGAATTTGTAGTTTTTACTTTCTTCTCCCCCTTTTTGTCGAAACAAAAAGTGTTTGAAGAAAAGCAACACATCGTTTTTAAGAAAAAACATGTGAAAGAAATAAAAGGAAAAAGAAATAGAGAGCAAGTTAACGGGAAAGGATCTCGTCGTTACTCCCCCTTGACGAGTCCATCCCTAAGTAAGGGCGTCAAGAAACTAATTCTAATCTAGTTCATTTGCAACTAACTTTTGCAAAAGATTACGTCTATGTGACGGGTGTGCTCCCCCTAGATGATTGCAATTTTTGCAACGGGAAGTCATGAAATATAAATCTAAGGTTGCAAGTAATTTTGCAACGTATTATTTTGACACCAAGCTCTCCCTAGCTTTAGGGTGTCAAATTCTTCATGTGTTAATTGAATAACTGCAAAACAAGGGTTAGAAAACAAGTATAATTCACAATTTCCTGCAAATGTGATTTAAGTTAGTAGAAAGAAAAACTTTCTATCTTCACGGATCCCACGGTTCCCTCCTAGTAGGGATCCGTCTAGGCAATTCTGAGGGATCCGTCTGGCTGATGACTAAAATCAACAGAGGTGATATAACAAGTAATGTTATCACATAAATGAGATATGAATACATATGCTCAGAAAAATAACAAGTAGCATGTAATTCCATTTAATAAAACAAGAGTTATGATATACATGACTCTAAAAATAAGAGAATAGATAATACATGACTAGGAATTTCTAGACTATCTAACGCTTGATGCTAGGACACCACTAAAATCTTCTAGCTCAAGTTTTGTTTAGGTTTGATCTCGTCGAAACGTTCGAGGAGATGATAGAACATGAAACGCTGGTCTTCTCGTACTTCATGTATCAAACTTTCAACATGTTGACAATGATAGCAATCTTTGTCATGGCTAGGTAGTGGTGGTGGAGGAAATGAAATGGCTTGATGCGAAGGATCAAGTGAAGCGGCTTGCGGAGCTTCAAATGATGGAGGGATTGGTGGAGGTGCATTTGAGAATGCCTCGACCAAGAATGATGGTGGTGGTAAAGAAGTGTCAACTTCCATATGGTCGGGTGGTTGACTTTGATGATTTCTCATAATCCAAATAGGGTTATATGATGGAGACGGCGAAAAGGAAGCCGGAGCAAGTGTTGACTCAACACCTTGATTTTGAACCATTATTCCTCCTAATGAGGAGAATGTTGCCGGCGGAAGCGGATGAGACGGCCTAGGAGGCAAGTCCTCTAAATTGTAGAGGTGTGGTGATGATAGTGTGGATGTAAATGAAATAGCTCTAGGAACCAATGGTGATGGTTTAGTGGAGATGATATTGCTTGGCCTAAGAGGTATGGTGGTGTTAGGCATTGGTAGTTTTGTGGGTACTATCCTTTTGGGAATTGGTTTGATTGGATGATGAAGAATTCTATCATTTGTAGGCTTGACGAGAGATGATTCGGTTGAGGAGATTTCGTATATAACACGAGCCTTTTCATGGGTGGTTCTTTGGTGGATAAGTTACTACTTGGGGTTTTCCTCATGATGAGATGATTTCAAGAGCTGAAAGTTAGAGTGAGAGTGATGACTATGGAGGTCCTAACAAGGTGGTTTATAAAATAAGAGATTTGGCAAGTGCATTTAACCTTTAAGCCACTAGGATTCATTGGAATGTGATGATTGACATGCACAAGAGTCAACTTCAGAGGTTGCACTGATCTAGGATCTCATTTAAGATGAGATGGAGTGTTTGAGTTAGGAAGATGAGTTAAAATGATTGTTTTAGCAATATTTGACCTATACTGTCATCCGGATCCCACGGTTCCCTCCTCAGAGGGATCCGTCTAGGCTAATCCTAGGGATCCGGCTCTCAGCAGCTCTGAAAGAGTGGAAATGATGTTTCTAAAATCTAAGACCTATAAAATCTTGAGTGTTTTAGTCTTCCTAAGTGTCTTAAATGAAGGGGTGCTTAAGTACTTGAAGGTGGTGAGTGATGTAGCTAATGATTGTCTTTTATGGAAGGATTTGGAACTTTCATGAGTACCAATGAATGAGCAAGGATGACACTAAAGATGAGAGTGTCAATTGAAGCTAAATGATCCTAGAGATCAGGTTGTGACTTAGGATTGTGTTTTGGAAAATATCCTAAAGGTTTTGAGATGGGAAAACTAGGATTTGATCAACTTTGATCAATTTTATGGTGAGGATGATTTATGATCAACTTAGCCATAATCGAAAGATTTCTAAGACTAGATGTGAGGGTTCAAGTAAAAAAATGAAGTGTGAGTTTGAGAGCGGAAGAGTAATGGATTAAAATGAAATGGTAGATCTACAAGCGTTTTAGAGTGTGATCTAGGTGTGTGAATTGGAATGAGTTGGAAAGATCAACCTATCTTGATAAGGACTTAATCTGCCTTAAGACACTATGTTTAGCTTAGTGTGAGGTGTTCTAAGGATATGTTTGAAATATAATGCTTGCAATTGCATTTTCTGTTTGCCGGATCCCACGGTTCCCTAAAGATAGGGATCCGTCTAGTACAACATTTGGGATCCGTCCATCTGCTAGGCAGAACCTTTACTAAAGGTATGCAATGATCTTGGCAATGCATTATATTCCAAGATTAGTTAAAGGAGTTCTAAAACTAAGATATCAAATGTAAGATGTTTTATTTCATGAAGGAAATAGGATTACATTGATAAAGCACGAGTAGAGTAGAATTGATCCTATTTGACTACTACTAGGTTCCTTGAGTGTTTTCGCTAGGAGGATCATTATGTGATTGATGGGTGTTGGTGGAATCAAGAATGAAGAAAGTCTTCATGAGAGATATGTTTAGCGGTTCCATCATCTTGTTCACAAGTACGTACAACGGACTTTGAAATTGAGGATGGAAGTGCATAACATTATGATAGAGGCGTGTCAAGAACATTCCATAAGGGATGATTTTATTCTTGGAGCCTTGAAGATTTGCAATTCGCCTTGCGAAGAAGTAGGCGAGATTGTATGGTTGTTGTGTTATCAAACAGTACAACATGTGAGCACAACAAGCGGGAAGAATTTCTCGATTTCCCCTAAGACTCCAAACATTTTCACGTAGGATGAGTGCAAAAGGCTTGTACTCTTCTCGGATGTCCCGTGTGAAGATAATGTTTGGATCGGAGTAATATGGTCGAGGTTTGCATATTATGCGATTTAAATCTTCCGGAGAGGGTATGTGGGAACAATATGGGCTATTTTCTTCACGAAAGTTGAAGAGAGAGTCAAGAGACCAATCTTCGGTGAAGGCACATTGTCCATGATTTGGAATCCGGAGGATGTGAGCAAAATGCCCAAGGGTTATAGTAAACTTTTGGTTTTGGATATAAAACCAAAGAGATAGAGAGCGATCCTCGTTACGAACGAGTTCGACTTGACGGAAGAATTCCATTATGAACCTTGGACATATCTTCTCGTTGATTTCAAGAAGACATTCTAGTCCTATTTCTCGGAAGGAGGTATTGATACCTTCTTCGAATTGTAGAGAGGTGTCTACAATACGTCCTTCATGGAAGTGACGGTTTTCGAGATTGTTGAACCCACGAACATGATTGCCAGGTGTGTTGGGTTCAAGAGAGATGTTAGGAGTATAGACGCTAGTGAGTGAAAAATCAAACTCGTATTCATGCGTCATAGTTGAACCTATAGAAGTGATGGGTTAAAAAGAGGTGATGTTTATGATCAACCTATGATAATCTAATGTTTTTACTAGATTTTATTAACAATGGTATTTAACACTTTAACTTATTCAATGTTTTGACTTTCTAGTGGATTTTTAGTCTTGCATGAAAACTGTTTTCCTGTAGTACGGATCCCAAGGTTCCTTTACAAAAGGGATCCGGCTAGTATATCTTACGGGATCCGTGGATCTGTAGTAGCAGAAACAGATTTGATAAAAACAAAGGTTTTACAGTTTTTATACCAAGAAATATGTTTTATCTTACATTTTCTTTTAGCATGCATACATGACTTCTAATGTATCACGAAAGAATATAAAACATATAAATCAAAAGAAGTGACAAACACATAATAACCTAGATAAACTAGATCATTAATAATATTGCATTTCAATACTAAGGATGTTACAAAGGATTGGGTATATGATCCCAATGTAGATTAACAACACAAAGTAAATGTCTCCATATGTGAACTTCATCATAGGGAACACAAGTGTGATGAGTGTTAGGATGATGAGCACGAGTGCGATGTAAACCATGTTGATGACGGATCTTCTTGGTTTCGGTTGAGATGGGATGAGGAGGAAGATGAAGTTTTTGAGTGAGAGGAAATTTTTGAAATTGGAAGATTTGAAAAAACTGAGGATTTGATAGATAGGTCGACGGTGGGAGTTTTTATAGGGAAGGAGGAATTTTTTAAATTCTTGTTTTTGTTTTATTGTTGGGTAAAAAAAACAGAACAAAAGTTTTATATACCACGACTTAAGACGAGAAATAAAACACGTATGTGAGAAAAAGGCTTCCTAATGAAGCTTCATGTAAAACATGTAATTGCACAAAAGATAATCATATAAATACCTAAGTAGGTATACTTAATTATCAAGCAAAGTAAAAAGAGAATCATACCTCTAGCGCACTTAGGAATGTCTTTACAAATGACACATCAAATGTCACTTAGACAATTCCCGCTCCTTTGCGTTTAAGATACCTTCTTAAGGAAGGTATTCTTGTTACCAAGCGACTCCTAAAGCTTGGTGGGTATGAGCTTTGACTAATCAACATGACAAAGAAGATTAGAGAAATTAAGTGAAAAAAATAAATAAGAAAAATATTGTTTATCAAATCAACATCCAAACATATAGTTTTAAAAGACATGGTGTTTGTTTTTATGAAAAACCTTCTTTGTAGTTTTCAATTAACCATGGATCGTATCAAGTTTTTAAAGTACAATATACTTCAAGAAACTTGGTAACGAAGCTCTGATGCCAATTGTGGAAAACTAGAAGGGGGGGTTGAATAGTTTTACCAATAAAAACTTCCTTTTAAACTATTTAGATCGACTTATGTCAATCTATTTGGTTGTGTGTGTTGGATGTTGATAAACAAGCATATAAAGATATGTAATGAAAAGATAAGAGTAAGAAGCACAAAACCACAACGCGAGTATTTATAGTGGTTTGGCTACAAGGACACCTTCCTTGCCCTACTCCACTCCCCGAGTCACCTACTCGAGAGTTCGTAAACACTACACCAATCTCCTTATGGCGGAGAAGCCTTCACAACGTCGCTTAACCTTTTTCCGATACAAAGCTAAATACCGAGTTCTTTCACACCAAGGCGAACCACACCTAACACAACGTCACCTACCCTTTATACGGTGCTAGGCTAACCACCGAGTTCTTTCACACCTTAGGAGAACTAATCCTATCACAACGTCGCCTACCCTTTATTAGGTACTAGGCTAAGCACCTAGTTCCATTGCAACGGAGGAAATACTACCACACTACACCAACGACTAATCCCAGAGGAGATCGACTCCTTTACAACATCATCAAGGACATCAATATCCTTGGATCTAATGCTAGTCTATCTAGTACATCGAAACACACCATATCGAATGTACATCTAAGGCACCTTTCACTAATGCCTTTGACTAGATCTACAAGACATCTTTCACTAATGTCTTGTGTCTTTACTTCGAAGCACCTTTCACTAATGCTTCAAGTCTTGACTTCTAAGCACCTTTCACTAATGCTTCTTGTCTTGACTTATAAGCACCTACCACAAGTGCTTATCCTATTGACGATAGATACCCTTCACTAATATCTTCGTCTTAACACTTGAGACATCTTTCACTAATGTCTTCAACACTACACTTCTTTGAAGAAAGAAAGAGATCATCAACAAGAGGACTTCAATAGCCTTGATGATAAGGAAGCATGGCAACTCATGGACTTGAGCTTGCTCGACTTCAAAGGTGGTGATCTTGCCTTTAAGAAGAACCTAAAAGATCACACAAAAACAAAACTACAAACACAGATCTCTTTGATCTAAGGTTAGTGAGATTTAACTCAGAGGAGAAAGTGTGTTAGAAAGGGGTGAGATATAATGAAGAAATGGCTCACTATTTATAGAGGAAAAATCCTACTGTTTCCCCGGATCCCACGGATCCCTTCCACAAGGGATCTGTCTAGCGTTAAGCTAGGGATCCGTGGAACGCTCCTCTTTACCCATGGGTATTTTGGTTATGGGTCATGGGTCATGGGTTGAACCATGGATCTTTGGCTAGATACAATGTATATTTGAGTGCAAAGCACTTAGTCACTTGGGTATGGGTTGATCCATGGGTTTATGGATATTATCCATGTATGATATAAGCATGATGTCATGCAATGGGTTATGGGTCAAGATCCATGGGTTATGGGCTTTGGGTTGTACCCAACTACATTCAATGTATTTGCCCAATGGGTTGTGATACTTCAGTTTCTACCCATTTATAATGCCCAATATACTACATACTAGTTATGTGTATATTTTACCCAAATATGTAAACACTAGTTGTTGTACATATGTATTACTAAATCAAAAAATCACTTATACTAGTTTTAGTGTTTTATGTGAAAATGTGAATATGTTAGAAACTATTAGTTCAAACCATTTAGGTATTTTATTTGTTTCGTTAACATGATTTTACGTTTGTTATCGACAAAACATTAGAAGATCGTAAAATATAAATAAACGTTTTTACAGCTTATTTGTATTAACATGCTAGTCTCTTGAAAAAGTCTCTCTTTCGTCACTTTCCCGACTTACTAATCATCGGGAATTGTATTCCTTTTGATTTCGTCAAACTAGCGCCGTCGTCACAAATGGATCCGTTATAATTAACTTATCAAAATCACGTCGACCAAAACATCTTTTTATTTGCAACCTTTGAACTAATTTTGTTCCGTAAGCTAGCTTATACTCTACTTCAAAATTAAAGCCAAACAAACCTTCTATGTCTACAGAAGCCAGATCCCTCTAGTTGTAGTAGCCGGATCCCAAATACAAGGGATTCGGGGGAACCGTAGAACAGAAAATAGTTATACGCATTTCGAAAACATCACAGACCAGTTTCCCTCTCCCCACATAACACAAAAACGACTCAATAATTGATTTCATCCTCATAGGACTCCAAACCCTCAAGTATTCCTCACTTGAACACCATTGTAAGTAATTACACTAAACTTGTTCTAATTTCCATCATCCTTATCCTAGGGTTTATGGTTACACAATTTCTAATCAATTAATTCAATTAGGGTTTTCAAAATTAATCATTAAAAGGGGCTTTAACACAATTAGGATTACATTGTGTTCACAACATTGTTAATACAAATCAAAACCATAAACCCATCTCAACTAATTTTACCTAATTAGAATATTTTTGTTTCTAGGATCAACCATGCCTAAAGCCACTCAACAAGACCACCGTAATACCGTCCATTACCTCACCCATTACTACCGGGAAGAAGGGCTATCAAAAACAGATCGCAAAGTCTTCAAAAGACTTGAAAAACGACTTATTCACGAAGGTCGTGTAGTCAAGGAATGTTTCCTTGAAGATACCGACACTCGTCAAGCTTTCTCAGAAATCAACTTTGATTGTCTTCTTGACATTGATGAATAAATTTTCCCGGTTTTCATCTTTGAATTCTATAAAAGCATTAGGATCATTCGAAACGCCGATGATAGCATTTCAATCGCCTTCATCATCAATAAACGAAACTTCATTCTACCTCTCAACACATTTGCTCAAATTCTTTACATTCCTTGTGAAGGAATTTGTATGTATTCTCAAGATTGGGCGATTAACACTCAAAACCTTGCACTTGATTCCAAACCTATCTACAACACTCCTCTTGATGATCCCGAAATCATTCGAGATACTATCTTCAAGGTTAGGACCGACCAATCCCGGTACGACCGAAACAAAAAGCTCATTCACCGCAATCCTTTTAAAATGGAACTTTTTGAAACAGGAAGAAATCCTTAGGGAAAACTTCATTAGCCTAGTTGGTAACAAGGATCATCCAAATGCATGTCTTGTGCAAATGATCTATTGTCTTATCCACCAAAAGCCATTTAATCTCGCCTATTACATGGTGAGGAGAATGGCCGGGGTATTCAAAGCTTCCAACATGGTACTTCCATATGGTATGCTCCTAACACGACTTTTTAAGTATGTTAGTGCATTGCAAGCATATCCTATCAACAATGATCATTTCTTTGCCGATCACGTAATGGTACCTCTTACCAAACAACCCTATAAACGGTTCATGGTCAATGGAAAGAAACCTAAAGCTCTCTCGTACTCCTCAGAAGTAGAAGAAGAAGAAGATGGAGAAGAAGAAGATGTCGACCCCATAGCTAACATTGAATTGGAACCCTTTGATTACTATGAAAAACTTCCAACCATTCCAAACGAAACCGCGGAATTCAAACAATTAAGGGGTATGATTCAAAATCTAGCTTATCACCTCACAAAGTCGGGAAAGAGGAAAAGAAAGAATTAACGAAAGAGACTATAGGATTATGTTTGTTTCTTAAACATTTGTTTTGTGTATGGATGATTATGTCTTAGCACTCTTGTTTGCATTAACTTGGATATTTTCTATTTCTACCATTTTCTATAAGATGGTTTATGTGATGACATGCTTATATTTATGTTTAGTTTAATGGTTGATTAGTATGCAAAATTTGCACATGATTCTGTGATGATTCTGATCTGCAGATGCCGGATCCCTAGGATTAGCCTAGACGGAACCCTCCTTTGAGGGAACCATGGGATCCGTGACAATAGATCAGCAATACAACATCCCATACATCATTATAGCTTACTAGATAACCTCACACTAGCTAAACATAAGATCT
Source organism: Chrysanthemum seticuspe (assembly GCA_019973895.1). Taxonomy (NCBI): domain Eukaryota; kingdom Viridiplantae; phylum Streptophyta; class Magnoliopsida; order Asterales; family Asteraceae; genus Chrysanthemum; species Chrysanthemum seticuspe. The sequence goes on from BPTQ01000001.1 coordinate 227,101,290, forward strand.
TAGAACTCAACTAAGTCTCCTTCAAGGATAAGAAAGCTTTAAACTCACTCATAGCTCACATAAGATCTTATTCAAAATGCCTTTTGATTTATCAAATCGTCAAAACCCACCATATTTCCACTTCAATACTCACAAATTTTTTTTCATTTCTCAAACACTTAGGTGGACATATTGAACAATTTTAGGAAATTGTTTCTAGTCATGTTTATCTCAAAACGGGTCAAAAATTAGTTTTTTAATTCTTTTGAATTTTGAGGATTTTTTTTCAAACTCCATCTCAAGCTAACATCCGGTCTCTAGGATCATTTATGACTTGAAACCACCTAAAACTCTTAGTGTTAATGATGCGTGCCAAACAGTCAAGCTAAATCACACAAGCCCGCCACTTGTGAATGGCGGACCGTAACCAGCTGAAAACTGCTTAAGCACGAAATCAATGAAGATCTGAGGAGTATAGAGTCTCCCCGGGTCGTTATGTCCCAGCGAGCTATGCAATGGATCAATCAACGTATAGTGATCGAGAAATTTGAACGAAAAAGGGAATTTTGAGATTATGATTATAACTAAGGAAAAGCCAACAAATTACAAGTGCTTAAATGCAAATTAAAGGAAATTAAAAAGATAAAATCTATTAAATAAACGCTATCACTATAATTAAAATGATGTTTTTGTTTTTATGTTTTAATAAAACTGAAATAAAAATCTACGCGACGTACAATTAAAAATGTGAAACTTACACAATATAAACCCTAAAAATATGAAAATGATGTTTTTACAATCCTAATGATAAAAGAAAATTTATGGAAAAAGAAAATTATTTTTATAACTAATTATCTAATTAAAAACTATTTTTAACTATTAATTAATTACCTAAAATACAAGAAAATGTGAAATAAGGCTAGAAAAATAAAATTAAGACTTAGAAAAATCTAAAATATCAAAATAGAATTTTCAAAACTATTTTTGTATTTTTCTGATTAATTTTCTATTTTCTATGAATTTTAAACTATTAAAAACTAATTAAATTACTAAAAATTACCAAATAAACTATGAAAATTTTGGAAAATTACTTTTTTCACTTTTTATATTTATCTAAACCTAAGAAAATTGAAAAATTATTTTTATGACCCTTTTCTGAATTTTTTAAACTAATTAAAAGTGCTTAAAAACTAATTAAAATCAAGAAAAATAGCAAAACAGCTAGGAAAAATCTGAAAATTTCAGGGAAACTCTAAAATGATATAAAGAAGCTAGGAAAAATGGAAAAAAGTGTGCTATGTGGAAGAAAATGAAACTGCTATGAACTGAGCTTATGAATAAGCTCTTCAATAAGCTAAGTGAACCCAAACAAGCACCCCACAGGAACAGAAGGTACAAAATACTAAGTATGACCAAATGAAACTTAAATCAACAAGCTACAATCACTGATTAACAAGATAACTCAGATTTGGTGATTATGAGATTAAGCTAAAAACAGAAATGGGTACCTACTTGCAGTCCAAGAAAAAGCACTCAATTAAGCTACAAACTAAAAACCAATTATTAAGACTTAAACTAGACCTAAGTGGCTACTTATAACCAAAAGACCAGCCCTTAACAAGCTTTTATAAGCTCTGTACAGGCTTGTACAAAAGCTGAGAAAACACTGATTTGATGAGCAGGGCACCAGGTCCTAACTTTGAGCTTATGCTCAAGCTTATCCAGAGGGCTTAAGCTAAAAACAGCTGAGAGGTCTTAAAGACCACCAAGGAGACTACTTATAAACCAAAAATCTGTACCTAAAAAGCTTTAATGAGTCCTGTGCAGATGCTGCAATATCTGCACAAATCTAATTTTTGACCCCATTTGACTTTTTGAAACAGATTGCAAAGTTGACTTTGGTGAGGTTTTGATCCAATTTAATGACTGATTCTGATCTCTTTTGATGAAATGAACACAAAGTAAGCACTGTATAAGACTTTTAAACACAAGTCCAGAGATTTCAAATCCAAAAATTCCAACAGATTAACAGTGAGACAGTTTTGAGTACAATTTTGACTTTTTGAACTTAGCAGGCACAAAGTGAGACATATTTGAGTATAAAATGACTAAACAAACATGAGCTACCAGATTTTATCACAAGAATAAGCCTAAAAGATAGGTACATCAGCAGTTCCAAACACACCTTATGGAACTGTTTTAGCAAATGAAACTGATCTAATACTTGAACAAGCATGAACCATTGATAATACTAACTCTAACTAACCTAGATACTACTGTTGGAACAGGTTTTAACTAATTAAAGCTACAAATACATATCATGCATAAGAACTTGAATTGACTTACAACTTGTCCAATAGCCACTATGGCTTGCCAATCAGTGAAACAAGGACACTAACCTATCAATTTCAACCCATTGCTTCCATTTCAACCAATTTCCAGTTCCTGAATCAACCCATATCATCCTTGCATCATTCTTGCTCCAACTTTGACTTTCGTTGACTAGTATCCAAAGATTATTGAAACTGAGAGACATGCTTGCAGAAAGCTATAACAAGCTAATACAAGCTTGTATGAGATTAAAATTTAACTGCTCAAAGCTTTAACAAGGTTGTTTGCAAGTAAAAATTTCAACAGTGAACATAAGATATAGAATTTGAACATTAACTTGAATTAAAGCTTAATAAAGGTTTTAATACACTGGAACAGCTAAATTGAGTACAAAATGACTTGATAATACAATTGAAAAGCTAATTAAGACCTAATAATATTAAAACGACATACAATTTTAAAAAACTAAAACTAACTATCTCTCTATCCTTCCTTCTTGGTCTTTTTATAATCCAAAGCTTCTTTCTCACTCCTCTGAGCATTTCACAGCTGTTTCCTGGCCATTGGATTGCTTAGGATCATCTTAGCCATTGATTTGGCTTTTGGCGCCAAATTCTGTTTTTGATATCAGGGACAGGAAAGAGCTGCATTTAATGTGGTGGGATGGGTAGGTGAGGTGGGGGAGACAATGGGTGTAGTAGAGTGGCAAAGAGGTGGCTGGAGGGGGGAGGTTGCAGACATCTTGGTCAGGGAGACAGGATTTTAGGGGGGCGGGTTTTGTTTATTTAAATCATTGGGTTTGGGTTGTCGGGTTGGGGATAACGGACCGGGTAAACAGATTGGGCCAGGGTGTTTGTATTTGGGCTTGGGTAATTATTTAGGTCCGGTTTGGTTTGGCTTAGTAATACATAAGGACCACAAGTGTAATATCTCAAAACCAAAGGACCAAATTTGTAAAACTGAAACTCCAGGGACCAAACATGTACTTTCTGAATTTATGATCCAAGGGTTTGTTTTGAAAATCTCCAAAAATCCAAGGACTATTATTGCCAATTATGAAATTCCAAGGATTAGTTTTGACCATTTTTGGATTTTCAGGGACTAAACTGTAATTTCTCAAATATTTTTGGATTTTCCACCAAAGGACTAAATATGATAATTTATGTTTCCAAAAGGACCTTTGGTGACTTTTCTTTTGAAATTATGTGCTCAGGGACTGTTTTTGACAACTTTTGAAACTTGGGGGACTAAAACTGCAATTTTTGCAAATTTGATATGTTTTTCATCTGATTTTGATATTTTTGCATTTAAAACACATAAAACACTGATTTGTGATATTTTGATCATTTTGATGTGTTTCTGAGTGTTTTCAGATGATTTTGCAGTTTATTTTGTACAAAAATGATGAGTATTTACACACTCATCAATCCCCCACACTGAGATATTGCTAGTCCCTAGCAATGATTTGAGAAAACATAATGGATTTTAATCTCTTTACCAAAAGCCATTACTTCTGGAGTAGCCAAATGTTTTAGTTCAAGTAAGAACCATGGTACACTGATAACCATGTGATTTTGAGCAAACCACCAGCTTTCAACGGTTTTGATTTGTCTTTACCAGAAGCCGTTTGCTCTGGACTAGCCAACTCTTAGATAAATTATCAATATTATCTTTGGTGAGCTGATTACCAATTATGGTTTTTCCACTGCCTTTACCACAAGCCATAATCTTGCGGGCTAGCCAACTCTTCACTTTTTAGGATATGGTGAGTTGAATACCATACAATTTTGGGCAAATTGCAAGCCATATAAACGGATTTGAAATATCTTTACCAAGAGCCGTTTGCTCCTGGATTAGCCAATCCTTTTGTTTATTAGACAAGGCGGACTGATAACCGATTGAGTAAGTGTAAAACACTTACTCAAAAAAAAATTTTGGCCAAAAACGGGGGAATTGGTATAATTATATGATAAAATTCGTGAGAAATCCCCCCCACACTTAGAAATGAATATTGCCCTCAATATTCAAAGTACCGGCGGTTATGCCGAAACAAAGAACGTGAAAGGGAAATACTACGGCCATTATTTAGAATTTTTTTTTTTTTTTTTTTTTTTTTTTTTTTTTTTTTTTTTTTTAACATGTGGGGCAACCCCCCCACACTAGGGTGGTAGAAAGAGGTAAGAAGACAGAAATATGGGTGAAAACCCATATGGCATGCTACTGTTTTTGATTACCGAGTCGCTAGCTTGACTCGACCCCGAATTCATTTGTTCATGGGGAAAGTAACGTGGAAAACCAATCTCAATCGGACTTTCGTTCACAATGTTAATAAACATATGAACATCAGAAAGTTCCACACCGACGAGATATAACCGCGGTATTGTTTAATAGTAGACACTATAAGGGATGATACCGGGGTCAAAGATGGTGTCCTCATTCCCGAAAGAGAAAAGGGAAAGAGCAACCACACCATCTGTGAAGAATGGAATAAAGACGTACATGAGAATGCATGTCCCTTCCTCAGCAGAGAGAAGCAAATCACCAGTTTTGACATCTTTAAGCTTAAACTTGAAGCTTAGATGGTGATTGTCAAGAAGATGTCCGGGAGGGAGGGTGGGAAACGGTTCTTCAATTAACAGATTCTCCAGAAAAAGGATGTCTCCCTCCGGATCAAAGTAAGTGTTATCAATTCCCGTTGGAATTGACTCATCACTAAGAAACGCATTGACTTCATTCCAAAAGTTGTCATCTTCCTCATCAGAAGTGAGAGAAGGAATGGAAGAGTCGGGAATAAGACTAGAAGATGATGGATCATTTTTGAGCAATTCATCAATGGGAAGAATGTCTCCCATTGGATCACAAACATCATCATCCAACTCAGATGAAACTGAAGAGAGTTTGGTTTCATCCACAGAGTTAACAATCTCGATGCGACAAACTGATTCCGGAGGTGGGACAAGTGGTGTGCTCTTAGAGCTAGCAAGTTCCACCACTTCCGATGAAGTCTCCGATTCTAGATCATCATCATCAAGAACACTCTTGACTTCCCTGGTACAGTTTTCAAACCATTTGTTTGAACCAGGGGTAATTTTCAAAGCTTTGAGCTCAGCACGTTTTTGAAAACTCCTCTTAACCGTGAAGTTTGAGAGTGTTGCATTGAATCTTTCAGATCTTTGATCAATTGTGGCAACACTCTGTTTGTACAGAGGTTTGGAGTTCTGGTTGATATTTAACGTGAGCTCTTCGTTGTCAACCCGTATGGTCAACTCTTCAGCAAACACATCAATCAGAGCACGACTCGTTCTCAAGAAAGCTCTCCCTAAGATGAGGGGAACTCTAGGATCTGCATCGAAGTCTACTACAACAAAGTCAGCATGAAAGTGAAACTTTCCCACTTTCATCACGACATCCTCGGCTATCCCAAGTGGACGAGTTACGGTACGGTCCGCTAGCTCGAGTGTCATACGAGTGGATGAAAGTTCAGGAAGAGACAGTTTCTTCCATACTGAGAGTGGCATGAGGTTAATGCTAGCGCCAAGATCGGCCAAGGCGGAGCATTGAAACATCCCCAAGAAATCACACGGGATTAAGAACCTGCCAGGGTCTTCAAGCTTTTCGGGAAGCTTATTAAGAATGGCCGCTGAGCATTGCTCATTTAGAGGGGTTTTCGCCATCTCTGATAGCTTATCTTTGTTGGTGAGTAAGCCTTTAAGCGTGGATGCAAATTTAGGCATTAGAACGAGAGCATCAACGAAGCTTATATCAAAGTGAAGCTCATTGAAGATTTGGAAAAAATTTTCCATTTGCTCTTTGTTTTTGTCTTTGAGCTTCTCATCATTCATTCTTGATGGGTAGGGAAGCTGACTAGACTTTTGAGCCGGGATGGAAGTGTTTTCTGGCTCAGGATTTTTCCTCGGAACATCGGGTTCCGGACTTGAAGGTTGGACTACCGAAGGTGGGACGTGTGCAGTACTTCGTGGGCTTGAATAATGCACCTTGTCCGTTGTCTCCTTGGTAACTTGACTCATTGCCACAGGAGGAGGGGGCATAGGAGTCGAAGGTCCATTGTGCGTCTTACCACTACGAGTGGTGACGGCTTTCAACTCGGCATTTGGATTGGGAATAGTATTGCCTGGGAGTCCTCCAGAAGATGATGAAGCTTTGTTCATATTCATGTTCATGAAACTGCTCATCATATTCTTTAACTCATTTGTTTGCCGAGACATTGTGGTATCAATTTCCCTTTTAAGCTCAACTCTCATGTTATTGATCTGAGTTTGCATTGAACGCATGTTTGACTCAGTCATTTTCATGAAGTCATTTGGCATGGGAGCTTGAGGAGGTGGTTGATAACTTTGATGATTAGGAGCTTGATAAGGTTGGTTGAAATTGTTCCGGTTTTGATTGAAATTTTGAGAGTTATTGAAATTTTGTCCTTGATTCGGAACAAAGCGATTTTGATTGCCATGGTTTTGCACAGGAGGAAAACCAGGTGGTGTCATACCGCTAGGTGCACGGTAGTGAGGATCAGCCTGTGGTCGGTATTGATTGTGGTTTACCGAAGCTACGGGAGCTTGGTAAAAGGAAGCATCGGTTGCTTGACAATCATAATACGCATGTGGACCACTACAAGTTTCACACACCTTGTTTACGGCTTTGATTGGTTCCGGCTTATGAATTTCGCTTTTGATTTCCTTTACCTCTTTTATCATACAATGGATGATGTCCGTTAGAGCGGCTAACGGAGCGGCTAACTCGGAAGAGTTACCGGATGAAGAAGCAGGAGTGTTCGGAACATTGACTTTGTTGCGAGAAATAGGAACTTTTGATTTTTGCTCGCAAATCTCAATCACATCTTTAGGTCTACGATTCAAGATATTGCCACCTGCGGCTGCATTCAAGGAATCTTGATCGTTTCCGTTCAACCCATTGTAAAAGATATTTACTTGTTGAAGCTCCGTGAATTCATGATGGGGGCATTTCCTGAGGAGATCTTTGAATCTCTCCCATGCCTCTCCAAAGTTTTCATCGAAATTTTGACGAAATCCAGAAATTTCATTTTTAAGATTAGTCGTCTTTGATGGAGGAAAGAAGTAATTCACAAACTTTTGAACAAGATCCTCCCAAGTTTCGATAGATCGAGGGGGTTCTTTTTCCAGCCAAATCCGGGCTGTCCCCTCAAGAGAGAATGGAAAAAGCATCAACTTGATGACTTTTTGTGGCACATCCTTGAAATTGATAGTTGAAGTCAACTTGTTAAACCAACGGATGTGTACATACGGGTCTTCTCGATCAGACCCGCGGAATTGATTTGTAGACACAAGTTGGATCAAATGTGTCTTCAATTCAAAGTGATCAGAGTTGATTACTGGTAGAATGATGGCATCTCCATAACCCTCGGTGGGTGCCTGGAGCATTTCCGCCATAGTACGTTCGTCTGCCATATTGTTGCTTGAAATAGTACGAATCTCGGGTTCGACTATTTGGGCAGCACGTCTACGAGAACGTCTTCTAGGAATTTCTGCTAGATCACGCAAAGGACTCAATGATCTAGAAGAACGAGTGCGCATGCACTAGAGTTAACTCTAAGGACTCTCAGAGTTAAGGAGAGAAATGGGAATTATGAAAATCTTTCAGATGAGAATGAGAATTACGAAGACGTTTTATAAAAATCAGGGGTGAGGAGAATCTTTTGGGTTTTCTGGTTCTGAAACGTCGATATCACAACAAAATCAATTAACACAAAATCGAGGCAAAACAACAGTGAACTTAACCAATAATCCAAGATGAATGGCTTCTTTGAAAAAGGTACACCAATCACAAGGACACAAAGGCAAGTTTTAAATCTTTAGTTCGGGAACTTATTATGGTCGCACCCCCAGTTAGGTAGTGCACTGCCTTGGTGTGCGGTGGTAATCTTTTAAGTTGTTATTATTAAAGAAAACGACGATTCTTTTTGTATTTTTATTTTTGATACATATATAGAAACAAAAGAAAAATATTTTTGTGTTTTATACGTTTTTGGATGTTTTTGGGTTTTTGGATTTTTTAGAAGAAAATATGGATATATATATATATGATAGATGGATGATATAAACAAATGAGTGAGGATTCAAACAACTAATCTGCTACACGGAAGATAGATCAGCACAGCTCCCCGGCAGCGGCGCCAAAAATTTGATGCGCTCCAGAACAGTCAAGGTTTCTCACACAAGCCCGCCACTTGTGAATGGCGGACCGTAACCAGCTGAAAACTGCTCAGGAACGAACTCAATGAAGATCTGAGGAGTATAGAGTCTCCCCGGGTCGTTATGTCCCAGCGAGCTGTGCAATGGATCACCCAACGTATAGTGATCGAGAGATTTGAACGGAAAAGGAGATTGTGAATATGATTACAACTAAGGAAAAGCCCATAAACAGCAGGGGCTTAAATGAAAATAAAAGGAAATTAAAAAGATAAAATCTATTAAATAAACGCTATCACTATAATTAAAATGATGTTTTTGTTTTTATGTTTTAATAAAACTGAAATAAAAATCTACGCGACGTACAATTAAAAACGTGAAACTTACACAATATAAACCCTAAAAATATGAAAATGATGTTTTTACAATCCTAATGATAAAAGAAAATTTATGGAAAAAGAAAATTATTTTTATAACTAATTATCTAATTAAAAACTATTTTTAACTATTAATTAATTACCTAAAATACAAGAAAATGTGAAATAAGGCTAGAAAAATAAAATTAAGACTTAGAAAAATCTAAAATATCAAAATAGAATTTTCAAAACTATTTTTGTATTTTTCTGATTAATTTTCTATTTTCTATGAATTTTAAACTATTAAAAACTAATTAAATTACTAAAAATTACCAAATAAACTATGAAAAATCTGGAAAATTACTTTTTTCACTTTTTATACTTATCTAAATCTAAGAAAATTGAAAAATTATTTTTATGACCCTTTTCTGAATTTTTTGTATTAAAGGCTAATTAAAAGTGCTTAAAAACTAATTAAAATCAAGAAAAATAGCAAAACAGCTAGGAAAAATCTGAAAATTTCACGGAAACTCTAAAATGATATAAAGAAGCTAGGAAAAATGGAAAAACAGTGTGCTATGTGGAAGAAAATGAAACTGCTATGAACTGAGCTTATGAATAAGCTCTTCAATAAGCTAAGTGAACCCAAACAAGCACCACACAGGAACAGAAGGTACAAAATACTAAGTATGACCAAATGAAACTTAAATCAACAAGCTACAATCACTGATTAACAAGATAACTCAGATTTGGTGATTATGAGATTAAGCTAAAAACAGAAATGGGTACCTACTTGCAGTCCAAGAAAAAGCACTCAATTAAGCTACAAACTAAAAACCAATTATTAAGACTTAAACTAGACCTAAGTGGCTACTTATAACCAAAAGACCAGCCCTTAACAAGCTTTTATAAGCTCTGTACAGGCTTGTACAAAAGCTGAGAAAACACTGATTTGATGAGCAGGGCACCAGGTCCTAACTTTGAGCTTATGCTCAAGCTTATCCAGAGGGCTTAAGCTAAAAACAGCTGAGAGGTCTTAAAGACCACCAAGGAGACTACTTATAAACCAAAAATCAGTACCTAAAAAGCTTTAATGAGTCCTGTGCAGATGCTGCAATATCTGCACAAATCTAATTTTTGACCCCATTTGACTTTTTGAAACAGATTGCAAAGTTGACTTTGGTGAGGTTTTGATCCAATTTAATGACTGATATTGATCTCTTTTGATGAAATGAACACAAAGTAAGCACTGTATAAGACTTTTAAACACAAGTCCAGAGATTTCAAATCCAAAAATTCCAACAGATTAACAGTGAGACAGTTTTGAGTACAATTTTGACTTTTTGAACTTAGCAGGCACAAAGTGAGACAGATTTGAGTATAAAATGACTAAACAAACATGAGCTACCAGATTTTATCACAAGAATAAGCCTAAAAGACAGGTACATCAGCAGTTCCAAACACACCTTATAGAACTGTTTTAGCAAATGAAACTGATCTAATACTTGAACAAGCATGAACCATTGATCATACTAACTCTAACTAACCTAGATACTACTGTTGGAACAGGTTTTAACTAATTAAAGCTACAAATACATATCATGCATAAGAACTTGAATTGACTTACAACTTGTCCAATAGCCACTATGGCTTGCCAATCAGTGAAACAAGGACACTAACCTATCAATTTCAACCCATTGCTTCCATTTCAACCAATTTCCAGTTCCTGAATCAACCCATATCATCCTTGCATCATTCTTGCTCCAACTTTGACTTTCGTTGACTAGTATCTAAAGATTATTGAAACTGAGAGACAAGCTTGCAGAAAGCTATAACAAGCTAATACAAGCTTGTATGAGATTAAAATTTAACTGCTCAAAGCTTTAACAAGGTTGTTTGCAAGTAAAAATTTCAACAGTGAACATAAGATATAGAATTTGAACATTAACTTGAATTAAAGCTTAATAAAGGTTTTAATACTCTGGAACAGCTAAATTGAGTACAAAATGACTTGATAATACAATTGAAAAGCTAATTAAGACCTAATAATATTAAAACGACATACAATTTTAAAAAACTAAAACTAACTATCTCTCTATCCTTCCTTCTTGGTCTTTTTATAATCCAAAGCTTCTTTCTCACTCCTCTGAGCATTTCCCAGCTGTTTCTTGGCCATTGGATTGCTTAGGATCATCTTAGCCATTGATTTGGCTTTTGGCGCCAAATTCTGTTTTTGATATCAGGGACAGGAAAGAGCTGCATTTAATGTGGTGGGATGGGTAGGTGAGGTGGGGGAGACAATGGGTGTAGTAGAGTGGCAAAGAGGTGGCTGGAGGGGGGAGGTTGCAGACATCTTGGTCGGGGAGACATGTTGGGTCTATTATAGATTTGATGATACAAAACAAGAAGAATGAAACATGAAGGACTTAAAGTGACAAGAAGGAAACTACAAAAAGATGGAGGATTTGGAAGATTCTAGAAGATATGCTTAAAAGAATATTTAGTTTCCTAATTGTATTGTTTCCTAATTATATTATGATTCCTCTTGTAAACCCTAGATGTCTCTAGTATATAAAGAGACATAGGGTCATTAGTTTTAGTACGACGTACAAGATGTAGACGTCTAAAGGTGTGTGTGTGGGAACCTAGGCGTAGGGATTGGGAAAACGCCTAGGGTTTAGTGGTTTAGTTAGTTAGTGTTAAAGATCAAGTCTTTGATCTTTATTATTGTTTAGTTAGTTTATGATAATGAAAAACCTTGTTCATAATAATGTTGATTCTATGTTTGAATATTCCGCTTTCGTTATTATGTGTTCCTAGATATAATATTAGACCTCGTCTAAGAGCTTACAACGATCTTCACAAGACAGGATTTTAGGGGGGCGGGTTTTGTTTATTTAAATCATTGGGTTTGGGTTGTCGGGTTGGGGATAACGGACCGGGTAAAAAGATTGGGCCAGGGTGTTTGTATTTGGGCTTGGGTAATTATTTAGGTCCGGTTTGGTTTGGCTTAGTAATACATAAGGACCACAAGTGTAATATCTCAAAACCAGAGGACCAAATTTGTAAAACTGAAACTCCAGGGACCAAACATGTACTTTCTAAATTTATGATCCAAGGGTTTGTTTTGACAATCTCCAAAAATCCAAGGACTATTATTGCCAATTGTGAAATTCCAAGGATTAGTTTTGACCATTTTTGGATTTTCAGGGACTAAACTGTAATTTCTCAAATATTTTTGGATTTTCCACCAAAGGACTAAATATGATAATTTATGTTTCCAAAAGGACCTTTGGTGACTTTTCTTTTGAAATTATGTGCTCAGGGACTGTTTTTGACAACTTTTGAAACTTGGGGGACTAAAACTGCAATTTTTGCAAATTTGATATGTTTTTCATCTGATTTTGATATTTTTGCATTTAAAACACATAAAACACTGATTTGTGATATTTTGATCATTTTGATGTGTTTCTGAGTGTTTTCAGATGATTTTGCAGTTTATTTTGTACAAAAATGATGAGTATTTACACACTCATCAGTTATCCTTGAACATTCATTGGTAGTCATTTAGTCCCATTTTCCTTCCAGAAAAAGCAATCATTTGCTATATCATTCATTACTCTTGATTATTCAAGTACACCCTCACTTAAGATACTTAGGAGGAGTGAAACATTCAAGATGATATAGGTTTTAGCTCTTAGAAACTTCATTTCTAATCTTTCATAACTGCTGAGAGCCGGATCCCTAGGATTAGCCTAGCCGGATCCCTCAAAAGAAGGAACCGTGGGATCCGGGTGACAGATTATGTCAACTCTAGCCTAAACAATCATCTCAAGCTCATCTTGCTTACTTGAACACTCCACCTCATCTTTATTAAGTTCCTAGATCAGTGAAACTCTAAACTTCAATCTTGTGCATGTTAATCATCACATTTCTAAGAATCTTAGTGGCTTAAGTCTTAAATACACTTGCCAAATTCTTCTCTTTATAAGTCATATTGCTAGAACACTTTAGTCATCAAACACAACACAATTCTCAGCAACTACCAACATCTTCTTTAGTCATTTCATCATGGGAAAAGCTCCTAGTGCTAACTCATCCACCCAAGAACCACCCACGAAACATTCTAGGGTCATACACGAAGTTTCCTCAACCGAATCATCTCCAGTTAAATCCACAAATGCTAGGATTTCCCCTACACCAAAGAAACCAATCAAACTAATCCCCAAGAGGATTGTTCCCACAAGGATATCATCACCAAACTCTACTAAACCAAACATACCCTTTTCAACTCAACCAACATCATTGATGCTTAGAGCCACCTCACAATCATCCTCACATTCTCAAAACTTAGAGGATTTACCTCCTTGGCCATCTCATCTTCCACCACTACTAACAAATTCATTTGAAAAGGTTGTGCAACAAAACCAAAGTGTTGAATCAACACTTACACCAATATCAACTTCTCCTGTTCCCCCCAATAGTCCATTTTGGATTATGAGGAGATTTCAAAGTCAACCACCCAACCACATGGAAGTTGACACTTCATTACCTCCATCCTCAAACATTGTTGACCCACCACTTAATGAGCCTCCACAAATTCCTCCCTCATTTGAGGATCCTCAACCCACTTCACTTGAAACTCCATTTCAAGAAGCTCAAAACCATGACAAGGATTGTTATCATTGTCAACATGTTGAAAGGTTGATACATGAACTACGTTAAGAGCAACGTTTCATGTTTTATCACTTCCTCGAACGCTTCGAAGAGGTCAACAAACCTAAACAACCATGAGCCTAAAGAGGTGTCCTAGTCTTAAGCTCAAACTTAGAACGTCTAGAAATCCTATTTTATCCTTAAGAACGTAGTTACTTCTTAAGCTTAGGTAACTCGTTAGCGTTTGTAGAAAATATATGACTAGATCATTCTCTTAGTTTTAGAGATTTATTTGATTATCTCTTTGTTTTATTGAATGATATCTTATGTGCCATATTGCTTTGAGTGTATTATTTATTCATATATCACTCTCATATTTAGCATTGTTTGGAATATCACAAGTGCTGAAAATCTGTCACCAGACAGACGGATCCCTTGAAAAAGCCTAGACGGATCCCTCTAAAGAGGGAACCGCGGGATCCGTGCAACAGAAAGCAAATTCCCTACTAACATTCTCATTTGCAGGAAATTATGCACTATACTCTTGTCTTCTAACCTTTATTTTGTAGATTTTCAAAATACACATGAAGATGTTGACACCATAAAGCTAGGGGGAGCTTTGTGTCAAACCATACATTGCAAATTCATTTGCACTTGATCCTTATTTGGATTACTATTCATGACACCCCATTGCAAAATTGCAATCTTCAAGGGGTAGCATTTTAGTCATAAGGACGAATCATTTGCAAAAATAATTGCAAAACATTAGCATACTTACTTTTATGTACTTGACGCCCTCACAAAGGGATGGACTCGTCAAGGGGGAGTTAAGACGAGAACCATTCCCGTCATTTACTCATTTTACATCCTTTCTTTTTTACATTTTTTTAAAAACTTTGTGTTAGTTTCTTTTCGACGCTCTTTTTGTTTCGACAAAAAGGGGGAGAAGAGAGTAAAAACTCCAATTTGAATTTTTACGAATTTTAGTTTTTCCTTAAAATAATTGTATGTTTTGTCATCAACAAAAAGGGGGATATTGTTAATACAAATAAGCCGTAAAAACATTTATTTATATTTTACGATCTTCTAATGTTTTGTCGATAACAAACGTAAAATCATTTTAACGAAACAAATAAAATACGTAAACTGTTTGAGCCAATAGTTTTCTAACACACTTACGTTTTCACATAAAACACTAAAAGAAGTATAAGTGATTTTATGATTTAGTAATACATATGTACAACAACTAGTGTTTACATATTTTGGTAAATATATATTTAACTAGTATATACTAAAATGGGCAAAAACTAACAAATGGTATTGACCCATACTCACTTGACTAGATACATTGTATCTAGTAAAAGACCCATGGATCAACCCATGACCCATGACCCATGATCAAAATACCCATGGGTAAAGAGGAGCGTCCCACGGATCCCTAGCTTTACGCTAGACGGATCCCTTGTGGGAGGGATCCGTGGGATCCGGGGAACAGTAGATTTTTTCTTTTATAAATAGTGAGCCATTTCTTCCTTTTGGCTCACCACTTTAACACATACTTTCTCCAAGTATTGTACCTCTCTAACCACTGATCCTAAGGGATCTTTCTATGTAGTTTATCTTTTGTTTTTGTGTGATTCTCTAGGTTCCTCTTAAAGGCGAGCTCACCACTTCTTGAAGTCGAGCAAGCTCAAGTCCATGAGTTGCCATGCTTCGTCATCATCAAGACAATTGAGGTTCTCTTGTTGATAGTTCTTTCTTCCTCCATAGAAATGTTGTGTTGACGGCATTAGTGAAGGATGCCGAAAGAGTCAAGACGAAAGCATTAGTGAAAGGTGCTTCACGTCCGTGTCAAAAGCATTAGTGAAGAATGCTAAAGGTGTCAAGACCAAGGCATTAATGAAAGATGCCAAGCGTTGTGTCAAAGGCATTAGTGAAGGATGCCTAGGAATCAAATCAAGTGGCATTAGTGAAGAATGCCTAGGTCGTATAATCGATGAGGTGCATTGATATACATATAAGTATTAGTTTATTTCCAAGGATGGTGATATCCTTGATGGTGTTGTAACAAGGAGTGGATCTCCTTGAAATTAGGTGTTGTGTTGTGATGGGTAGTAGTTCCTCCATAGTAATGGAACTAGGTGCTTAGCCTAGTACCTAATAAAGGGTAGGCGACATTGTTGTAGGTGTGGTTCACCTTGGAGTGAAAGAACCCGGTGGTTAGCCTAGCACCGGAAAAAGAGTAGGCGACGTTGTGAAGGCTTCTCCACCATAAGGAGATTGGTCTCGTGTAGTGTTTACGAACTCTCGAGTAGGTGACTCGGGGAGTGGAGTAGGGCAAGGAAGGTGTCCTTGTAGCCGAACCACTATAAATACTCGTGTCGTGGTTATGTGCTTCTTACTCTTTATCTTTCATTACACGTTTATATATCTATCTATCAATGTCCAACATAAACAACTAAATAGATTGACATAAGTCGATCTAAATATTTAAAAGAAATTTTTAAATTGGTAAAACTATTCAACCCCCCCTGCTAGTTTTCCACAGGTGTGATCCCTATATAAGTAGCCAATCATGCATGGGATCTTAATGTTCCTAGGGTCACCCTTTTTTATGCACGAGTTGAAAGATGGTTGCGGTTTATTAATTACGTTATAATGATAGGAAATTTCTTTTGCATTGGGGTATGACTCAAAGTATTCATTAATTTCTTCTTCCCCATTACCATCCATAATTTCTAGTACCCTATAATCTCCTTCCTCAAGTTCTTCATCCGAATCATCACTTGTAGTGGAATTGCTACCTAATGTACTAGTTTCCTCCTCAAGTGCATTCTCAAGTGCGCTCTCAATAATCCTATTCAATTTCCTAAGTTCCCGAATTTCACTACAAATTCGAGCGCGAAGTTGGTTGGCATAGGTTCGATCAAGTGTTGGGTTTTGTGGTGAGTGGTGGTAATCGATGATATGGTGGTGGATTTTTTTTAGGTGGATTATCACCTACCATGACGGAAAGTGACAAGGCTGCGAACAAAAACACAGAGAAGGAGGATAGACTAAAAGAAATCTAAGGAAAAGAAAACAAAAAGCACAAATGATAGGAACCAAGTGAGTAGACCTAATCGAGATAGAAAACTAAGTAGCTATTCTATTCCCCTGCAGTGGCGCCAAAAACTTGATGCATGAGTTCGGGGTCAAAAGACTTCCTTTTCTACGAGAAAGCTTTACAACCCTCTACGCAGTGTACCTAATCGTTGCAGTGTAGTATGGGTAAACCCAGGGGTTGATCGTTCTCTAGGGGAATAGAGATGCTAGTAGAGATATATGATGAGAAGGTGAGGTTGAAGGTGATTCTTTTTAGCTTTTTATATTTTTTAGTAAACAAGTAAAATCTCAGGGTTCAGGAGTGAGGGTGGTACTTCTACCAATTTTAACTACTAATAATTTAAATTAAAAACTAATGAAAATAAGAAAATAGGCTATGGATTGATTGGTGTATTCTTATAATAATTAAAAGCGTGTTTACTTAGATTTTCTTACTCCGTAGTTATCTCTTATTGGTCGGTTGAATTGTCACATCCTCATTCTAATTGGTGCGTTGTATTTCGTGTTAGTCATAGGGGTTGCCTATCCGAGATTTCCAAGTACCGTAGTATGTCCCCCGACACTCTATTATCCTAAAGCTACAACTCACGCAATAAAAATAATGATGGCTCAAGTGCACTCTCATGCTTTTTTTTTTATTTAGGATGTTCAAGCTTGTAACAATTAAAAAAGAAGTCAGTTTTCCTTACTCTAGCGTTTACCAATTAAAACAAGAGACAACCTAACAATAATCAACAACTAGGTTTCATAGATCTAAGAAAACACAATAATAATTTAGGTACTCATGATAGATAAGCATACACACATACAAACAATTGAACATAGGATAAACATGGTGATATAATGGATTAACAAACTTATCTTTGAGTGTAAAGAATGGTGTGGAACCCTAAAATACTGCCCAAGTTGGACTATGAACGAACTAGGGTTTGCTCTCCAAAATATTACACACCAAATACAGAAAATTCAAATTCTATATATAGATACACACGTGCGACGGTGTCGCCTTTTGATGGTGACGCCGTCTGGTCGTCGTCATTAGGGTTTTGTTTGGCCCAAGTCATCGTTGGGACAACGTTAGTTAAGGAAGTGTGATGCTTTCTGGCTTCAATAAGGACGTCGTCTTGGAATGGGTCTTGGTCGTATGGTATATAATAAATGGAGATGCCCTCCAGAAATAAGGCGTGACGCCGTCATGTTATATGATAAGGATTTAAAAGGTACACTTTTGAGGGGTCATTTAAGCCCTTAATCGCCCACTTTTATATCCGTTACTGCTTAATTTCGTTTCTTTTCACTTTTTAGGTCTCTTAAAGGCAAAATGCTGGAATGATGCCTATTTGGACGAAAAGGCGTGAATATGTGAAGAAAATGGCTAAAGTCAAGATCAAGACACTCAAGCTGCTGGAAGTGCACCCGACGGCGTCACAGATAAAGGGCGACGCCGTCCCTCTAATTGCGACAGCTCAGGAGTAAAATTGATATTTTGTACCTGACGGCGTCAGTCTTTAAAGAGTAGGGCGTCACGACTCAGACGGCCTAGATCCATATTCAGAGGGTGTCAAAAGTTGAAGCTTACGGCGTCACAACCACAACTTGACGCCGTCCCAAAGTTGACTTGGTCAAGACGAAACCCTAATGGCGGCGATCCAACGGCGTCACAATTAAAGAGTGACACCGTCGCAGTTGTAACTCTATATATAGAATTCGATTTTCAGACTTTTAGAGAGGGAGATTTGTGGAGTAAAAACCTAAAACGATTTTGGTTTGTCTTAGGCAGTATCTTAGGGTTCTCATACCCTATTTTACAACAAGTCAAGTTATTTACTTCATTGATTTCATTATGTCTTCGATTGTATGTGTGTATGCTTGCATGTTTACCATGTCTGGCTAATTTACTTGTGTGTTTGCCTAGATCCATGAAACTTAGTTATTAATTATTGATTGGTTGTCTCTTATCTTAATTGTAATTGGCTTAGGATTGCAATAAGCCATCGTTGTGTTTTTAATGCTTGAGTAATCTTTGTGAACCTTGGTTTATGATCACCTAGAGTAATTATAGGCTAAAAATCCAAAGATAACCTCAGAGTTAGTTTATAAATCCTAGAGATTTTGTAGGCAATAACCTTAAGGTATTCTCAAAGAGTTATGGAGAAAAGCATGCCCTACGACCTTAGAAGACACAACGCGTTAAGAATAAGGACGTGACAATTCAACCATCAATAAAAGATAACTAGGGAGTAATAGAATCTAGGTAAATACATTTTTAATCATCATACGAGCACACATCAATAGACATAGACTACTCCTTAGCTTAGTTAATTAGATAAATAGATAGTAGAGTAATCAGTAGAAGTACCACCCCCCAAATCCAATACCCCGAGATCATACTTTCAATTTTCTAAAAAAATATAAAAAAGATAAAAAATAATCTTCCTCAACCCCAACCTTAGCGTAGTAATTTCTCACTAGCATTCCTATTCCCCTAGAGAACGATATCAATCCTGAGGTTTACCCTAATACTACACTACAGCAATTAGGTTCACTGCCTAGGTGGTTGAAAAATTTGCTCAAAGAAAAAGGAAGTTTCCTTTGACCCCGAACGCGCGTGATGTGCTTACCGTGTGCAAGTTTTAAAAATTTATAAACACGAATTATCCGGCTATTACTATAAACACATACAAGCAAGTATACTCATTCGCGATAGCAAAAGTGGGTAAGTCGAGATCGTCCCAAGAGATTTTCGTTTTAATTTGTTTTAAAATTATTCGTAACAAGAAAGCTTGTCAAGGCTTCCTCAAAATTATGGTTTAGTGAAAATCAATATTAAGAAACATATACTTGTGTGAAGTCTATAGGCAATCATAGAAAGTGTTCATGAAGGCTTGGTGTAAACTCTTGATGTGCACAAATCATAAGCAAATGATTTCCAACCCATGGTTTATGTTTTGTAAAATCATTTTAAGAACAATAACATGTAGGTAATCCTTTCGGTCCTTATACTAATGATTATCCTTTAGAAAATCCATTTGTTTGTAAAAGGTTCTTATTAAACTTGTTCCTACGAATCATTCAACTTTTCGTGATGAAAATGTTTCTAGTCTTGTTTTAATAAGTAAACATGGTGGGTGTCAATCACCATATCCCCATACTAGTTTTTCACTTAACTTTTTGGAATAAAACACAAGAGAAATCCTTTCGGTCCTTTTTCTTAAACATGTTTTACCGACAAATCAAACAAGACTAGTAGTTTTCCAACAAACTCATTTAAACAAGATCATTTACATGCATCACATATAAGAACACTACTATGATCTCCTACATCCCTACACATAAGTATATTAAAAAATTACTCCATGACAATCATAACAAAACACAAGTAGTTACAAGGTAATTCAAATAACTCAAGAGAATAGAAATTCATAACTAGTTCCATAGAATACCTAATCTTTTGGATTACAAGAATTAGAAATCGTGGAATATAGCAACCACAAGCCTCCAATTGTCTAGCCTAACCGTACAACTCTGAATGATCAAACAATGGATGAGAATTCGTCTCTCCACCCTCCTGGACGTTTTACAGTAGTAACAAGACTTTTGGGATGAATAACAAGAGTTGGTAATAGCTTTGGTGTAAACTATTACACTTTTAGTTTTGTCACACCTAGACTACTAAGTCTAGGTTCATTTTATAGCAAAAGACCCTTAACTATCAGGCTAAAAACGTCCCTTGCAAGTTATTAACTTGTAAAATATTGGATTTCACTAACACATCATATCAATAACATATGGGGCGTTCACAATAGTTTAGAGAGAGAAATGGAAGAGAGTTGAGAACTATGTGAAACAAAGAAAAATAGTATTGAAGCTCCAACCCTCTACCTTGAGAGGTAGAGGGTATTTATAGTGTCTTACAAATAAACGCCACCTACGGGCTGTGGATCAGGCATATAGTGGGTAAAGACCCGTCCGTCCTCCACGGTGTTACTTAACAAACTACTTACTAACATAACATAACTACGACTACGAGCTTTCTATTGAATGCTTATACTTGAGGTGACCGACTCTTTAACGACTGAATTTTCTCATTCCTAACAATCTCCCCCTAAGGGAGGTCACCTCAATTTACAATGAATACAAAAAGATATTACATTAGATTGTTCTAGGATTCTTGATTAAGTCCTTTGCTCAGTAGCTCGTAGTCTTTGATTCTTCATTATTGCATGTTAGAAAATTCCAAGTGGTGGTCATTAACTGATCCATGTGAGAATGATTATTGAGCCTGCTTTGAGATCATCAGCCATATTAGATCTCTGAATCTTCGTTTGTGATTTTGTGACTTTTGGACCGACATGCTCACATTCTGGATCATGATTTCTTCTTATCAAAGTAGCGGAAGCTTTCGTTGATTCATGATATTGGTAGCAGCGTAGCAGAAGCATGGAGTGAAAATATCAGAGTCATTGATGCACTAATCATGATTTCTTTGGATATGAATGTGTTGTGTGAGCATGCGGCTATGGATTGACCGCTTCATTCTGATCAGCTGCAACCGTCGGGCGTACCTGCATACAACAGTTAGAAATAAAGCGCACGAAAGTGTCTTTGATCACTTTCGTTGAATTGAGGTACACGGCCCACGGTTCCCCGTTGATCAGTACAAGTACTGCCTGTGATCAGGTTGAATTCCGAAGAATTTCCTTGACAGGGTTTCGCAGCTGCTCTACCTGTTCTCAATCTGAAACGTCTCAAAGAAGACAACACGGAGTGAGTGAACCAGCGAATTTGAGATTCACTGATTGATGAAAAGAGATTTGAAAAAAATCGTGTATCGCTCAATTATAAATTGTTTTTTTTTTTTTGCAATACAACGAAGGTTTTAATGAAAACCAATTATCAATCATAAACACCTTTTATTTTGGGAAATTTATACACAGTCAATGTGCTAAAGAAAAGAATTTTTAAGCACAATGACTGGTTTTTCAAAGGTATCCGTCAATCCATAACCTGAACCAGGATTGATTCAAAAGATTGAATCACCCCATTGTTTATGTTCAGTTGTCACATGGTTGATCTATTGAATAGATCTCACATGCCACCCACGAGGAGCTTGTTTGATGTTGGCTCCAGAAGGCTTTCCATCTTCATTGTGACTATGTTAGCATACCAGTCAGATGTTCTGGCAATACCACAAGGATAATGCGTAGGACTCATAAGATATAATCTCTCTTTCCACATTGTGTGAAACAGAGAGTCTTCATTGACAGTGTCCTAAAGAGATTTATAGATGATCCCGTGGCTCTAGACTCAATTGTGCATATTTGGTTCCTATGCCGGAGACTAGGGAGAGGGTCTCCTACTTCAATATCAACAAACTTTAAGAGAAAGTCGATAGATAATGTCGGTTCCCCGTGAGAATGAAACAAGCCCTTTTAAGAGGAACTTGAGTAGTTTGGGAAGTTGTAGTGCAGTGCGTCACTGGGTTCATGACGTCTTGTCTTCAATACCGATGTTACCATCAGTAGCATATGAATTGAACCCGGTTTCTGTCCTAAGGTTGAATTGTTGGAGGGCTATTTCTTTTCACCCTTTTCACATTCCAATTTTTTTTCATTGTTCAACCCCTTCAGTGCTTACCGAGACTTCATAACTAGAACCTTGTTGGGTTTATTCCAGTACTAGCTCTGTCTCAGTCCGCACTCTTCCCATATCTTATTTTTCTCCTTTTATCATCATACCTAAGGACTTCTACACTAACAAGTGGATTGTCCCTGGGTAGATCCCTCCGGTTCTGGCGGATCATGGGACCATAACCTAACCTTATCATCCTTATATCACCATGCCTAAAGTAGGATTGGTCGGTCTTTTGGTATAGCTCTTCCACCTTGAAACCAATTGAAAACCATTTGAAAATCAATCAAGATACTTGTGATATAAAATGAAAGCATTTTGTATCTCAATTGATTTGATAATTTTAGAAATGCTCCCCCTCAACATATGCATATAATTCAGAAGTTGTTTTAGCATATGGAGGCAAGAGATCTTTAAAATCGTTAGATTAAGAATGACATGTCCAATCTTTTGATTAACATTTTCTAAAATGATCATCATCACTTCCCAATCAATATACTTTAGATAAAACATTTTGAGGAAGGATGAGGTTTTCAAAGGTTTGCTCCCCCTCAATATGTGCCTCGACGTTTGAAAGAGTTTTGCACATATTAGAAGGAACCTGCACATAGAGACAATTCAACCTCGTTTCAATAATTTAAGGTTTAAAGTAGATTTTCCCCCTCAACATGTGCATGGAAAATTTGAAATCGTTTGTCACATGCGGGGAGGAGAGCTTATACATCCTTATAAAACCATTTATCGAATTATCAATTTAAATCCAATTTAAATCACACATTCTCCCCCGATCACAATTATCAAGTCATTTGAGAATTGTGATCTCTGTAGATTTAAATTGAATTTGAAAGCTTTTAAGGAGAATTGTGACTTGATCTTGAGAAACTTTTTAACTGATAAGGATCGAATTTTGAGACTTTAGACTCAAAAGATTAAACATGCTTGAATATCTTTTGAAAACTTAATAATAACCACGGTCTGGTACCATTGTTTAAAAAATACACTTTTTAATTTAATTGAAAAATCATTCTCCCCCTCAATCAATGACATAAGTTGTTGATTGAGAGATAGATATTTATGACAACTGTTAAGTTCAGATGATTTTCAAAAATAGAGTCCGAGTAATTTTTTCAAAGCAATAGTTTTCTCCGCCTCATTTTTTTTTTTTTTTTTAATTCGAACAACATCTAAAGAAGTCCCGTGTCATTCTTTGAATGACAACATTAAGACCGTAGATATTATCGAATCGAGAGAAACATGACAAAATGACAATATTTTTTTGTTATTTTTTTTTATTTATTTTTTTTTTGAAGATTTTTTGAATTTTTTAAAATTTTATGGATTTTGAAAGTTTTATAATTTTCTATTTGCTTTTTGGATGTTTTATAATTTTGTATTTTGCTTTTTGAATAAATATATACAAGAGATAGATGAATAAAGACCTTTACTCCTCGTCCTCCTCTTGAAGACGCTTGAGTGTTTCTGGTTGTAAACTCTTTAGACCAAGACGTGGAAGGATAAACTCAAAACGTTCTCTAGGAAGAGCTTTAGTGAAGATGTCTGCTAACTGGTATTCAGTCCTTACAAAATAGAGTTCCACCACACCTTTTTCCACTTGTTCCCTGATGAAATAATGTCGAATGTCGATATGCTTTGCTCTTGAGTGTTGAACGTTGTTGCATGAGAGAGCAATAGCACTTTTATTATCACAGTACAGAGGGATTTTGATGAATTCAAAGCCATAGTCAGATAATTTGGATCTCATCCATAGGATTTGAGCACAACAAGATGACATGGCTATGTATTCAGCCTCTGTAGAGGAAATAGAAGTACTCATTTGCTTCTTTGAAGACCAGCTCACAAGCTTATCACCCAAAAACTGAGCACCTCCAGACGTACTTCGACGTGTATCTTGACAACCTGCATGATCAGCATCTGCATAGGCAGTTAGTGACATACCGGTGTCCTTCGGGTACCATAGTCCCATATTGATGGTTCCTTGGAGATACCGAAAGACCCGTTTAACCGCTTCAAGGTGCTTTTTAGTAGGCTTAGACTGATATCTAGCACACATGCACACAGCGAACAGGATGTCTGGTCTACTAGATGTGAGGTACATCAGGGATCCAATCATACTACGATATTTCGTTTGATCTACCATGATCCCTGAGTGGTCCTCATCCAGCTTGGTTCGTTCAATCATGGGAGTGTCAACAGGGTCACTAGAATCAAATCCAAATTTCTTTAAAATCTCATTTTCATATTTAGATTGATTTATGAAAATGCCTCCGGGACTTTGTGAAATTTGTAATCTCAAGAAAAATGACATTTGTCCCATCATTGACATTTGAAATTTGGAACCCATTTCATTAGAAAAACGATCACATTCATTGGGGTCAGTCGAGGCAAATATGATATCATCAACATACATTTGAACGTGAATTAAATGTTTTCCTGACTTTCTGTTGAACAACGTTGGATCAACTGCTCCTTTGCTGAATCCGGTAGATAGAAGAAACTTAGATAGCGTATCATACCATGCCCTCGGAGCTTGCTTTAAACCATAAAGAGCCTTCTTCAATCGATAAACATGAGTAGGATGCTCTGGATTCACAAAGCCTTCAGGTTGGCTGACGTAGACGACCTCTTTAAGATCTCGGTTAAGAAATGCGGTTTTCACGTCCATCTGATAAACAACCATGTTCTTGCTAGCAGCATTAGCCAAGAAGATTCTGATCGCCTCGATACGAGCAACTGGAGAAAAAGATTCCTCAAAGTCAATACCTTCTTCTTGACGATAACCTTTAGCCACTAACCTAGCCTTATTTTTCAAAACATCACCATGCTCATCAAGCTTCACTTTGAAGATCCACTTAAGAGCAATGATCATAGAACAATCTGGAGCTGGTACTAATTCCCATACATCTAATCGATCAAACTCATGAATTTCATATTGCATGGCATTGAACCAGCTGTCTACATTCATAGCAGTTTTAACATCTTTAGGTTCGATCTTTGAGAGTACGGAGTTAAAGAAGCACCATAAGGCATCAGTAGCAAGCTGTTTACGAGTGGATACCGGACGAGAAGGGTTTCCAATGATGTTATCCAATGGGTGATCATGTTTCCATTTTCTAAAATGTTCATGTGGTTGTGGTTGTGGAACCGAAGTAGCAAAGTCGATGTCTCCTGATGAAGATGGTTCAGATGATGATTCAGGAGCAAATATATTTTCAAATGGAGCATCTTCAGGAGTAGCAAAGGTGATGAGTGTCTAAATACTCATCATTTTTATACTGTTTAGAATGCCAAAAACATCTGAAAACACTCAGAAACGCATCAAAATGATGAAAATATCACAAATAAGTGTTTTATGTGTTTTAAATACAAAAACATCAAAATCAGATGAAAAACGTATCAAGTTTGCATAATTGGCAGTTTTAGTCCCCCAAGTTACAAAAGTTGTCAAAATTAGTCCCTGGTAATTCAAAAACTTGTAAAATGTCATTTAAGGTCCATGGGATTCATAAAGTTGTCAAAAAAAGTCCTTAAAGTTTAAAATTTACAAAATGACAACTTTAGTCCCTCAACTTTGAAAAATGTCAAAATCAGTCCTTGGTGAGTTTAAAAATAGAAATTATTCAAACTACACCTTGTACTATTCAATTGTGGCATAATTGGTCCTTTATGATAAGTTTAGAGAAAAATTACAAGTTTGGTCCCTGGAGTTTGAAAATTGTCAAAAATGGTCCTTGGACATTTTAAAAATGGAAAATAATCATCATTGGTCCTTGTTCTATTCACATATGGCAGGAATGGTCCTTGTGAGAGCTTTGGAAGATTGGCAATATCTGCCCCTTAACTTTGTTGGAATTACACAAAAGGTCCTTGTGATTATTAAGCTACAAACCAAACGGACCTATATATATCAAATCCAATCCAACCCAGTCCATTAACCCAACCCGGCCTAATATTTAAAATGAAAAAAAAACGCCCTACTGTAGCACCTTCTCCCCCATGGCTGTTTAAGCCAAAACCAGTGGTTTTCACCACTTGTTCTCCACCTTTCCACCTCACCACCACCCTTATACACTCTTCCCCAGCTGTCCCTCCACCTCCACATACACCAAACCCCATTAATTGAATTAACCTGCTCAATTGAAAAATGGCGCTGATCGGTGCAAAACCGTCAAGTTATCTCACGCAAGCTAGCCACTTGTTTATGACCAACCGTAAGAAACTCAAAACAGTTCACACACCAAATTCAATGTAGATCAGAGGAATGTAGTGGATTCCTGGGTCGTTAAGTCTCACGGAGGATGAATTGGTGTTTAAACAACTTCAGATGATAGAATGATCACTAAGGATAGTGATCAGTAAGGATTTCGATGGAAAATTACCTAAAGAAAAGATCTATAAATTAAAGCGACTTAAATGCAAATTAAAAGAAATTAAAAAGTTAAAATATATTAAATAAACGCTATCACTATTTTTACAGATAGATGAACGTTTATTTTATAAAACAAAATATCTTAAATAAACTATATTAACTAAAACGTAATCCTAAATTATCTAGAAACGTGGTTTAAAATAAAAACGAGCGTTACGTATAAAAATAACGCTGGAGCGCAAGATAAAACGTAAAATTATTGAAATAAAAGGCCTACGAGTGTAAAACTAATTTTTTTACGTACTATATGACAAAAGAAAATTTTAGAAAAAAGAATTATATTTTTTAGATTATTATTTTATTTATTATGAATTAAATACATTTTTACACTAATTAAATGATAAAAAATACTAAAACTATTAGGAAAAATCTGAAACTTTTTTATAAAATACTTAATACTAATACACTTTTATAAAAAATACAAAAACTGAAAAAGCTATAAAGAATAAGCTCTAAATAAGCTATTAAGCTCGTATAAGCTTAAAAGAGGAAAAGAGGGTTATGTATTTAATTTTGCAAGATATAACCGAGAAAGACCCAAGGGGGCCTGGTTATTGAGTGTGTGTTTGTGGTCGTGGGAGGCTAGAGGTCACAGGTTCGAATCCTGGCCTCTACCTTTTTGCAAAATATATTTTTTTTTTGGAATTTTTCTTTACAAACTAATTAAGTACATTAAGATAAGCATATTTTATAACTATGACTTTTTACAAAAGCTACTAATAAGCACTGTTTTAGCTTATTTTTGTTAACAGTTATGAAAGAATGAAAATAAGCACAAGAAATTAAACCAAGTGGCCAATAAGCTATTTAATAAGCAAAAGTAAACTAAGGACAAGCTAACCAACTATTAATAAGCTAATTAAACAACTGAATAAGCACAATGACTCTAAATAAGCACTAAATAAGCTCTTAATAAACATGAATCTTCACTGGAGTACAGGACACTGTTGAGTTACTAGGCACCTTTGAGCTTATTTTTAAGCACCTAAATAAGCTAGGAAATGAAAAGTATCACTGGCACTAACAAGTATACCTACTAAGCTTTTCAAAAAGCTAAATTGCAAAGTTTGGATTTCACTTATAAGCTTGTGACAAGCTTTTGAAAAAGCTGAAAAACACTGTTCTATTGTTATACTGAGTAAAATGGACAGAATAAAAAGCATATAGCAGGCTTATTAAATAAGCTATTAAGGTAAAAATAAGAACTGAACTTGAGAGACAGCTAGGTGGGCTATCCAGAAAGCTAATTTACACAAATTTTGGCTAACTGATAAGCTCTTAATGAGCTTATGAAACTGTATAGCTAACTGTGTGCACAGAACATCATTTTGACTTTTGTTATTAAACTGAAAGTTTGACTTTTATGAACTATAGATCAATCTTGCTTACTAATTATGATGTAATAAGCTATGTTGAGATGAGATTAAGCTAGGTGATCAAATTTTAAACAACTATGATGAAATTTATCTTCTAAATCATAACAGTTAACTGACAAAGATTAGATTAAAATGATTTTGACTTTTTACTAATAAGTACTAGTTTTTATGGTTTAACTTGACTATTTAGAACTAATATAGCATGCTTCAAACAAGAACTTGACTACAAACAACTCCTAACTCAGTTTAATTAGCAGATCCAAACATCCCTTTTATGGACTGTTTTAAAGCTTTTCCAAGTATTCCACTGATTAGGACCATGACACTGATTAAAAACCTTATAATAACTATATTTAAATAGGATTAAACTAAATTTAACAGGTTTAAAGCATTTTAACTAGAATATGCAAATTTTAAGAAAATTACTTACAGTTTGTGTTTGTGCACAAAAATGAGAACTGAGGACAAAGGACACTCCTATAGCTTTCCACAAAGCTCTAAACCAACATTAATCCAAAATCAGCTCTGCATCAACAAGCTCTTATATTCAAACCAAGATTAGCTTCAACAGTTGACTTTTGTTGACTGATATTGAGATATGAGTAAAATCTGAGTAAGGGACTTTCTGAGTAAGTAATAAGCTAAAGGTAGCTTATAAAAGCTTATATAAGAGCTTATGATTGCATAACAACAACTGCAAACAACATTCAACAATTTTGGAAATTTGAACATTGAAATAAGCAAAAACTGAATTAGTAGACAATAATTTAAATTGAGACTGAAAGTGAGTTTTTATTAAACTGAGACATGATTACAAACTCTTTTAAAACTTAAACATACATTAGAGAACTTAAAAAGCTTAAAACGACATAAGTAAAAATAAAACTACACTACTTTTAACTACTGGTCTTCAATATCTGCTTCTTTCCCTTTTTATAATGACTCTTTGAAGTCTTTGCAGCTTTGTGAGACTTTCCCACTTCACTTGAACCCTTGAATCTCTGTAAGTGATCTCAACCATTCAAATAAAAAAAATGGCGCCAAATCTCTCCACATGGTATTGAGGCAGTTACAGAGCAATTAAAGAAGTTTGGGAGTGTTAGGAAGTGTAAGGGACAAGTTTTGTGATATTTTGGACCAAGTTGGGTGGTTTTGCTCAATACTATGGGTAAGTATGTGAACAGTGGTGGTATTGGGTGGGAATGGCATGTATTGTGGCAGGTTTCTGCTGTAAGAGGTGGTGGAGAGTGGGTAGGAAAGTAGAGGTGAGCTGGAAAGGTGGTAGTGAGCAGGTGGAGGTGAGTGAGTGGATACAGGTGGAGAGGGAAGGAGATGGTGAACAGTGCACGCGCGGGTATTGTTTTTTAAACACTGGGTATTGGTTTTGGGCTTGGGTTGATTGGGCCAGCTGGGTTTAATTGGATTTGGATTAGGTTTAATAACAATGTTAGGTCCGTTTGGTTTAGCTAGCAAGTAACACATAAGGACCAAAATTGTAATATTCTGAAAGTTAAGGACTAAACCTGCAAATATTCCAAAGCTAATACAAGGGTTAGACTTGCTATTCATTAATAGTACAAGGACCAATGTTGATAATTTTAACATTTAAAACTTTAAAAGGACCTTAATTGTCATTTTTGGATTTTGAGGGACTAAAAGTGTAATTTCCCAAAAGTTTATCATAAGGACCATTTTTGTCATTTCTGAATAGTACAAGGTTTATTTTTGATTATTTTCACTTTTAAAATTCACCAAGGACTATATTTGACATTTTTCAAAGTTTAGGGACTAAAGTTGTCATTTTTTGATTTTTAAACTTCAAAGGGTTTGTTTTGACAACTTTTGAATCTCATGGACCTTAAATGACATTTCACAAGTTTTTGAATTACCAGGGACTAATTTTGACAACTTTTGTAACTTGGGGGACTAAAACTGCCAATTATGCAAACTTGATACGTTTTTCATCAGATTTTGATGTTTTTGCATTTAAAACATATAAAACACTAGTTTGTGATATTTTTATCATTTTGATGTGTTTCTAAGTGTTTTCAGATGTTTTTGGCATTTTAACAGTACAAAAATGATGAGTATTTAGACACTCATCAATCCCCCACACTAAGATATTGCTAGTCCCTAGCAATGTTTTAGAACTTTAATGGATTTTAAAAACTCTTTACCAAAAGCCATCACTTCTGGAGTAGCCAATTGCTTTGATTCAAGTAAGAACCTTGGTACAACGATAACCAAATGATTTATTGGCAAATCATAAACCATATAACGGATTTGATGTGTCTTTACCAGAAGCCGTACCCTTCTGGACTAGCCAACTCTTAGATAAATTATCAATATGATCTTTGGTGAGCTGAATACCAATTATGGATTTTCCACTGCCTTTACCACAAGCCATAATCTTGCGGGCTAGCCAACTCTTCACTTTTTAGGATATGGTGAGTTGAGAACCATACAATTTTGGGCAAATTGCAAGCCATAAACGGATTTGAGATATCTTTACCAAGAGCCGTTTGCTCCTGGATTAGCCAATCCTTATGTGGGTTAGACATGGCGGACTGATTACCATTTTTTGTGTTTAGTACATAGTACTTCCACTAAATAAAAAAATTTAAAATTTGGCCATTTTGGGGGAAAAAGGGACTAAAAGGGTACATTTATGATCAAATTCGCCAGAATTTCCCCCCCACACTTAGAAATGAATATTGTCCTCAATATTCAAAGTACCGGCTGTTTATGCCGAAACTTAGAACATAAAAAGATAACATTACTAGCTAAGTGTAGAAACACAACAATTATTCTCTCTTTTTATATTTACAATTTTCATTCATTTTTAAGATCTATATACAACATGTGGGGCATCTCCCCCACACTAGGGTGGTACACACGGGTGAAAACCCATGTTTAACTACTGTTTTTGATTATCGAGTCGCTAGCTTGACTCGACCCCGAATTAATTTGTTCATGGGGAAGTAAGTGGCAGAGATAATCTCCATCGGACTTTCATTCAAGATGTTTTGGATAAACATTAAAGTACGTGAAAGTTCCACACCGATGAGATATACTTAGAAAGGCCCGGCTCACAAATGATAAATGAAAATGCCGGGATCAAAGATAATGTCTTCATTCCCGAAGGAGTGAAGAACAGGAGAAGCTACGGGATAGGTGAAGAAGAGAAAGAAAGTCATGATAATAATCTTGACTAACTCATCATCATCAGAAAGGGAATTCATGATAGCATGAATTTCATCTTTTAAGCTCAATTGGTCTAGACATATCCCGGGTGTGTCTAGATCAAAGTAGAAGTTATCATACTCCGGTGGAGATATGATATGAGTGAGTTCACAGGAGAACTCCTCAAAGGAGAATGATTCATATTCAGGATTGATTTGACTGAGTTCACTGGGAAACTCCTCAAAAGTAAATGATTCATAATCGGGGAGAGAATTATGAGAATGAGAAGTGGTAATACCACTAATCTTCTCTCCCATATGATCAAAATGGAACGTTTGCAATTCGGGAATAGAATCATTGAACAAAAGTTCACTATCCTCAAAGGGGATAGGATATGAAGTAGGCTTTTCATCAAAAGCCTCGATTCTAGAAATGAGAAGATTAACATTCAATAATGTAAGACGAAGAACTTCGTCTTGGATTATTTCTTCTTCATTCTCTTCTCCTAAGCTGACAAGCTCAGAAGGTAATTCCCCCACATAACTTATGTCTCCACAAGATAAAGAATGGTCCTCATCAGAATCAGAGAACATCTCAATATGATCATTTTGGAAGACAAGAGGAGGAGGGATATCACACACATGATCAAAAGTTCCCTGTGACTCTCTTGGGATTGAGACAAGGTCCTCAACACTAGACTTTATGAATTCGTCCGATTCCTTTTCAGGAACAGTGTCAAGAAGCTCATCCCCCATGTTCAGAGAGTGAGTGTGAACCTCAGGTGTGATAGCAGTTACATGAGAATGAATCTCAACTGCTGGAATATCCACTGATGAACTTGATGAATCTTCAAATGTATCCTCATCATCACTGTCATCAGGAATAAAACGAAATTGAGAGCTAGATCTGGCTGCTTTTTCTTTTGCAATTAATTCCCTAATAGACTTTTCAAAAGCAATTTGGGAATTTATCTTAACAGCCTGCTCTTCAGCTAGCAATTCTTCCATGGATTTCTCATGTGAATTTTGAATGACGGGACATTGTGGGAGTGGAGATTTGTCAAAACCGGAAGGTTGACATTGATAATCATCATGAGGACCCCCACAATATACACAAGAAAAACTGGGAACATTATGAAATGATGTCTTACTCAACTCCTCAGTTCTTTTCACTGACTCCAGAAGCTCTAGATAAGTGTCTTGTTGAGTTTGCTGAGGAGTTTGAGTCATTTGGCACTGTGGAGGTTGGTCGTAATATGGATAGTCATAATTGTTACAAGGAAATGGATTCCCTGTTTGACAATCAGAGCTGAAATGGGGACCTCCACAGTTCTCACAACAGTAAAACTGTTGAGCCTGGATTGGTGAATCATATGGATATTGGTCATAACCAAAATTCTGAGCATCACTGGAAAACTGTTCATAAACAATCGTGTTTCCGGGTTGACACTCAAATCCTTGGTGAGGACCTCCACAAAATTCACAGCAGTTATGTTGATTATAAGAAGATAAGTCGGGCTGTGGTGGGTAGTTGGAAAAATTTGAGGGGTCGTTAAATGAGTTCGGATTAGGATCATAATCAATTGAATTCCTCGAACCACAAAACAAACAACTCCCGTTACGAATATCATTACCACACTGTACACACGTACACCAGCGACATGGTGAACCAAAAAGAGGCTCACCACAACCGACACAAGGAATAAACGATTCTATTTGAGAGTTATGAGAAGGAATCAGTTCATTCAAAGAATCAACAAAACCAACATGGTGATCTGAATGACTAATAAGACTCGAAGAACATTTTGAAAAATCCGGAGGTGGGACAAGTGGTGTGCTCTGAGAGCTAGCAATTTCCATCACTTCCGTTATGGTCTCCGGTTCTGGTTCTTGAGAAATGTGAAGATTAGGCAAGTCATTCTTGCTAGTCACCGGTCTAAATTCTGCATGTTTGCTTTTAACCGTAAATCGTGAAAGTTTAGAATCAATTCTAGACGGCTTAGGAGCAATTGAGGGGTTAGATCTTTGGATAACCGTAGGTTGGACGTATTTAGCACCTCTATTATTAGAAGGAAGTACCTGGTCCTTTGTCACCCCGGTTTCTCGTTCCATTTCCCTACGCAGAATTAATGGATCATCACGAATAACACGAATTCTTGACATTTGTGATAAAATAGGAAGTTTTTCAACTTCGTTCCAGATTTCGTCGTAGTCGAGAGATTCCATGAGAATAGAAGAAATTTAGAATCAAATGGATAGAGGGTAAAGGGATAAAGAATCAAAAAGGGTAAGAGGGTAAAGATGAATATTTTTGGATTTTTGAAAAACATGCCATAAAAACAAAGAATGAAAATATTTTTGGTGTTGATAACACTTTAGGAAAAGTGTCAATGAACTTTTTGATTTTAAAAATTGTTTACAAAAAGGTGGTATATGTGCAAGTACGGGCCTGGAAATGCTTAAAATACGCTTACAGCCTCCCCGGCAGCGGCGCCAAAATTTGATCGGTGCAAAACCGTCAAGTTATCTCACGCAAGCTAGCCACTTGTTTATGACCAACCGTAAGAAACTCAAAACAGTTCACACACCAAATTCAATGTAGATCAGAGGAATGTAGTGGATTCCTGGGTCGTTAAGTCCCACGGAGGATGAATTGGTGTTTAAACAACTTCAGATGATAGAATGATCACTAAGGATAGTGATCAGTAAGGATTTCGATGGAAAATTACCTAAAGAAAAGATCTATAAATTAAAGCGACTTAAATGCAAATTAAAAGAAATTAAAAAGTTAAAATATATTAAATAAACGCTATCACTATTTTTACAGATAGATGAACGTTTATTTTATAAAACAAAATATCTTAAATAAACTATATTAACTAAAACGTAATCCTAAATTATCTAGAAACGTGGTTTAAAATGAAAACGAGCGTTACGTATAAAAATAACGCTGGAGCGCAAGATAAAACGTAAAATTATTGAAATAAAAGGCCTACGAGTGTAAAACTAATTTTTTTACGTACTATATGACAAAAGAAAACTTTAGAAAAAAGAATTATATTTTTTAGATTATTATTTTATTTATTATGAATTAAATACATTTTTACACTAATTAAATGATAAAAAATACTAAAACTATTAGGAAAAATCTGAAACTTTTTTATAAAATACTTAATACTAATACACTTTTATAAAAAATACAAAAACTGAAAAAGCTATAAAAATAAGCTCTAAATAAGCTATTAAGCTCGTATAAGCTTAAAAGAGGAAAAGAGGGTTATGTATTTAATTTTGCAAGATATAACCGAGAAAGACCCAAGGGGGCCTGGTTATTGAGTGTGTGTTTGTGGTCGTGGGAGGCTAGAGGTCACAGGTTCGAATCCTGGCCTCTACCTTTTTGCAAAATATATTTTTTTTTTGGAATTTTTCTTTACAAACTAATTAAGTACATTAAGATAAGCATATTTTATAACTATGACTTTTTACAAAAGCTACTAATAAGCACTGTTTTAGCTTATTTTTGTTAACAGTTATGAAAGAATGAAAATAAGCACAAGAAATTAAACCAAGTGGCCAATAAGCTATTTAATAAGCAAAAGTAAACTAAGGACAAGCTAACCAACTATTAATAAGCTAATTAAACAACTGAATAAGCACAATGACTCTAAATAAGCACTAAATAAGCTCTGAATAAACATGAATCTTCACTGGAGTACAGGACACTGTTGAGTTACTAGGCACCTTTGAGCTTATTTTTAAGCACCTAAATAAGCTAGGAAATGAAAAGTGTCACTGGCACTAACAAGTATACCTACTAATCTTTTCAAAAAGCTAAATTGCAAAGTTTGGATTTAACTTATAAGCTTGTGACAAGCTTTTCAAAAAGCTGAAAAACACTGTTCTATTGTTATACTGAGTAAAATGGACAGAATAAAAAGCATATAGCAGGCTTATTAAATAAGCTATTAAGGTAAAAATAAGAACTGAACTAGAGAGACAGCTAGGTGGGCTATCCAAAAAGCTAATTTACACAAATTTTGGCTAACTGATAAGCTCTTAATGAGCTTATGAAACTGTATAGCTAACTGTGTGCACAGAACATCATTTTGACTTTTGTTATTAAACTGAAAGTTTGACTTTTATGAACTATAGATCAATCTTGCTTACTAATTATGATGTAATAAGCTATGTTGAGATGAGATTAAGCTAGGTGATCAAATTTTAAACAACTATGATGAAATTTATCTTCTAAATCATAACAGTTAACTGAAAAAGATTAGATTAAAATGATTTTGACTTTTTACTAATAAGTACTAGTTTTTATGGTTTAACTTGACTATTTAGAACTAATATAGCATGCTTCAAACAAGAACTTGACTACAAACAACTCATAACTCAGTTTAATTAGCAGATCCAAACATCCCTTTTATGGACTGTTTTAAAGCTTTTCCAAGTATTCCACTGATTAGGACCATGACACTGATTAAAAACCTTATAATAACTATATTTAAATAGGATTAAACTAAATTTAACAGGTTTAAAGCATTTTAACTAGAATATGCAAATTTTAAGAAAATTACTTACAATTTGTGTTTGTGCACAAAAATGAGAACTGAGGACAAAGGACACTCCTATAGCTTTCCACAAAGCTCTAAACCAACATTAATCCAAAATCAGCTCTGCATCAACAAGCTCTTATATTCAAACCAAGATTAGCTTCAACAGTTGACTGATATTGAGATATGAGTAAAATCTGAGTAAGGGACTTTCTGAGTAAGTAATAAGCTAAAGGTAGCTTATAAAAGCTTATATAAGAGCTTATGATTGCATAACAACAACTGCAAACAACATTCAACAATTTTGGAAATTTGAACATTGAAATAAGCAAAAACTGAATTAGTAGACAATAATTTAAATTGAGACTGAAAGTGAGTTTTTATTAAACTGAGACATGATTACAAACTCTTTTAAAACTTAAACATACATTAGAGAACTTAAAAAGCTTAAAACGACATAAGTAAAAATAAAACTACACTACTTTTAACTACTGGTCTTCAATATCTGCTTCTTTCCCTTTTTATAATGACTCTTTGAAGTCTTTGCAGCTTTGTGAGACTTTCCCACTTCACTTGAACCCTTGAATCTCTGTAAGTGATCTCAACCATTCAAATAAAAAAAATGGCGCCAAATCTCTCCACGTGGTATTGAGGCAGTTACAGAGCAATTAAAGAAGTTTGGGAGTGTTAGGAAGTGTAAGGGACAAGTTTTGTGATATTTTGGACCAAGTTGGGTGGTTTTGCTCAATACTATGGGTAAGTATGTGAACAGTGGTGGTATTGGGTGGGAATGGCATGTATTGTGGCAGGTTTCTGCTGTAAGAGGTGGTGGAGAGTGGGTAGGAAAGTAGAGGTGAGCTGGAAAGGTGGTAGTGAGCAGGTGGAGGTGAGTGAGTGGATACAGGTGGAGAGGGAAGGAGATGGTGAACAGTGCACGCGCGAGTATTGTTTTTTAAACACTGGGTATTGGTTTTGGGCTTGGGTTGATTGGGCCAGCTGGGTTTAATTGGATTTGGATTAGGTTTAATAACAAAGTTAGGTCCGTTTGGTTTAGCTAGCAAGTAACACATAAGGACCAAAATTGTAATATTCTGAAAGTTAAGGACTAAACCTGCAAATATTCCAAAGCTAATACAAGGGTTAGACTTGCTATTCATTAATAGTACAAGGACCAATGTTGATAATTTTAACATTTAAAACTTTAAAAGGACCTTAATTGTCATTTTTGGATTTTGAGGGACTAAAAGTGTAATTTCCCAAAAGTTTATCATAAGGACCATTTTTGTCATTTATGAATAGTACAACGTTTATTTTTGATTATTTTCACTTTTAAAATTCACCAAGGACTATATTTGACATTTTTCAAAGTTTAGGGACTAAAGTTGTCATTTTGTGATTTTTAAACTTTAAAGGGTTTGTTTTGACAACTTTTGAATCTCATAGACCTTAAATGACATTTCACAAGTTTTTGAAATACCAGGGACTAATTTTGACAACTTTTGTAACTTGGGGGACTAAAACTGCCAATTATGCAAACTTGATACGTTTTTCATCAGATTTTGATGTTTTTGCATTTAAAACATATAAAACACTAGTTTGTGATATTTTTATCATTTTGATGTGTTTCTAAGTGTTTTCAGATGTTTTTGGCATTTTAACAGTACAAAAATGATGAGTATTTAGACACTCATCAGGCGCCAAAATTGCCATTTGGCAATTTTGATGATCTGGACTAAATCAACGGTTGGAATGAAGTGGGAAATACTCAGAGGTGTCGACATAGATGAAAAGATCTTTATATAACAAGTTGGAAGCAATGGGAAGACTTATCTAGTGTATTTTAATTTACTTTATGTCGTTTTAGTTAAAATTTGAATTTCAGTGTAAACTTAAGCCTTCAAGTACTGTTTTTATCTATCTCAGAGTATTGTGAATCCTTTCTAATAAGTAATTTCAAGTTTTAAGTTCTATTTCTGTTTATGCAAAAATTTACTCTTGTTCAAAAATTCAATAAGCTCGAATGTTATTAGCAGTTGTTATTATGGACTCATAAGCCCACATAAGCTCCCAAGAAAGCTTATTCAAGCTTTTAGAAACTCTAAAACTTTGTCTAGTATCAAAATCAGAAAATTCACAAAAATACCAAGAAAATAGAGAGAAAATAAAAAATCAATGGTGAAACATGCAAGAAAGCTGGAGCAATGTAGATTCTGGATGGCCTTGGTATAGAGCTTATTGGTAAGCTTTAGGAAGTGTTTACAAGCCCTCAGTTCTCAGTCTTGTGCTTGAATCACTTGTAAGCTTTTTGATTCAATTTGGCATTTTACTGTGTAAGACAGTTATAAGCTCAAGTCTTTGTGTTTTTGTGTTTATTAGTTATAGTTAAGTCTAATTATCTAATAAAACCATTTGCTTGTTCTTCTTAATTTATAATTGTTCAAAAGTTTAGTTTGACAGTAAAATTAACTTAAGTTTATTCTCTTGGTCTTATGTTGTTATTGTTGTTATTAAATGTTTCTTTAGTCTTAATTAATGATAATATAAGGTTTGTACCTATTTGCATGGTCTGAATTTGTGAAAAGTTTTGAAAAACATCAAAATAGTCCATTAAAGGAGTGTTTGGATCTGCTAGTTAAACTGTGCTATAAGTTGTTTGAGTTGTTGTTTGTACTTGTTCTGTGTCACTTTAGTATCTAATATCTCAAAGAAACAAGAAAAATCAGTGGTCATGTGGTAAAAAGTTAAAATTCCTTTTGAGATCCTCTTATTTCTTGTCTGTTTGATTTCCATGTTTTATAATCATGATTCCATGTTCATAAGTTGTTACCATTGATTAAATCAGTCTTCTTTCACCTTAATACATCTTAATCAGTCCATAGAATCAATTAAAATCTCATAAAAGTCAAACTTTCAGTTTAATAAAAAGGTCAAATATGTTCCCTGTGCACAGGTTTATAGCCTTTTTAACAAGCTTGTAAAAATCTTGTTAGTTGGTCAAAGCTTGTGATTTTTAGTTCTTTGGAAAGCTAACCTGGTCATCTTTAAGTTCCAAGCTTAAAATTTCAATTTACAGCTTATTTGCTAAGCCTGCAAGTGCTTATTAGTTTGTCCAACATCAATCATCATACACTAAGTCATACTCAGTGTTTTTCTAGCTTTTTCAACAGCTTCTCACAAGCTCATTTTAGCTTATTTGGGTCTCATCTTTGGTTTATAGGTAGCCAACCAGGTCTAGTATAGGATCCAACTTTTGGTTTTGAAGCTCAGCTTATTGAGTAGCTTATTCTTGGTCTTAAACCTAGTAGTTGGAAACTGTTTTTGTACTTGAGATCAAATCATCATATCTGTGTAATCAGTACTTAAAAGGTTTAGAATAGTTGTTTTTAGTTGCTTTTGAGTATTTATAGCTTATTACAGGTTCTGTGATAGTTTGGTGCTTATCTGTAGCTTTTTGGCTTATTTGGAGTACTTATTTATAAGCAGATTGCACTGCAGTTTCATATTCTCTCACATAAGCATATGTTTTTATATTTTTTATAAACTTAGAATAATATTTTAGTATTTTCCTGAATTTTTCAGATTTTTCCATCACTATTTAGTATTTTTCCTTATTTAAACTAGTTTTTAATTCTTTTTAAATAGCTTTTAATACAAATAAATCAGAAAAAGCTTAAAAAAATATGTTTTCAATTTTCATAGATTAAGATAAATATAAAAGTCATAAAAAATATTTTTCCATAATTTTCTTGGTTTAAATAGTATTTTCTAGCATTTTAATTAGTTTTAAATAGAATTAAATTCATAATAAATACATAAAAAGTCTAAAAAATATATTTTCAGTTTTAAAATAAGTTTTATCATATTTTAGATTTTTCTAAGTTATAATTTCATTTTTCTAGGTTAATTTTTTATTTTCTTGTATTTTAGTACATTTTAAATACTTAATAAATAGTTTTTAATTAATAATAATTAAATAAATAGTTTTAAAAATAATTTTCTTTTATTATTAGGATTGTAAAAATATCATTTTCATATTTGTAGGCCTTTTATTTCTTAAAACTCACGTTTTATTTTGTACGTTTACGTAATTTTATTTAAACATACGTTTTAGGTTTTAAACGTTCATCGACTTTAAAAATAGTGATAGCGTTTATTTAATATATTTTAACTTTTTAATTTCTTTTAATTTGCATTTAATTCGTTGTAATTTGTAGATCTTTTCTTTAGGTATAATTATCCATCAAAAACCTTACTAATCACTATCCTTAGTGATTATTCGACATCTGTCTGTGTGAAACACCAATTCATCCTCCGTGGGACTTAACGACCCAGGAATCCACTATATTCCTCTGATCTTAATTGCATTAGTGTTTGACCTGTTTTAAGTTTCTTAAAGTTAGCCATTCACAAGTGGCTAGCTTGTGTGAGATAACTTGACGGTTTTGCACCAATCAAATTTTGGCGCCGCTGCCAGGGAGGTTGTAAGCGTGTTCTAAGCATTTTTCAGACCCGTACTTGCACATATACCATCGTTTGTAAACAGTTTTTTGTAAAGTTATCAATAATCAAAAAGTTCATTAACACTTTTCCTAAAGTGTTAAAAACACCAAAAATATATAAAACAACAAAACAATCGTAACGTTTTCTAGCTTGTGTTTCTTTTAAGGTGATTCTTAAAGAAATACGATTTGGTTAAACGAGACGATACCAAAAATATTTTCCATAAGTTTTTAAACCCTTTGCACAAGTCATACCTACGTCTTTTCAGTGGTACTTAATATATACATAAAAATCAACCACCGCAAATCAAGGCAGTACACCTACTAACTAGGGTGTGACCATAATAAGTTCCCGAACATCAGATTTAAAACTTGCCTTTGTGTCCTTGTGATTTGGTGTACCTTTTTCAAAGAATCCATTTCATTTGTGATTATTGGTTAAGTTCACTTGTTGTTTTGCCTCGCATTTGTTTTGAAAACTGATTTTTATACTTAGTGCATGCGCACTCGTTCTTCCAGTTCTACAAGTCCACTTTCGGAGCTAGCAAATATTCCTCGTAGATGTAGAGGACGTTCTGCTCCTTCAGCCGTGACTGAGGAACGTCTACCACCACCACCTCCTGTCGAAATGGCAGAAGACAAACCGATGAATGAGCTTCTCCAAGCACCCATCGAGGGTTACGGAGATGCCATTATTGTCCCAGCCATCGTGGCTGATACCTTTGAGCTCAAAACCGGGTTGCTTAATCTTGTAACCCAAAGCCAATTCTATGGTTTTGAGCGGGATGATCCTCATGCACACATTCGATGGTTTAACAAGATAGCATCTACCATCAAATACAAGAATGTCCCACATGAAGCAATCAAGCTTCTTATGTTCCCATTCTCTCTAGAGGGACAAGCCCGGAATTGGCTTGAAAAACAACCCCCTCGTTCCATTGAGACATGGGAGGATCTAGTCACCAAGTTTGTTAACGAATTCTATCCTCCATCCCGAACTACAAGTCTGAAGAATGAGATAATGAAATTTTCTCAAAG
Organism: Chrysanthemum seticuspe; assembly: GCA_019973895.1. Classification (NCBI taxonomy): domain Eukaryota; kingdom Viridiplantae; phylum Streptophyta; class Magnoliopsida; order Asterales; family Asteraceae; genus Chrysanthemum; species Chrysanthemum seticuspe. The sequence continues at coordinate 227,142,631 of BPTQ01000001.1, forward strand.
ATTTGATGAATCATTCGGGGAGGCATGGGATCGTTACAAAGAATTGCTCCGCAAGTGTCCGCATCATGGTTTTACCGAGTTAATACAAATGGATACTTTCTACAATGGTCTGAACCAGACCAATCAAGACTCTTTGAATGCCTCCGCGGGAGGTAATTTCCTGAGCAAGACCACCAAAGAAGCCTTACAAATCATTGAAAACAAGTCCCAGGTCCGCCCTTTCCGAACAAAGACATATCAGTCTCAGTCTAATGTCGGACCTTCTACTTCATCTCCTGTGAGTACATCTAGCACCGATGATAAGATTGATAAACTCACGGATATTGTTCAGGCTTTGGTTCTTGCTAACCAAAAGAAAGTCACTTTCACTCAGACACCATCACATGGTGAAGTGAAGAAAGTTGAAGTTTGTGTTACTTGTGGTGGTCCTCATGCATACTACAACTGTACTGCCACCAATGGAAGTCCGTTTGAAGCTAATGCTATAGCCGGTACTTCAAATCAAGGAGGTAATCAATACCGTCCTCAAAATGAACCAAACTACCGTGCTAACACTTATCAGGCACCACCTGGTTTTAACCAGAATCCTAACCGGAATCAGAATCAACCTAGAATGAACCAAGGTTATCAAAACCAAGGTCATTTCTATCCTGGACCCAATCAAGGTTTCCATCATCAAGGGAACCTTAATTAAAACAATTTCAATCGAGGGAATCAATTTCAGGGGAATGTGAATCCTAATCAAGGGAATTTTCAACAATAAGGTCATAATCAAAACATCCGACCTCAGAATTTCCCTCCACATCCTCCAGTACCATCATCTGATGAGTTACTGAAGAAGTTCATGAAATCCCAAGATGAAATGAACAGGTTGTTGGTCAGTCAGATTGCTGATCTCAAGAAGTCTTTAAATGATCAACCCTCGGGCTCAGGAAAACTTCCGAGCAACACGATCGCTAACCCGAGGGGCGATGCTAAGGCGATCACAACCAGAAGTGGTGTTTCATACAATGGACCCGCTATTCCTACTACCTCTTCTTCTTCTCTCCCGAAGGTAGTGGAAAGTGAACATAGGACACACAATGGACCTTCGACTCGAATGCCTCCTCCACTAGGAGAAATGAGTCAAGTTACCAAGGCGACAAAGGACAAGGAACTTCCTAATAATAATGGAGGAACCAATGATGTCCATCCTCAAGTTGTCCAGAAACCCAAGTCTAATCCAGGAGTTGTTTTTGAACCACCTTTAGCTCCCGTTGAAAATACCAAATTCAAATCTTCTATTCCTTACCCATCACGTTTGAATGAGCAAAAGCTCCGTGAAAAAGCCAGTCATCAAATGGACAAATTTTTTCAAAATTTCCAAGAACTACATTTTGACATAAGCTTTGCGGATGCTATCATGCTGATGCCCAAGTTTGCATCAACTCTCAAACACATGTTAAGCAACAAGGAAAAGCTGTTTGAAATGGCTAAAACTCCTCTTAACGAGAACTGCTCTGCAGTTATCCTGAAGAAGCTTCTAGAAAAGCTTGGAGATCCTGGAAAATTTCTCTTACCTTGTGTATTTCCAGGAATGGTTGAATGCTTTGCCCTAGCAGATCTTGGCGCAAGCATCAACCTGATGCCTTATTCAGTATGGAAGAAACTTTCTCTTCCGGAACTTACTCCTACATGCATGAATCTTGAGCTTGCAGATCGTACAATATCCCGTCCTCTTGGCATTGCCGAGGATGTATTTGTGAAAGTACGAAAGTTCCATTTTCCAGCTGACTTCGTGGTTGTTGATTTTGATGCCGATCATCGGGTTCCTCTCATTGTTGGTCGAGGATTCCTGAGAACGGGCCGTGCTCTCATTGATGTATTTGAGCAAGAAATCACATTACGTGTTGGCAATGAAGCTGTCACCTTTAACCTTGATCAAACTTCAAGGTACTCTGCAAATTATGATTCTGAGTCGGTTAACCGAATAGATATCATTGATGTTGCTTCTGAAGAGTACTCTCAAGAAGTTCTTGGTTATGATCATAATTCTTCGAGTGATAATCTCACTCATTCATCTCAACCTATCATTGCCAATTCTACTCCTTCTCTCACCCCATTTGAGGAAAGTGACTTCATCTTAGAAGAGATTGAAGCCTACTTGTCTAGTGATTCTGTTCCATGGGAAATTGATCACGCTCCCATCGACATCGAGGGGGACATACTTCTCATTGAGAAATTGCTTAATGATGATCCATCATCATTTTCACTCCCTCCCGTCGAACTTCATAACAAGGAAGTCAAGTCAGTTGATAAAACTGAAGAATTTCCTGAAGTCGAACTTAAGGACTTACCGCCTCATCTCGAGTATGCATTTCTTGAAGGTGATGATAAATTACCAGTCATTATTGCTCGAGATTTGAGTGAAGATGAAAAAGCTGCTCTCATAAAGATCTTGAAGTCACATAAGCAAGCAATTGCTTGGAAACTCTCCGACATTAAGGGTATCAACCCTGAATTTTGTACTCACAAAATCTTGATGGAGGATGACTTCAAGCCAGCAGTTCAACATCAGAGAAGAGTAAATCCAAAAATCCATGATGTTATCAAACAAGAGGTTATCAAACTTCTTGATGCAGGATTGATTTACCCGATCTCAGATAGTCCTTGGGTTAGCCCAATTCATTGTGTTCCTAAAAAGGGTGATGAAGATAACGAGTTAATTCCAACTCGATTGGTTACGGGATGGCGTGTTTGCATTGACTATCGTAAGTTGAATGACGCTACCCGTAAAGACCATTTTCCTCTACCCTTTATGGACCAAATGCTTGAGAGATTAGCAGGAAATGAATACTATTGTTTCCTTGATGGTTTCTCAGGGTACTTTCAGATTCCCATTGATCCAAAGGATCAAGATAAAACTACATTCACCTGCCCATACGGAACTTTTGCCTACAGACGTATGCCTTTTGGCCTATGTAATGCTCCTGGCACGTTCCAACGATGTATGATGGCCATTTTCCACGACATGATCGGGGAAACAATGGAGGTGTTTATGGATGACTTCTCGGTCATTGGGGATTCGTTTCAAACATGTCTCTCCCATTTAGATAAAATGCTTAAACGGTGTGAAGACACCAATCTTTGTCTAAATTGGGAGAAAAGCCACTTTATGGTCAAAGAAGGCATAGTCCTTGGCCATAAGATTTCTAAAAATGGGATTGAGGTCGATAGAGCAAAAGTAGATGTTATTGCTAAATTACCTCATCCTACTACCGTCAAAGGTATTAGGAGTTTTTTAGGTCATGCCGGTTTCTATCGTAGATTCATACAAGATTTTTCTAAAATCGCCCGGCCTATGACTCATCTTCTTGAAAAGGATGCTCCTTTTATCTTCTCACCCGAGTGCATCGAAGCTTTTGAAACATTAAAGAAAAAGCTTACTGAAGCACCCATTCTCGTTGCTCCCGACTGGGACTTGCCTTTTGAGCTCATGTGCGATGCAAGTGATTTTGCTCTCGGTGCAGTCTTAGGGCAACGTAGAGCTAAGCATTTTCAGCCTATTCACTACGCAAGTAAGACTATGACTGAAGCTCAAACTCATTACACCACCACAGAAAAAGAATTACTAGCCGTGGTGTATGCATTTGAAAAGTTTCGGCCGTACTTAATCTTGACCAAATGTGTAGTGTATACGGATCACTCGGCTCTCAAATATCTCTTTGCAAAACAAGATGCAAAGCCGAGATTGCTCCGTTGGGTTCTCCTCCTCCAGGAATTTGATATCATCATACGTGATAAAAAAGGAGATGAGAACCTGGCTGCTGATCATCTGTCCCGTTTAGAAAACCCTCACAAAGATGTTTTCGAGAAAAAGGAAATAAATGAAACATTTCCTCTCGAGACACTCAATGCGGTTTCTTTTTGTGGAAACTCTTCCACCCCATGGTTTGCTGACTTTGCAAATTACCATGCGGGTAACTTCATTGTGAAAGGGATGTCGACCCAACAGAAGAACAAATTCTTCAAAGATGTTAAACATTACTTCTGGGACGACCCCTACTTATTCAAAATTTGTGCGGATCAAGTCATCCGACGGTGTGTTTATGGACAAGAAGCTATGGATATTCTCAAAGCTTGCCATGCTGGACCCACTGGGGGCCATCATAGTCCAAACTACACTGCCAAAAAGGTGTTTGATTCTGGGTTTTATTGGCCCACTATCTATAAGGATGCCCACGATTTTGTCAAAACCTGTGACGCTTGTCAACGTCATGGAAATATCTCTCAAAGAAATGAAATGCCACAAAATGCCATTCAAGTTTGTGAGATATTTGACATCTGGGGTATTGATTTTATGGGGCCATTTCCATCTTCTTGAGGTAACAAATACATACTTGTGGCTGTTGACTATTTGTCAAAATGGGTTGAAGCGAAAGCTTTACCTACAAATGATGCCCGAGTAGTTGTAAAATTTTTGAAATCCCTTTTTGCCAGGTTTGGAACTCCGAGAGCGATAATCAGTGATCGTGGTACGCATTTTTGCAATGACCAATTTGATCGTGTCATGCAAAAGTATGGTGTTACCCACCGTCTCTCTACTGCATACCACCCCCAAACAAGTGGGCAGGTGGAAGTTTCAAACCGTGGTATTAAAAGAATCATTGAAAGGACAGTAGGCGAAAATCGTGCATCATGGTCGGATAAACTTGATGACGCACTCTGGGCTTTTCGTACAGCTTACAAAACACCAATTGGGTGTACTTCATACAAGCTGGTGTACGGAAAGGCATGTCATCTTCCGATTGAACTAGAGCACAAAGCCTACTGGGCCTTGAAGCATGCAAACTTCGATATACAGACAGCTGGAGATCACAGAAAAGTTCAAATGAATGAACTAAATGAACTTCGTGATCAAGCTTACGAGAAATATTTGATCTATAAACAAAAGACAAAGAAGATTCATGACTCTAAAATCAAGAACCGCGTTTTTAACGTTGGTGATCGAGTCCTTCTTTTCAATTCAAGATTGAAGATTTTCTCGGGAAAGCTTAAGTCCCGTTGGTCTGGTCCATTTACTATCACTAAGGTTTATCCTTATGGCACCATTGAGTTATCTCAGCCTGATGGTCCAAATTTTAAAGTAAATGGTCATCGATTAAAGCATTACTCTGGAGAGGACATTCCATCCATGGTTGTCCCGGATCTACAAACTTTCCCCATGAACCAATGAATGCGGGGATCGAGTCAAGCTAGTGACTCGGGAATCAAAACAGTAGCACACACAATATGGGTTTTCACCCATGTTTCTGTCTTCTTACCCCTTTTCTACCACCCTAGTGTGGGGGAGTTGCCCCCCGCTGTTGTATATATCAATCTCTAAAAAAAAAAAAAAAAAAAAGTGTATATATTAAAAGCAAAATAATGGCCGTAATATTTCCCTTTTATGTTCTATGTTTCGGCATAACCGCCGGTACTTAGAATATTGAGGGCAATATTCATTTCTAAGTGTGGGGGGGGGGGGGGGAATTCTCACGAATTTTATCATGTAATTATTCCACCTAATTCTCCCGTTTTTGGCCAAATTTTTTTTTGCAGTAAGTGTTTTTCACTTACTTAGCAAATGGTAATCAGTCCGCCATGTCTAACCCACATAAGGATTGGCTAATCCAAGAGCAAACGGCTCTTGGTAAAGATATCTCAAATCCGTTTATGGCTTGCAATTTGCCCAAAATTGTATGGTGTTCAACTCACCATATCTATAAACTAGTGAAAAGTTGGCTAGCCCGCAAGTTTATGGCTTGTGGTAAAGGCAGTTGAAAAGCCATAATTGGTAATCGGCTCACCAAAGATAATACTGATAATTTATCTAAGAGTTGGCTAGTCCAGAAGCAAATGGCTTCTGGTAAAGACAAATCAAAACCGTTGAAAGCTGGTGATTTGCTTAAAATCATTTGGTTATCATTGTACCAAAGTTCTTACTTGAACTTAAACAATTGGCTACTCCAGAAGTAATGGCTTTTGGTAAAGAGATGAAATCCATTAATTTTTCTCAAATCATTGCTAGGGACTAGCAATATCTTAGTGTGGGGGATTGATGAGTGTCTAAATACTCATCATTTTTATACTGTTTAGAATGCCAAAAACATCTGAAAACACTCAGAAACGCATCAAAATGATGAAAATATCACAAATAAGTGTTTTATGTGTTTTAAATACAAAAACATCAAAATCAGATGAAAAACGTATCAAGTTTGCATAATTGGCAGTTTTAGTCCCCCAAGTTACAAAAGTTGTCAAAATTAGTCCCTGGTAATTCAAAAACTTGTAAAGTGTCATTTAAGGTCCATGGGATTCATAAAGTTGTCAAAACAAGTCCTTAAAGTTTAAAATTTACAAAATGACAACTTTAGTCCCTCAACTTTGAAAAATGTCAAAATCAGTCCTTGGTGAGTTTAAAAATAGAAATTATTCAAACTACACCTTGTACTATTCAATTGTGACATAATTGGTCCTTTATGATAAGTTTAGAGAAAAATTACAAGTTTGGTCCCTGGAGTTTGAAAATTATCAAAAATGGTCCTTGGACATTTTAAAAATGGAAAATAATCATCATTGGTCCTTGTTCTATTCACATATGGCAGGAATGGTCCTTGTGAGAGCTTTGGAAGATTGGCAATATCTGCCCCTTAACTTTTTTGGAATTACACAAAAGGTCCTTGTGATTATTAAGCTACAAACCAAACGGACCTATATATATCAAATCCAATCCAACCCAGTCCATTAACCCAACCCGGCCCAATATTTAAAATGAAAAAAAACCGCCCTACTGTAGCACCTTCTCCCCCATGGCTGTTTAAGCCAAAACCAGTGGTTTTCACCACTTGTTCTCCACCTTTCCACCTCACCACCACCCTTATACACTCTTCCCCAGCTGTCCCTCCACCTCCACATACACCAAACCCCATTAATTGAATTAACCTGCTCAATTGAAAAATGGCGCCAAAATTGCCATTTGGCAATTTTGATGATCTGGTCTAAATCAACGGTTGGAATGAAGTGGGAAATACTCAGAGGTGTCGACATAGATGAAAAGATCTTTATATAACAAGTTGGAAGCAATGGGAAGACTTATCTAGTGTATTTTAATTTACTTTATGTCGTTTTAGTTAAAATTTGAATTTCAGTGTAATCTTAAGCCTTCAAGTACTGTTTTTATCTATCTCAGAGTATTGTGAATCCTTTCTAATAGGTAATTTCAAGTTTTAAGTTCTATTTCTGTTTATGCAAAAATTTACTCTTGTTCAAAAATTCAATAAGCTCGAATGTTATTAGCAGTTGTTATTATGGACTCATAAGCCCACATAAGCTCCCAAGAAAGCTTATTCAAGCTTTGAGAAACTCTAAAACTTTGTCTAGTATCAAAATTAGAAAATTCACAAAAATACCAAGAAAATAGAGAGAAAATAAAAAATCAATGGTGAAACATGCAAGAAAGCTGGAGCAAGGTAGATTCTGGATGGCCTTGGTATAGAGCTTATTGGTAAGCTTTAGGAAGTGTTTACAAGCCCTCAGTTCTCAGTCTTGTGCTTGAATCACTTGTAAGCTTTTTGATTCAATTTGGCATTTTACTGTGTAAGACAGTTATAAGCTCAAGTCTTTGTGTTTTTGTGTTTATTAGTTATAGTTAAGTCTAATTATCTAATAAAACCATTTGCTTGTTCTTCTTAATTTATAATTGTTCAAAAGTTTAGCTTGACCGTAAAATTAACTTAAGTTTAATCTCTTGGTCTTATGCTGTTATTGTTGTTATTAAATGTTTCTTTAGTCTTAATTAATGATAATATAAGGTCTGTACCTATTTGCATGGTCTGAATTTGTGAAAAGTTTTGAAAAACATCAAAACAGTCCATTAAAGGAGTGTTTGGATCTGCTAGTTAAACTGTGCTATAAGTTGTTTGAGTTGTTGTTTGTACTTGTTCTGTGTCACTTTAGTATCTAATATCTCAAAGAAACAAGAAAAATCAGTGGTCATGTGGTAAAAAGTTAAAATTCCTTTTGATCTCCTCTTATTTCTTGTCTGTTTGATTTCCATGTTTTATAATCATGATTCCATGTTCATAAGTTGTTACCATTGATTAAATCAGTCTTCTTTCACCTTAATACATCTTAATCAGTCCATAGAATCAATTAAAATCTCATAAAAGTCAAACTTTCAGTTTAATAAAAAAGTCAAATATGTGCCCTGTGCACAGGTTTATAGCCTTTTTAACAAGCTTGTAAAAATCTTGTTAGTTGGTCAAAGCTTGTGATTTTTAGTTCTTTGGAAAGCTAACCTGGTCATCTTTAAGTTCCAAGCTTAAAATTTCAATTTACAGCTTATTTGCTAAGCCTGCAAGTGCTTATTAGTTTGTCCAACATCAATCATCATACACTGAGTCATACTCAGTGTTTTTCTAGCTTTTTCAACAGCTTCTCACAAGCTCATTTTAGCTTATTTGGGTCTCATCTTTGGTTTATAGGTAGCCAACCAGGTCTAGTATAGGATCCAACTTTTGGTTTTGAAGCTCAGCTTATTGAGTAGCTTATTCTTGGTCTTAAACCTAGTAGCTGGAAACTGTTTTTGTACTTAAGATCAAATCATCATATCTGTGTAATCAGTACTTAAAAGGTTTAGAATAGTTGTTTTTAGTTGCTTTTGAGTATTTATAGCTTATTACAGGTTCTGTGATAGTTTGGTGCTTATCTGTAGCTTTTTGGCTTATTTGGAGTACTTATTTATAAGCAAATTGCACTGCAGTTTCATATTCTCTCACATAAGCATATGTTTTTATATTTTTTATAAACTTAGAATAATATTTTAGTATTTTCCTGAATTTTTCAGATTTTTCCATCACTATTTAGTATTTTTCCTTATTTAAACTAGTTTTTAATTCTTTTTAAATAGCTTTTAATACAAATAAATCAGAAAAAGCTTAAAAAAATATGTTTTCAATTTTTATAGATTAAGATAAATATAAAAGTAATAAAAAATATTTTTCCATAATTTTCTTGGTTTAAATAGTATTTTCTAGCATTTTAATTAGTTTTAAATAGAATTAAATTCATAATAAATACATAAAAAGTCTAAAAAATATATTTTCAGTTTTAAAATAAGTTTTATCATATTTTAGATTTTTCTAAGTTATAATTTCATTTTTCTAGGTTAATTTTGTATTTTCTTGTATTTTAGTACATTTTAAATACTTAATAAATAGTTTTTAATTAATAATAATTAAATAGATAGTTTTAAAAATAATTTTCTTTTTCTAATAATTTTCTTTTATTATTAGGATTGTAAAAATATCATTTTCATATTTGTAGGCCTTTTATTTCTTAAAACTCACGTTTTATTTTGTACGTTTACGTAATTTTATTTAAACATACGTTTTAGGTTTTAAACGTTCATCGACTTTAAAAATAGTGATAGCGTTTATTTAATATATTTTAACTTTTTAATTTCTTTTAATTTGCATTTAAGTCGCTGTAATTTGTAGATCTTTTCTTTAGGTATAATTATCCATCAAAAACCTTACTAATCACTATCCTTAGTGATTATTCGACATCTGTCTGTGTGAAACACCAATTCATCCTCCATGGGACTTAACGACCCAGGAATCCACTATATTCCTCTGATCTTAATTGCATTAGTGTTTGACCTGTTTTAAGTTTCTTACAGTTAGCCATTCACAAGTGGCTAGCTTGTGTGAGATAACTTGACGGTTTTGCACCAATCAAAAGGGATTAACTTCATCCTGTGAATCAGAAGCATTTCCATGATGTACATTTGATGATTGAAGATTTGTTGATGAAACAGATTGATCAGCAGCAGGCGCTTCTTGGCTTAATGACATCGACGCCTGAAGGGTTAATTTCATTGACAGGGATAGAAGCAGCCTCTGTTGATGGGATTGACATATCATTAGCACTTGGCTCATAGTGTTCATCAAACATCGGATCAAACAATTTCTTCAAATCATCTTCAGTTGGAGGTACATATGGAGTTGCTGGAGAGGGATTTGGTACAAGGTATGAACCAATGGGACTGTTTTGAAGAGCGGGTCCAGAACTGGATTGTCCAGGAGCCATTTGACCGGTCAGCTCGAACGTAACGTGAATTGTTTCCATGATATTTCGGGTTCTTTTGTTGTAGATTCTGGAACCCTTCTTGTTTGGTGCATAACCAACAAAAACTCCAATATCTGCCTTAGCTCTTAATTTTCCTAAGTCTTGACCATCATTCGTTCGATAACACAAGGCACCAAACACACGAAGGTAGGAGAGATCAGGTTTTCATTTATTAATAAGTTCATATGGAGTTTTTCCATGAGAGGTGTGAATAAGGGAATGATTTTAGGTGAAGCAAGCAGTGGCAATGGCTTCAGCCCATAGAAATATTGGAACCTTTGAATAAATAAGCATTGTTCTTGCGGCTTCTACAAGAGTTCGATTTCGTCTTTCAACTACACCGTTCTGTTGAGGAGTTCGTGGAACACTTCTTTGATGACTGATTCCAACACTTTCATAAAACTGAATTAAGTCTTTGTTAACAAACTCTGTGCCATTGTCTGTTCGAACAATTCTGACTGTATTGTTGAGTCGAACCTGAAGCTGTTTGATTAGTTTGATGATGACATCTGGAGTTTCATCCTTTGTCCTCAAAAACTTTACCCAAGTAAATCGAGAGTAGTCATCAACAACTACTAGAATGTATTTCTTCCCATTTATCGTTTGCACTCTCATTGGTCCGCACAGATCCATATGAAGGGTATGAAGAACTTCCATTACAGAGTTTATGGGTTTTGGTTTGTGGGAATATTTCGTGCTTTTTCCCAATTGGCAAGCTGAGCAAAGATGATCTTTTTCATATTTTAATCTGGGTAAACCTCTGACAAGATCCTTTCTGGAAAGGTTGTTTATGGTACCAAAGTTCAAGTGATTGAGACGACGATGCCATAACCAACACTTTGTTTTAGAAGCCTTTGACAGCAAGCAGATTGGAGAGGACTTCATCATGTCGTCGATGGAGATGGTGTATAGGTTTGAACCTCGAGTACCTCTTAATAATTCCACACCATCAAGTTCTCTAACGAAACAAGAATGTTTTCTAAAAGCCACTTCTAGATCGGAATCACAGAATTGACCAACAGAGAACAGATTGTGACCAAGACCTTCCACATAATATACCCTGGAAATCACACTTTTACCAACCACATAATCTCCATATCCCATAATAGCTCCAAAATGGTCGTTCCCGAATTTAACTGTCCTGATGAATTTACTCACGAAGTTCATGAGCCGCGACCGGTCTCCAGTCATATGCTTGGAACAGCCTGAGTCCAGGTACCACAGAACGATTTGAACGATCTGCAGTTGAACACAGACAAGAATGGATAACTGGATAATTGGGATCCCCATGCAAGAATGGGTTCCATTTGGTTAGTAACAGTGATTGGAACACCCACATCAGAAATAGAAACATTCATATCAGAAATAGAAGAAATGGAATCATTATGAATAGATGCAGTACTAGTGTCCGTATTTGCCCTATTCAAAGTATGTTCACTTCTTAAGGGAATATTTCTACCAGTAGGCATCCATTTTTTAGAGGGCATTGTCTGATTAACCTTATGGCCAGGAGGTATCCATCGATAACCTATCTTACTAAATGTTCTTCCTGTGGGCTTCAACTATTTTCTAACTTTCTTTCGCCTTTGCCTTTTTGCCTTCTTAGCCTGATATTTTGCATTAACACCATTGACTGGGGATATGACAACATTAGACAAAGCATTCACACCACATTCATGATTAGTAACAGAATTCGAATTAATTACAGTACGCCTATGGCTAATACTAGAATCAACACGATTCGTTTTATTTGACTCAAACTTAAAGTTTCTAGGTTAGTCTTCTACTCTCTTCCAATGCACATTCTTAGCTTGCGAGGTCCTATCATTCTTTGTATTGTCTTGAGACTTTGACTTGCTCGCTTTAATGTCACTGATTACTCCTGTAGAGGGAATGGGAACATTAGTTGGTTTTGCTAATTTATGCATTTCCTGTTTAGATGTGCTGGGATCTGAACTATTTGAAGGCACATTAAAGTTTACTTTCTTAACACTAGAGGTGTTGGGCTCTGAACTTCTTCAAGGCACACTAAAGTTCATATTCATGACATTGGGCATAGAATGAATTTCATACTTGGCACTAGGCATAGAACAAGGAATCAAAGGATTGACTTGCTCACCTAAGGATTTAGGACATATTGTAATTAACCATTCTAGAAGTTATTGAGATCGTTTGGCATATAAGCATGCATGGCCAATTGCATTATCATCTGGTTTCTCTAACTTATCCTCTTCTACAATCTCACGGAGACATTCTAGGCTGTCCTTAAGGCATGAGAAATATGTTTGAATCGCAAGTTTGTTATTCCTAAGATGAGGAGGAACATATTTCACAGACAGAGCATATTTATTACAGACATGCCCCTTTGAAGCACCATTCTCCCCATTGGTCATTGCCATTTTCCCTTTTTCCTGACTCTTAAGATTCTCAATTTCCTTTTGCAACGAGGTTATTTATTCGTTATTTTTGTTACGAGTGACTTTAATTGACTCAAATAACTGATTGAAATGACGTTTAACCTTTTCATTTTCTTCTAGAAAACTCTCATTTTATTTTTGTAAGGCATTAACCAAGTTTTGAAGATGAAAATTTTGAGAATTCCGAGAATCTAAAGGATGAGGCATTTGGGAGCCAGTCATATTGTTCTTTTCACCCTTTAATTGAGAGATTTGGGCTTTCAACTTTCTGATCGTGTTACATTGAGCTTGAATCTGTTCGTCACGTTTGTTTAGTTCAAAAACTGCATCAAACTCTGGAACATCCGAGGATATCTTGATGTTTGAGGTTTTAACATTTTCTTTAAGATGTTGATATTTTAGTTGCAAGTCAAAATGTTCAACTTCTAGCTTAGAAAAATGTTTTACCAAATTATCGTGATCATCCTGTTCAATTTTATCACTTAGTTTAGAGTTTTTGATTTCAATCTCAATGACACGATCATGGGAGACTTTCAACGCAACAGATAATTCATGAAATTGAGAAGCAGTAATAGAGCAATTAGTAGCAGTATAAAACACATCTTGAGAGATACATTCAGAGATCAGATTCTCATTTAAGGTATGCAAGTTCTTCCTCTCAATTTCATTATATTTTAATGCCCGCTCATAGTCACTAACTTCAATTATCATTGCATCAAATTCTTTTTCCATCCCTTTAATATCTGTATCCATCCCCTTTTTAAGACTCTCAAATTGATCTTTTAATTGTATAAAGAAAGGCATGACTTCAGTTAAATAACATTCTTTTGTTTGTTCAAAACCCCTTTCCCCTTCAGTTATCCCAGTGGGTGTGATCCTTTTCTTACAAGTTTTCTCAAAATCGACAAATAATTGAAAAATCACATATTGACTGATTAAGGTCTTGCTCTTAGTGGAAATAGTTCTAGGAACTAAATGCATTGGTGTATTGGGAGGATACACAGTCGCTGCAGGCATTCTCCTAAGGGGAGGGTTTGTTTCAACACTATTTTCAGCTTTTTGCTTATCAAAGTACTTTTTCCAAAACACTTGTTCAGGTGTTAACAAAGTTTGAGGCTTAAACTTGTTTAAGGAAATCCAATTTTCCTTTTTGTAATCATGGGGTTTGATCATTATGTTATTCTTTTTACATTCAGGATCATCTAGCTTATTATTCATTTTCCCCCTAGATGCATCATCTAATTTTCTATCTTCCTCAGTGCACTCAACGCAGCTAGGTTTCTGTCTAGGCTTAAGGATTTCATTACCATCATAAATTACATTTTGAGCTGCTTTAGCTATCTTCCCGTACTCAGGGTTGGGTTTATCTATGATGGGAACACTATGCTTATCGCTTAAAACTCTATGCTTAGTGACCATGTGAGCAGTTTGAATGGTATTCCCTTGTACGTACAACGTATTTTCAAGCTTGTTTTTCAAGGTTTTTAGATTAGAAAAATCATTCAAAAGTTTTGATTCCTTAGCACTGAATTCTTGCTTAAGCATTTTAACATTTTCTTGAAGTTCTTGTTTTTGCTTAGCAGTTTTAGAAAGCTTTTCTTGTAAGGAGTTTAACTCTTGTTTTAATACTTCTTCTCTAAACCTACTTTTTCTAATAGTTGTACGCATTTGGTCATCCATTTCCTGCTCACGAGTGGTTAACTCAAACTTAGCTCGTTGTTCATAAATGGGAACTCGTTCTTTATAGGCATTAAGTTCAGGAATAACAGAATTATCAGGGGCACATGCAGTGTATTCATCAAAAACATAGTCTTCATTGACTGCAGAAGATGCATCACTTGGTACAACCTCACTTTCATTTTGTTTCACATATTGATCATATGGGACAACATTGATAGTACCCATATTTTCAATATCTAACTCAAAAGTTTCAGTTGATTGTACTTTGTCATGCATCTTTTGTATATCAGCATCATCGTATAGTTTTAATACCTCAGAAATGATTTTGTCTTTGGATGGACCAGCTTGTGATGATGAAGAGACTTTAGGAGAGACCATTGGTGAGATGCTAGCCATGAAGATTGTTTGAGCAGTAGGTTCATCATCTACATTAGAGTCAAATGCATCACAATCAGCTACTTGAAAGACATTCTAATGATTATGACCAATCTCATGAACTGGCTGTTCATCAACATCAGCATCATATGTCTTGGCATTCCCTTCAGCAAGAAACAGTAACTCCTCTTCATCCAAAGCTGCTCCATTGTCCTGAGCTTGCACTAGCAACATCTTATCCATGAAGTACTCGACATTCTGAGGGCGCTTTGGTGATGTGCAGTTTCTTGCAATATGTCCCTCACCACCACAGTTGTAACACTTGATCGGCTTTACTTGTCCTTGATTTCCATTCCTTCCCCTATTCTGATTTGCAGCAAAACCTCTACCAACTCCACCTCTTCCTTGTTCATACTGTCTTTCTTGAACAGGTTGTACCATAACCTTTCCGTCTCTGACAGTGGCCTGATTGTGTAGATTTGATGGTGTTATGAGGTTGTTGTTGGTGTGTGGGAGAGAGTTCATGTTTTGACTGATCATGAGATCCAGTTGATTAATGAAGTTTCCCACGTGTGCATCAACATCAGCTTGTTTGAACATTGGGTCGGGAATGAGTTTGTGATTACCATTACCCATGGGTATGACTTGTGATGCTTTGGTTGTGATTCCTATGTTTGAGTAGAAGGCAGTTGAATCATTCGATGAGCTTGTCTCTCCCTGGTTGGTTTTGAACTGATTAAGAATCCTTTTTTCAAACATAGCATGTCTCTCATTCTGAAGAAGGAATGCATAAAGTTGCTCATAGTTTGTATTCTTCAATCCTTTGGTTAGCTTCACAGAAGTGACAAACTTTTGCCATTTGGGATTCATGTTGTTAACAAATTTAGAGTTCAACTGAATGTTTGGCATGGTCATTCTGATATTCCTCATGTCATTGACAAGCTTGTGGAATCTCACGTAATACTCATAGACGCTCTCATCTGGTTTCATCTTGAAGTGCTCAAACTCATCATAGAGTTGTGATTCTCTGTCTTCCATAGTTAATTCAGAACCAGACAGAAGCATCTTGACATTATCCCACACTGCCTTGGCTTCGGTGTTGTGATTGATTAGCTTGTAGATATCTTTTGGAAGACCTTGAAGTACGATGTTAGATGCCCTGATATCAGCATCGAATCTCTTTTTCTCCTTGTCATCGAGCTCATCATACGTCTTTGGTCTGTCTATACCATAGATCATTGTTCCATTTGCAGCTGTATCAATTAAGTCTCTTGTAGTCTCAATCAGATAAGGTCCTTCGTCAATTGACTTGAGAATGTTGACTCCGTTTTCTTTTCCCAAACAGTACAATCGGATTCCTTGTGCCCAAGAGTCATAATCAGTTCTGTCAAGCATAGGTGGACGTGTATCTGACCCTGCTGATTGAATGTCCTCAGCTACTGAAGAAATAGTAGGAACGATGTTTGCCATGATTACAAGTTCTGCGGGATTTTACTATTCTTTGATTAAACCGGGAAATTGATTCTTTCACGGGATTTTACTAAACCAAAAGAACAACCGTAAGAATGTATCACGAAGAAGTAACAAGCCTGAAATAGACAAGTAGCAAAACACACAACTCGCTTAGTTATCAACTCGCTAAGCAACCAACTCGCTCAAGGAGACAACTCGCTTAAGGAATCAACTCGCTAAATAGCCAAGTCGCATTAGCATCAACTCGCAACACTGTCAACACGCTTAATGGAACAAGTTGCTAAATAGCCAACTCGCTTTAGTATCAACTCGCAAGACACACAACTCGCTTAATGAAACAAGTCGCTTTAGAACTCAAGTCGCTTAAAGAAACAACTCGCTTAGAACCCAAGTCGCATGAAAATCAACTCGCTAAATAGCCAAGTCGCATATACTAACTCGCATACAGAAACAAAGCAACTCGCTTTGAAGAAACTCAAGTCCGAGACTCAACTCGCTTCGTCCTATGTTCACAAATAACCACTTTATCAATCAAAAACAACCAAACCACAATGATTTAAGCCTTCCAATTCAAAACATAAAAACATATGATGATCCTAAACACAAAAGTACAAGCAAAATTCAAACTTTAACACTAGAATTTGTCCAAATGAATCAAACTCTCCTAAACCCTTAATACCCCAAAAACCTTATGAAATCCACCAAAACAAAGAGCATGAAAGATGAGTGATCAAACCATGGCTCTTGATACCAATTGTAAAATATAGGATTTCACTAACACATCATATCAATAACATATGGGGCGTTCACAATAGTTTAGAGAGAGAAAGTTCTAGAGAGAGAAATGGAAGAGAGTTGGGAACTATGTGAAACAAAGAAAAATAGTATTGAAGCTCCAACCCTCTACCTTGAGAGGTAGAGGGTATTTATAGTGTCTTACAAATAAACGCCACCTACGGGCTGTGGATCAGGCATACAGTGGGTAAAGACCCGTCCGTCCTCCAAGGTGTTACTTAAGAAACTACTTACTAACATAACATAACTACGACTACGAGCTTTCTATTGAATGCTTATACTTGAGGTGACCGACTCTTTAGCGACTGAATTTTCTCATTCCTAACATAACTGGAAATGGTCGGCCTCTAATGATTAATGGAAATTAAGGCAACATTAAATGACAAAAGGTGTAACTCTAGGGTTCGCAGCCGGATCGGTTGCGACGCAGCCGATCCGGTTGCGTTTTGACCATTAGCCCAGCCGAATCGGTTGCGGGCTCCAACCGATCGGCTGGGAGTCTCTCGTACACCCATTTTTGACTTATGTTGACTTTTCTTCATTCACGCCTTTTTCTTTGCTTTTGCTGCTTATTTCCAAGACGAAACTTGATCTTTACTTGTTGTAGACACTTAGAAATTATTGCGCTTCCTAATCATTGAGTCCAAGAGCTTCCTTACTTGACTTCCTTCCTTGGTAATTATCCAAATGTGCATGAAATCTTCATTTCTTCATCTTTTGCGATACCTGGCTAAATTCACATACAAATACGCATCTTTTGCATTTTTGTAACAGTTATGAGTAAATATAGCCGATTATCATACATAAAACCAACAATAACTCTACTAAAAACATACTCAAATTGAGCGTTATCAAATTCCCCCATACTTAAGTTCTACTCGCCCTCGAGTAGGTCTAACATTTGCGAAAATTGATTTCAATGGTCTCGATACTGTGGTTCCGAAAATTTAACAATCATCTCAAAAGAAATAATTATTAATTTGCTTTTAACATTTGAAAAAAAAAATTAAAAAGAACCAAATAACTTTAGATAACATAACTAAACACCTCATGAATGATTTTAAGAATTCACTCAACACTCATATATTGGTGGGTATATGTAAATCACTCAATGCCTAGTCATGATCAATGCCTTTTACCATAAGCTTGTACAAGTATTAAAACAAATAAAATAAATTCATCAAAGAGGGCTTTATTCGGGTTATAATGTTAAGGCTTTAGGTTATTAAATGGTATGGATAAGGCATGGGATGGTTTATGAAATTGGTTTTAAAAGAAAAATAAAGTCAATTCTAAACCTTCATGTTGCTAACCATCATACAAACCACAATCCCGAAAATGATTATATTTTCCTCTTCTTCACATAACAATCTCCAAACATATACTCAATTTAGCTCATTGGCTAATCAATATACTCCATATAGCACATTGGCTAATCAATATACTCCATATACCACATTGGCTATAACCATAAATCTTTTTTTTTAATATATATATCTCCCCCACACTTAGTATAAGCATACACCACAAAAAATACAAATGAGAAAGACACCTCCTTCATCTTTGTTGGAGAATGGTACACACAAACGACAAAGTGTAGCTTCTTCATAATCATCAAAAACAATCCAACACTCCAAACAAGTAGCAACAAACCAATAGACATGACATGGGTTGGCTAAGGTTTAATGTGTAAAATATTTTTGTATTTTCTTGGATTAAACAAAAATGAAAAGATTGGCTCGAAGGGTGTAACTAAGGGTATCTAGTGCTAAAAATGAGCACTAACAAATGGGTCCATATAAGGTGGTTAACTAACCGATGTGGTTAGCAAAAAACATTAGATGTAAAATGGAAAGCCATTTGGGTTAAATCCTACGATGCCTCTTATCATTTGAAAATATTTTTATCACTCGAGAGTGATTTTAACCGTAATGCATAACAAGTACAAGTTTTAGAATCGACATAATCACCGGCACACTCATAGCAAATATAAAACAAAAGATATGTTTCATACAAAAGGAATCCTCACAATTTAATGAAAAAAGGCTACAATGTGCGCTAGCAAATGTTATCGAATTCAAAATGAATTACTTTCGTAATTTGGTTCAAATCAAAAATTTTCAAAAACCTCATTTTACCATTGAAATACCCCAAGTTGTTTTTTTTAATATATCTTAATAACGTGGGAAAACAACTGACAATCAAGGGCGATTTTCTACTAATTACTTGAATCCAAAAAACTTTACCTAAAAATAAAAAATAAGACTAAAAACTAAAAAAAAATTAAAAATCGTATCATTTTTCCTATTTTCTTCCCTCCCCCATACTTAAGTTTTGCATTGTCCTCAATGTAATAAAATGAACTTCAAAGTAAAGAAAATGAGAAAAAGAAATAGTCAAAAAGATACCATGGGATAGAATATGCAATATACATATTGGGTCATAAGCACGCATGTGAGTTTTCCAACTCCAAATATTGACCAACAATAAGCTTCCGTCATATCCATCCTTCAAACAAAACTGCAAAATATAGACAATACACAAAACAAAGAAACAAACTACAAATAATCCAAACGTTACTTAAAAATAAAAATAAACAAAGTATGATAATCATCCTAAAGAAATAGTTAAGAGATAGAGATAGAGATAATATTGTTTGACACACAATAAGCATTGTTTTTTTGAAATCACAATCCAAAGAATGATCCACGATCATTCGTCATCCTCACTCATCTCATCACCTTCATCAAAATCATCATCTTCGTCATCACTTTCGGACACATAGTGCTCGTCCACAAACTTTGAACGAACTCTCCTCTTCTTTTTTGTTCATCCAGCTCCCGATGAAGATCCTCCAACATCATAGCAAGATCCCCCAACCTCGGGTAATCTACCATACGCAGGCACTGGGTCAGGAAATGGTGCATAGCTAGGATATGGGTACATATATAGTCCAGGATACGAGGTGTAGGGGAAAGGATATGGTGGAACATTGGGTGGGTTGTAGGGAAGCAACTCATAATTGGCTTCTTGAGCCATGTGTTGAAAGAACGGAATCGAACAATCATTAATGTAATTGTTCCTCAACATCATCGAATCTCTCCGAATATCCCTACACTCAATTTCATTCAAATGTCGGTTCCAATCTCCACAACCTGAGTCAAAACTACTAGTCGTACCCGTTTGTACGTTACCCATCGGTACATTGCCCATCGGCACATTTCCCTGCTGTTGTGGCGGTTGTTGTGGTTGTGGTTCAATCCATGCTCCCAACGTCTTTGTCTTTCTATTGAAAGTTGTTCCAAAACTCATTGCATTCCATATCTCACTAACATGTGGCTCTCCACACTTAGCCAACTCATTGCTATTGTAATAACCAAGATTATTTGCTAACCTCGTCAAAAAATGGCCTCCACATATGTTGCAATTACCTTTGATACCCGGGGCTTTCCTAGAAAAATACTCGTCTATGAGCCAAGCCGCATTCCCATCCTTAGTCTCTTCCAACAACATCATAATCCACAAGTCTGGCTTATGGCATTTTTTCCGGCTTCCAATTCTGTGAAACGGCCCCTATACTAACAACTTGTGTAGCACTCTCATCAATGGATTCCTAATACGCGGGAACACTAGGGTAATCTTTTTCAAATCTCCTAAGCCTCGAGAAATGAGCTCCAAACAATCGATGATTGACATCATCTTGATCATATAATCCAAGAGCAACAGCAAAACCCAGCAGAGTATATGCGTGATCCTGCCCACAAAGCCTAAACTGTCACACCCCCAACTTACCTGTTTTGCAGCGGAATGGAATACCTTGGGGGGGGGACTGTCATAGCATCAAAGTTACAGTTATATTGAACGACCTAAAGTGTCGTTTGGAAAACACATCGTTTGATTTATTAAAACAATCAGAGTTTACAAAATATAGATCCCAAATGAAAATCAACGTGTGCGGAAATAAGTTTGATACTAGCCTAACGATGTTATTAAAGTGTATAAATCCCATGTGAGACGCGTCGTCACCACGACTCTATGATAAGTCCAAATGCATGCCATGAAGTGAATGCCTTAATTACCTGAGATAAAACATGCTAAAAGTGTCAACACAATGGTTGAGTGAGTTCATAGAGTTTGGTTAACAAGTAAAGCTTTTAAAGAGCGTTCATTCAACAAAGGCAAAGTTTTTGGTCATATAGAATAGTCCACAAAGCAAAGGCATTGTAAATTCACTCAGTTCCAAGTTCCGCCCATACAAAACTTGCAACCTGTGTGTTTACAACCCACTGCTAAAAATAGTATGTCAATCATGTATGCATGTATCATAGTAGTTAAAAGTATAAATGTCACCACAAGGGTCTTCCAACACTCGTGTTGGGATGTATCCATAAAAATGGCCTTCCAACATATAAATATTGGGATGTTTGTAAATTAATAGCCTTCCAACAACTTAATTTGGAGCCACTAATTCTTGTATGTTTGTAAATTAATAGCCTTCCAACAACTTAATTTGGAGCCACTAATTCTTGTATGTTTGTAAATTAATAGCCTTCCAACAACTTAATTTGGAGCCACTAATTCTTGTATGTTTGTTTAAGTCTAGTCACTACACGCACCAAGTCTAAAGTATAAGTAATGTTGTTTGGCAAAAGAGTTTAAATGTTTGGATAAATAAGCATATATCTCGCCCCAAATAGTTTGTAAGAACATAAACGAGTAAAAGCGGGGTATGAACTCACAGTAATATGTAAGAGTTTAAAGTACTTGTGAAAGTAAATGAAAATAGTTTGAGCATGTATCTCCCCCAAAAGTTTGTAAACAATTAATAGAAAGTGGGGCTATGAAAACTCACCTGTTGCAATGATAATGATGATATAATGGTAATACTGAAATGAGGTGCAACCTCTGACCGTGACCTATTGTGAATGTTATGATACGTAATGAGTTATGATGTAATGTTATGCATGCATTTCGTATGTTATTTATACCATTTGTGAGTTTTGAAAATAATACTTATCGTCGAAAAATACTCTTTTGACGTCTTGACCATTCTTAAATTACTTTACAAGTATTTACGTCAAAATGTCATCCTACAATAGTTTCTTAATGATTTATTGTGAAATTTTAACTTTTCGTCGTAAAATAATGTCGTTGGAAATTTCATGAAAGTGACAAAAATGGCCTCGAAAAGCTTGTCGTAAAATGGTGTACGTCGAACGTTAGGAAACGAACTCAACGGTTTTGGAAAGCTTGTATCATAATCTCAAAGGTTTGGCATTTAAGTTCTTATCCTAGAGGTCTCGTTCATAAAGAAAAATATAGGTTAAGTAGGGTGATTTTGTCCAAATGTAGTTTAAAAGTGAATTTCGGCAAAGTTTAAGCAACCGTAAATAATTCATTACAACTCCGCTATACAAACGGTTGGTCGTTTTGGAAAATATGCTTGGTAATCTCACTTTTATTAGAAGACATCTCGTTACAAAAAGTTCTACGTCAACGTTAAAAATAGTCTTCAATATGGTCACTTGTTTACCGTAACACTTGTCTCATAAAAATAATATAGTTTTTCGTAAGTAATAAAGTTACGGCAATTTTGTGAAAACGTGTATATTTTAGTCGTTACAAATCCGTTTTCTACGTATTATACGTTCTTAGCTTCGTATTAAAGTATACTAATATATTTTTGATAAGTCGAAATAATTTATAAAGCTTAAGACTCGTTTTTGACTCGTACAAAACAAAAATAGTGTGCTGAAATTTTCAGGATATATATATTTCGTCGTCAAACTTGAAAAATTCATAACTTCTTCGTTATAGCTCCGTTTTAATCCGTTCAAGCGGCCACGGATTCGTTTTAAAGTATATTTTCTAAATATCTAGGCCAAATATTTTATGTCTATTGTCGTTTTTCCAGATTTACAAAACAAGATCAGACCCTTTTTAATACTTGTCGAAAAGAGTTTTTCTCGTACTAAACCTATTCCAATCCCTTCAAAACAACTCCGAAGCTATTCTAATCCTACCATACACCTTCTTAGGGTGTCATGGGTTCCTAGACATCATCAAGACTAATATATAACAAGGGATAAATTATATGATGACTTATATATATATAACTTCTAAAACAATGATAAAAATGGTATAAATATCCATAAGTCTTGCATGCTTTGCTCAAAAATGATGAAATAAACATGAAATGATAATGAAAGATGTAAAATGAAAATGATATGCTTACTAGTTACTTCATGAGGTGATTAGAACAAAGGATTAAACCTAAACACCCTAGGTTTTTATTTGAAAACCTTGATTAAGAGTGTAACTAGATTGTTAAAACTTGATAATGGAAAAACTTTGATGATTTCTTATTCACCCTAGGGGTGACCGGTTCTTGGAGAGGAAATAGGAGAGAAAGAAACTTGACTAACTATTGAATGATTGTTGTGTGAAGTGTGAAATAACATTGTGTAAAGTTTTCAATTTGCAAGAAGAAAAACTTACCAACTAATTAATACATTCACCCCCTTGGTCGGCCAAGGGGGAATGTATTTGTAAAAATAAATATTTTTTATTTATTTATATATTGTATATAATGTAAAATGTGTAAGTAGTTGTATGTAAAGTAAATATAAGTTAAGGTAACTTGTAAATTGTATATACATTTGAGTATTTTAAGGTAGAGTTAGCTAAAAATAATTTTAATGGATCAAAGTAAAATATATTGAGGTCATCTAAATTGTGAAAATACATTTCTTGTAAAATTTGAGTGATATAGTAATTATCGTATAGTTTTGAAGAAAACCGCCGTAATAATATAAATTTAACGATTTATATACAAAATAAATTTAAAACACTAGGTAAACTCAAAATATTATTTTTATAAACTAAATGTAAGTATAAAAATGTGTCGGAATAATTTTTGGAAGTATCGGATTAAATGTTCAAAATAGTAACTTACGCGATAACGTTTATTTAATATGAAATTATGCGTTTAATGTGAAATGCAAAACTATGCATGAGCTAATATGATGAATGTAGAGTTTGAGAAATGACCAAAAATTGAGAATTGTGACATAAAAAAAATACAAACTTCATTCATGATGTTCAGAACATTGACCTTCCTTTCAAAGTACATAGTCGAAAAGAACTCCATACACCATTCACGGTAAACTTTTTCATTAATGCTAAAAGCTATCTCCCAAGAAAAATCATCAAACGAATCTCCATCAACCGGATAGACATAAGACATCCGCATCATACCCCGCAATTCATTCTCACACTCATATTCGCTAAACAAATCCCAATCTACCAACCTCGGAACCGAAACACTCCTATTTTTCAATTTTGACAAACGTTCCCTAAAGGCATGTTTCTCCTCATCGGTGAGATCTTTAAACTTCACGTTTGCATTCCCTTCAGCTTTCAAGCTATACGTAACCTTCTTCCTTACATTCCTTAGGCAATACTTGGTAACAATCGGGTTCTATGGAATCCGCTTCGAACTCGAACAGCCTACAACATTTCTCTGTAGAAATCACAAATATAAGTCAATATAAGAGTGTTAGAACAAACGATACGGTTTATAGAAGCCTCTAAGGTCTAGTTCAAAATTTTGCAATTTCCCAAAATAGAACTTGGAACCGGATCGGTTGAGGGGCAGCCGATCCGTCTCCTCTCATGACCACTATCCAACCGTTCGGTTGCGATACGCAACCGAATCGGTTACTCGTTATGCAGAAGGCTTTGGCCTTCCAATCAATTTCCCACTAGATTCTTCCAATTCCAATTCATTCCTAAACTGCATTCTAACATCACCAATGATTTCCACAACCTCAAATTGCTCTTAAATCGCATTCAAACTTCCAATCATCACATGTTCATCTAGCTTAGAACTAACAATCTTAACTCCAATTCATCAATAACTTGTTCTAATCAACAATGTGGCATCTAAAATTCACTGAAAATGCATCATCAACCAACTAGGAATCATCAATTGCAACTTAATTTGATTCAATGGCACAACCTAATTAAATCTGAAAATTCAATAATCTAATACTCATTCCCTGTTGAATCAATCTCTACAAGTCTTTTTGCAATGCATTCCTATATCAATTACCCACTTAATTTTGAAAGATTACAACTTAATTCGAATCCTATCAAAAACCCCCAAATTAGTGACCTAATTTGCAATTCGAATCAAATACTCTAATTATACCCTAATTAAGTTAATTTATTGCAGATGCTTACTTGTTTAGGTGCCATGATGATCTTCTAAAACTCTTACAATCTTCAAACAACTTCCAATGGTCGAATTTTGTGAAACCCAGATGGAGGATTAGTGTGTGTGTGTGTTTTTATGGAAAAATGAATTTTTGGTACTTATACTTGCATCCAACCGATTTAGTCATGGACACAACCGTTTCGGTTTGCATTTTTGCAGAATTTTGCCTTTTTAACTTTACTTGGGCATTTTACCTTCCAAGCAAATATTGTTTACTTAAAAATCTGATTAAAGATGCACACAACATTCATCCAACCATTTGCAAATTTCAACAACATCTAAGTCAAAAACTAAATCATCATACTTATCATCATAACTTAAACTAAAATTCAAAAAGCATTGATCAAAATAACTTCAAACCAAAATAATAAGAAAAATAAAAATCAAATGAAAAACAAAATCCCTAAGTGCATAAAATAAAATTTCATCAAAAGATGAAAATCAAGCAAACAAATGCTTGTTATTATTGTTGCAATGTTCTTCTCCTTATCACTCCTCAAAATATTCATGCCTCAAAATGTCCTCACTTTGGAATTTTCCGGTCAACTCACGATATGTTTCATGAGTTTTGAACTTTCTAACAAATCTCCTTCCATCCAGGCATAGTATATCGAATTTGACATGCCACTCCCCGTCTCCCTCTTCTCTTTTGTATACACTCGACCCCTCGGGTCCCCATTCCAAAATTTTCAATTGTACGGGTAGAGAACCTAAGAAATCCGTGAGCTTTTTGTAAACAAGGATGTTCTTAAATGGGTTGTAGAAGGCTTCCACAACAAGTGCACATTCCATTTCATCATCAATGTCAAAATATGGTGGGGCAAGCGGTCCATACATAGGGTTTTTGTGGACATCACGCCCAACTTCGAAGCAAGTTAAATCATCTTCCCCATCAAATAGTTCGAAATCCTCCATAAATTCTAACACTTTACCCCTAGGCTTGGGATAATAAGTTTGCTTTAAGATCCCATCATCGATTGTCATAGTCCCCCTCCCCATATCTATAATCGCTCCACATGTGCGTAGGAAAGGTCTTCCAAGTAAGAGAGGTAGAATTTTATCAACCGGTATGTCCAAGACTAGGAAATCGGCCAAATAAGGTTAGTAGCCAATTTGCACCCTCACATTTTTCACTTCCCTGATAGCCTTAGCTTGAGAGTTGTCCGCCATGGTTAGCTTAGAATGATTTGGTTGAGGTTTGCTTAGTCCCAACGTCTTGAATAGTGCAGAAGGCATAACGTTGACACTTGATCCCGTATCCGCCAAAGCATAAACTGGAGTGGTCCCGTTAACTTTTATAGGCAAAACGAAGTTACCCGGGTCATTTTATTTCCGTGGCATACCCCAAAATAAGATCCTATCCCTATCCTCATCCGAAAGATCCTTATCTTCCAACCTTGCTTTAGCTAACATAACCACATCTAGCTTTTTGCGGTATAGAACATAATCTTGTAGCACTTCAATCACCGGTTTCTTCTCGTTAAGTTCGAGGAATTTTTGTTCAAGGTTTACTAGGATGGCTTCCTTTTGGTCTTGAGTTAAGGGTTTGAAGATGTTTGGTGAATTTGGTGGTGATAGTGTGTAATCATGGATCTTGTTGGTGGTAGAGGTGGTAGGAGTTAATTTATTTGATGAGGTTTTCTTTCTACTAGCCTTCCCCATTTTCACAACTTCCACATTCTCCTTATCCATGTTTGCACATAATTCCACAAGCATTTCATTCACTTCCTTCTCTTCCTCCAAATCGGTAATGTTGATTCTCATCTCACCTAGAGCAAAATCCAATTGACATTTGGTTGTCACAAGGAAATCTCTCCTAAAGCATATGTCTGGTTCATCCGCGTTCCCTTCTTCCAAAACTACAAAATTGGCCTCGAAAATATGACCATGGATATTAATCTGAAGATTCTTAACCATTTTTATCCCATAAGCTTCATAATCCAAACGAACGTGGCCATTTTTTTCAAGAACTTTGTCCACAATATAGTTGTCCCCATAAGCCATGTTCAATTGAGCAACCCATGCGCTCACCCCTTCAACACTACACGGTGTCCCAAACCTCATAAATGGTGAATCGTACCCCGTGAGAGGTGCTTGCGTAAAAATCACGACCCTATTCTTTTGAGGAACTTGAACCTTGTTTTCTCCAACTTCTTCCAAACATTCCGAATCGAGAGCCAACTCTTTCTTACTTTCTTCCAAGATATTCCCAATCTTCTCCAACGAGTTACCGGTGTCCTTAAACATCTCATCCAAGTTGCGTAGATACTCGGAAATTCCACTTAAACTATCCATAACAAACTATCTAACAAAACAAAA
This sequence comes from Chrysanthemum seticuspe, assembly GCA_019973895.1. Lineage (NCBI taxonomy): Eukaryota > Viridiplantae > Streptophyta > Magnoliopsida > Asterales > Asteraceae > Chrysanthemum > Chrysanthemum seticuspe. Next base: position 227,170,117 of record BPTQ01000001.1, read on the forward strand.
CAAAAGCAAAGACAAAACATCCAAATCATTAGCGTTAGAGTTAGTAAAAATCTAAAAAAACTACAGAAACATAACCTAAACAAGTAAAGACACTTATTAAGACTAAAAACACAAGCTGAAACTTGAAATTAAAAAACTAGAAAAATTCTTATCGAGAGCTCTGATAACGCTCAAAATGAACATGTTTTTAGTAGCGTTATTGTTGGTTTTGTGCAAAAGATGCGTATTGTGTATGTAAATGTAGTCAGGTATCGCAAAAGATGAAGAAATGAAGATTTCATGCACATTTGGAGAATTTCCGAGGAAGGAAATAAATTAAGGAAGCTCTTGGACTCAATGATTAGGAAGTGTAATGATTTCAATGTATTTACAGCAAGTAAAGATCAAGTTTCGTCTTGGAAATCATCAGCGAAAGCAAAGAAAAAGGCGCAAATTAATAAAAGTCAACAAAAGTCAACATTGGAGGGACAAGAGGCGCCCAACTGTTCGGTCGGTGCCCGCAACCGATCCGGTTAGGCGAGTGAACCAAACACAACCAATCCGGTTGCGTTGCAACCGATCCAGTTGCCAAAACTGGAGTTACACTTTTGTTATTTAATGTTGCCTTAACTCCCCATAATCATTGGAGGCCGATCATTTCCTGTTATTTACTTGTAGAGAACGTTTTTAGACAGATAGTTATGGTTCTCTAGCTATATAATGAACCTAGACTTAGTAGTCTAGGTGTGACACAACCCAAAGTTTAATAGTTTACACCAAAGCTATTACCAACTCATATTATTCATCCCAAAAGTTTGGTTACTGCTGTAACGTCCAGGAGGTTGGAGAGACGAATTCTCATCCATTGTTTGATCATTCGGAGTTATACGGTTAAGCTAGACGATTGGAGGCGTGTGGTTGCTATAATCCACAATTCTAATTCTTGTAATCCAAAAGTTTAGGTATTTTATGGAACTTGTTATAATTTCTATTCTCTTGAGTTATTTGAATTACTTGGTTATTACTTGTGTTTTGTTATAATTGTCATGGAGTAGTTCTTGAATATACTTGTGTGTAAGGATGTAGAAAATCATACTAGTGTTCTCATATGTGATGCATGTATATGATCCTGTTTAAATGAGTTTGTTGGAAAACTACTAGTCTTGTTTGATTTGTCGGTAAAACATGTTTTAAGAAAAAGGACCGAAAGGATTTCTCTTGTGTTTTATTCCAAAAAGTTAAGTGACAAACTAGTATGGGGATATGGTGATTGACAACCACCATGTCTACTTATTGAAACAAGACTAGAAACATTTTCATCATGAAAGGTCGAAATATTCGTAGGAACGAGTTTAATAAGAACATTTTACAAACAAATAGATTTTCTAAAGGATAATCATTAGGATAAGGACCGAAAGGATTACCTATATGTTATTGTTCTTAAAATGATTTTACAAAACATAAACCATGGGTTGGAAATCATTTGCTTATGATTTGTGCATCGCATCAAGAGTTTAAACCAAGCCTTCATGAACACTTACTATGATTGCCTTTAGACTACACACAAGTATATGTTTCTTATTATTGATTTTCACTTAAAACCATAATTTTTGGAGAGAGCCTTGACAAAGCTTTCTTGTTACCTGTAGGACCTTAAATATCTCAACCTTATTACTTTACAAAAGCTAAACAAACGTATACCACGTGAAATAGTTATGCGTAGAACACAAAACACAAACACATACGCGGATTAGAAAGATTAAGAAAGAAGGAAAGATGGTGACTTGATTAAATGTTATGCGTATATGTGTTAGAGAAATAAGATGAACAAGAGATGTTATATCAAAGGGAAAAACACACACACACACACACTCAAGCACACCCCTCAAATGCGACTTTGAGGATAATTTATAGTACAAGTAACATAATGCCCTAAGGCTTGGCCATGGGCCGTGAGATGGGCTTGGACATGGATTGGGTCACATGAACTTATACAAGGCTAGCTTAACTAAACGATTAACCATTTAGCTTAGCCCAATCTACAAGCCCGTTGACTATTCTAGTACAATATCTAACAGACGTTACAAATTTCCTAAATGTGAATGACCATCACTTCTAATAAAAATGTTACGGCTAACAATCTCCCCCTAAGGGGTGGTCATTCAAAAGATGCTCCACTTGATTAGGTCTTTACTTTCCTTGAGCTTGAACTTTGCGTGTAGATATAGAATAGTCTTGATTCTTTGTTCCTTCATGCTTTGTGATCAGTTAATGTGGTTGTCTGCCGTTGTCAACTTCATTGGTTAGGTGTCTCCATGTCTTTCTCCACCATGCTCACACTTCTATTTGACCTTTAATTACCAATGATGTAGTTCTCGAGTCTTTATACTTTGTAGATTCTTTGACATTGACGAAGAATTAACTTTTAATTTGTGTTGCCTTTGATTTTGATGAGAACTTTCATGTGTTGTTGGTATGAGCATGTGGATAATCTGCACGATCTCTTCCTCCCACGAGCATCCACAAGAAGAAAACATAAAACATGGGTTAGAAATAATCCAGCGCTTACAAGTTTGAACTTCGAGTGTGTTAATAGCATAGTGTGAAAATACGTCTCTAATTCTCACAAAGGCCGTTCCTGAACTGGAGTCCCACAAGTAAGATAACACGATGTACGGAAGTACACCTACAGTTCAAATGAGTCACTGAGGTACACCGAAGCATCACCCCACGACTGTAGACCGTTTGAGACACACTAAGCGTAATCCATGGGGAGTTACCGAAGTGACCTGCTGTCAGGCCTGCTTGATGTTGACTCTGGTAGGAGTTTCCATTCAGTCATTGAAGATCACAGATGTAAAACTTCTCATAAATGTTCTGGCAGATTGCTAAGATCTGCGTAGGACTCTAGAATATATCACTTGTGTCCTTATTGATGAACAGCAAGAGATGTCATGTCAAGTGTTCCTATGAGATCTTTTGATGAATCTCGTGGCTCTAGACTCAATAGTGCATTTTGGTTTTCCTGAGCGGAGATTAGGGAGAGGGTCTCCTTCTTCAATACCAATGATCTCTAAGAGAAAGCCAATAGTTTACGTAGGGTTCCCAGTGAGAATGAAACAAATCCTTTTAAGAGGAATTGAGTGGCTAGAAGGTTTAGTGCAGTGCGTCACTGGGTCCATGACGTCTTGTCTTCAATACCGGCGTCATCTTAGTGACAACCAGTAGCAGATTAATTGAACCCGGTTTCTGCCCTAAGGTTGATTATAGAGGGCTATTTCTTTTCACCCTTTCTTTTACTTTTCTTTTTAATTCATCAACCCCTTCTTTCTCCTTTCTCACATTACTCCTTTTTTCAATTATTCCTAAGGACTTCTAATATTAACTATTTGTGATGTCCTTGGGTAGATCCCTCCGGCTCTGGCGGATCATAGGACGGATTTACCTATCCTTAGTCACCTTATAACTCCATGACTGTCCTATTGTTGCCATAAAACCATTTTTCTTGAAAATCTCTCAAAGTGTTTATGATGGAAAACATGTTTGGAACACTCTGAGAGTTTTATATTTTCATAAACACTCCCCCTTCACATGTGCTTATAAGTTTTGACAGAAATCTGCACATAGAGGGTAGAGTTCGCACTTTTTGAATTGATCGACTTTAAATGAACAAGACCGATTCGAGACACGTTTACATCACTAGAGAACTAGCTTGAAATTATTACCCGTCCTGGTCAAGTTCATAGAATGTTTCTCGAGATGGTACATTTCCAGACTTTGATTCCTCGTCAATTCATTGGTTACGACTGAGTCGAGCTCCTTTGAGAATCAAACAACGATCATTAAACTTTTTGATCACATTTTAATCATGTCTCCTCCCCCTCAAAAATAGCATATACGTGATATTTTTTATATCAACGGATTAAACAACATTTTAGAAACTTGTGGGGAGACAAACGGATTTGATTTAAGCATGAATTTTGGAAAATTTTGGTTTTATACTCCCCCTTTAATAAAGCATAATCAATTAAAGGGTTTTAGAGGGAGTTATCTTGAGCACAAAATATTTTTAAAGATTTTAAAAATCTTTTTGAACAATCTTGAAAAAAGGTGCTCAAGATGATGATGATTTCTCACCAATTTTAAATGTAGTGCACTGAAGCGTACACTTGATTTTCTTTTGAAAATGAGTTTTGATTTGAAATAATCAAAAGTCATCATTTTAGTCCTGGTTTCGTACTGACGTATACAAAAGCCATTTTTGAAGAAATTTTTTGAGAAACGACATGTTTTTAGAAAACATTTAAAGAACTCTCGCTCAAGCATCTGTACATGTCTGTATCATTGTTGAATGACATTTCTAGAAACGTACAGAATATCGATTATACGAGAGACATGTCGTGAGAAGAATATTTTTGGATTTTTTATTTTCTATTGTTTTTTGTATTTTTTGAAAGTTTTATATTTTTATATTTTGCTTTTGTTGATTTTTCAAATTTTGTATTTTGTTTTTCAAAAATATTTACAGCGAAGCTTTTTGGAAAATCATTTTCAAGAAGATTCGAGAAGACGTCCTAACTCCTCAGAGGTTAGGCTTCGCATTCTAATTCGTCGAACTAAATCGTTAAACCTTTCTTTTGGAAGGGCTTTAGTAAATAGATCGGCGAGTTGGTAATCTATCTTCACGAAAAATAATTTAACAGTACCTTCTTCCACGTGTTCTTTTATGAAGTGATAGCGTACTCTGATATGCTTGGTCTTTGAGTGATGAACAGGATTGCATGAGATGGCTATGGCACTTTTCGAGTCACAATACATAGGTATTTTATCGAAAGTAAAGCCATAATCTGTAAGTTGTGTTCTCATCTATAGAACTTGAGCACAACACGCAGATAGAGACACATACTCGGCTTCAGCGGTTGAAAGTGCAGTGCAATATTGTTTCTTTGAAGACCAACTTACTAACTTTTCACCCAAAAATTGTGCTCCTCCTGATGTACTTTTTACTGTAACTTGATCACCTGCGTGGTCGGCATCTGAAAAGGCAATTAGATCAAATCCGGATTCCTTCGGATACCAAAGACCCTTGTGAATGGATGTCTTCAGGTACCGAAAGATCCTTTTAACCTCTTTGAGGTGCAGTTCGGTAGGCTTTGCCTGAAACCGTGCTAATAAGCAAACAACAAAATGAATATCTGGTCGACTAGCAGTGAGGTACATGAGAGAACCAATCATGCTCTGATATTTCTTCGGATCGATAGGTTTCCCAAACAAATTGGTTCCAATTTTTGGTGAAGTTACCATTGGTGTACCGACCGAATCACAATTATCCATACCATGATTTTTCAAAATCTCAGTTGTGTATTTAGCTTGACTAATAAAAATTCCATGTGGGGATTGATGTATTTGTAAACCAAGAAAAAATTTTAGTCCCCATCATGGACATTTCAAATTTGCTTTTCATGAGATTTTCAGAATGTTTTCAAAGATTCGGATTAGTGGACCCAAAGATGATGTCGTCCACGTAAATCTGAACAATCAAAATGTCGTTTTTGGATTTTTGTGTAAACAAGGTAGGATCGACCGTTCCTTTGGTGAAATTGTTTTGAATCAAGAAAGAGGACAGTTCGTTACACCATGCACGCGGAGCTTGTTTCAAACCATAGATTGCCTTTTTGACTTTGTAGACGTAGTCTGGATGTTCCATGTCTATGAAGCCTTCTGGCTGACTCACGTACACTTCTTCTTTTAGAGTTCCATTCAAGAACGCGGTCTTAATGTCCATCTGATAAACCGTTATGTTTTTGTAAGCTGCATATGCTAAGAATATCCTGACTGCTTCAAGTCTAGCTACCGGCGCGAATGACTCTTCAAAGTCTATCCCTTCTTCTTGTCTGTATCCTTTGGCCACGAGACGAGTTTGTTGCGAATGACAGTCATTTCTTCATCCCTTTTGTTCTTCCATAACCATTTGAGATCAATGACTCGAATGTCAATTGGTCTTGGAACCAAATCCCATGAGTCATGTAGACGGTATTGGAGAAATTCCTTCTGCATTGCTTCTATCCATGCGGGTTCTGCCATTGCCTCGCAAATGTTCTTTGGCTCTATATTGCTAATTGAGCAAAGTTAAATGCATAAGTCGCAATCGGTGGTAAGTTGGCATCTCGTTTGAATTGGCCGTGAAGGTTCACCAATAACTTGTTCAATTGGATGGTCTTTTGTCCACTTCAGAGTAGAAGGATACCGTTGGTTAAACGAATGCGAGTTAGATGGTTCTCGTAAGTTTGAAGATGATTCAGCTGATTCCGTAACAAACGGGTTTTCAAATAAGTCTGCATCTAACATTGCATCGTTCTGGTTTTGAGTAGGTTCTTATTGAAATGATATGTTATGGGTTTGCTCATCAACTGCTGGTAAAACTGTTGTAAGAATAGGATTTGCAGAAGTCGATGTAGATGACGTTGATGGAGTTGGTGCATTGGTTTCGACTATTGTAGATGCATCTTCTGTTGGTGGTGGTGGATGATTTTGAGTGGGTGCAGCGGAATGATGGTTTGATGCATTTGTCAAAGTTTCACCATAGTATTCATCGAACATTAACTCATAGAATTTCTCCCATTCTTGTTCATGAGGTGTGTCATCAAAAGTTGATGGAGCTCTTTGATGTACGAGTCCTGAACTGATGTGTCCAGAAGTTTGCTGGTTTGGTGCGGGTCCTAATTTGTTTTGATTATAAGCCATTGGATTTAGCGCGGGTTCTAGAGCGAGTCTCTTAGAAGCCATATGTGAAAATTCGTCAAAATTCGCATTCATCGTCTCCATTATCTTCCTAGTTCTCCTGTTATACACCCTGAATGCCCTCGAGTTTTCTGAGTATCCAATGAAGATTCCAATATCACCTTTAGCTTTCAGTTTTCCTAGATCTTCTCTGTCTTTTGTCGGATAGCACAAACCGCCAAACACGTGAAGGTAAGAGATATCAGGTTTTCTGTTGTTCACTAGTTCATATGGGGTTTTATTGAATCTTGGATGGATTAGGGATCGGTTCTGAGTGAAACAAGCAGTGGCAACAGCATCAGCCCATAGAAATAATGGTGCACTAGAATAGATTAGCATTGTGCGAGCAGCTTCCACAAGAGTTCGATTTCTTCTTTCAACTACCCCATTCTGTTGTGGAGTTCTAACAACTGATGTCTGATGTGTGATTACAACATCTTCAAAATAAGCTCTTAACTCCTTATTAGTAAATTCTATGCCGTTGTCTGTTCTTACTACTCTTACTGGAGCTTGAAGAAGTACTTGAATACGTTTCAGGAAGGTGATGATGATGCCTGGTGCTTCGTCTTTTGATCTCAGAATTCTAACCCATGTATATCTTGAATAGTCATCAACGATAACAAGAATATACTTTTTCCCATTAATGCTTTCTACTCTCATTGGGCCACATAAGTCCATGTGTAACATATGCAACCTTGCTTCCGAACTAGGTACTCGTTTTGGGTTATATGATGCTCTTTTTCTTTTTCCTTGTTCGCATGATGGACATAGGTGATCCTTGGTGTATTTGAACTTTGGAAGTCCGTTGACGATGTTGTCTTTGGACAGTTTGTTGATGGTGTCGAAATTGAGATGGGATAATCGTCTGTCCCACAACCAGGACTTTGTTCCAGATGCTCGTGTCATAAGACATATTGGTGATGAAGAGGCCATTTGGTTTATGACGATAGCATACAAGTTTGTATCACGATTCCCAGTTAAGAGATCAGTGCCATCCAAGTTTCTAACGAAGCAAGCATTTTTCCTAAAAGCAACCTCTAAATCTGCATCACAGAACTACCCGACTGAAAACAAATTGTGTCCCAACCCTTCGACATAGTAAACCCGAGTGATCAAATAATTTCCAAAAGGTAGATCTCCATAAGCCATGATAGCTGCTACATGATCATTTCCAAAACGTACGGTTCCCATGAATTTCCAGACGAAATTGATTAGCAGCTTCAGATTCCCGGTCATGTGCTTGGAGCAACCCGAGTCGACGATCCAAAGACATATTTCGATAACCTGCCAATAACAGAAGAAGAAGATTTTGGAAACCGTTTTGATTTTGGTTCCTTTGGGTTAGAGGTAAAATCCTGATCACACTCAAAGAAGTTTTTGACTGGGTATTCTGGTTTTTCACTCATTGTACCATTCTGGAGTGTGAAAATTCTACCCGTGGGTTTCCAACTGTCATCCCTAAAGTAAACACTAGGCTTCTTATCAGTAGTGTAAAGCCTAAGTCTTGCCACTAGTCTTCCTATTCGTTTAGCATAAGTTCTTTTTGGGAAGTTCTTCTGAACATGCTTATCAATCACATACTTAGAAGCATAATCATCTTGAACATTAGTTAAAGATTTCTTGCAAGTTAAACAAACAGATTCAACAGATTCATTAAACTTAGCAGAGTTCATAGGTTCATTACATTCAGATGAAATATCTTTCTTATTACAAAGCGGTAAATTCCTAGAGTGTTCTTCTACTTTCTTCTCTTTATTCAATCTACTACTCTCAGAGGCATGCGAGACTCTATTGTTCCTTGTATTGCTCTTAGGCTTTAGTCTGCTGCTCTTAGAGGTGCTTTCTACTCCTGTAGAAGGTAAGGCACACTCAATAGGATTCACATTTTTATCAAGAGAAGTGGTTTCGGCTAACCTATTCTCTTTAGAGTGCTTGTTTAAACTTATGTCGTTTGTTCCATATGTTTTAGATGTGGAGGCAGACGCATTAGTGGTACTCATCTTAAAAAGGCCAGGTGCTAAAACTTTTGGTTTCTCGATAACCGCTTTTCCTTTTTCAACATTTTGTTTAGGCAAGGCAGGTGGAGTGACGGGTTTTGATAAATCATTTTTCTCATTGAATTTTTGGAGGAGGCATAGAAACAGACATTTTTGGTTTTAAAACCGGCTTGGGAACATTTGCTTTATCCTCAGTCAATGGTTTTGTAATCTTAGTATCCACTGCCTTTCCTTTTTGACATTCCAGCTGAGCCCTCAAGAGATCATTTTTCGCTTTCATGTCATTGTAGGCACGCTCATACGACAGTTTGTCATACTTGCATTCCTCAGTTTTTTGATCAAGTTGTTTAAAATATGATCTTCAACAGAATATGTTTGTAAAATAATGGACATAATATCAGTACACAGAACATCTTCGAAGAGAGAATCATTTAAATTTTCCAAAACTTTGATGTGTTCAACACTTTCATTACACTAGAACAAAAAGTGGATTTGGCTACACCGAATATGTGTGACGATATACATATAGTCACACATGATTTTTCGGCCGTGTGTGACTAAAGGTCGCGCGACCATAGGTACTCTATGGTCACGTGTTTGACTTTTTTTTAGTCGCTATTGCAAAAGAGTAACCAAAACCGTAACATGTGTGACTAATTAGGTACAAATTTTGTTGGATTAATCCGTATTAGTGACCATAAACACTGTATAGTCACACAAAGCATGTTTCTTTTGGGTATTTAGTCACATTCAATTAAGCATAAAGTGGCAAAAAGTGTTAATAAGTGTGACCATATGTTGTTTAAGGTGAAGAAATATGTCTTTTGTGTGACTATTGATCATCCAATGGCCACTTGAATTTTATGTTTGTGTGGCCTTTTGTAACATTTAGTCACACAAAGCATGTTTGTTTTGTGTATTTAGTCACATACAATTAATCATAAAGTGGCCAAAAGTGTTAATAAGTGTGACCATATGGTTTTTAAAGTGAAGAAACGTGTATTTTGTGTGACTATTGATCATCCAATGGCCACATGAATTTTATGTTTGTGTGGCCTTTTCTAACATTTAGTCACACAAAGCATGTTTCTTTTGGGTATTTAGTCACATACACTTAATCATAAAGTGGCCAAAAGTGTTAATAAGTGTGACCATATGGTATTTAAAGTGAAGAAACGTGTATTTTGTGTGACTATTGATCATCCAATGACGACATGAATTTTATGTTTGTGTGGCCTTTTCTAACATTTAGTCACACAAAACATGTTTCTTTTGGGTATTTAGTCACATACAATTAATCATAAAGTGGCCAAAAGTGTTAATAAGTGTGACCATATGGTGTTTTAAGTGAAGAAATGTGTGTTTTGTGTTACTATTGATCATCCAATGGCCACATTAATTTTATGTTTGTGTTGCCTTTTCTAACATTTAGTCACACAAAGCATGTTTCTTTTGGGTATTAGTCACATACAATTAATCATAAAGTGGCCAAAAGTGTTAATAAGTGTGACCATATGGTGTTTAAAGTGAAGAAATGTGTGTTTTGTGTGACTATTGTTCATCCAATGGCCACATGAATTTTTTGTTTGTGTAGCTTTTTGTAATATTTAGTCACACAACAAATTAAGCAAACAGTGACCAAAAGTGTTAATAATTGTGACTATATGCATCTTTTAGTCACATATAAGAAATCAATATATATCAAAACAAATTCAAATATATATCAAAATAAATTCAAATACAATAAAGTTGGAATGTATATAACTGAACCAAATATAAAATTCGTATATAACTCTATACCCTAAGACCTCCTTTTATACACCAAGGAGTCCTAGTCAGCTTACAATACTTTCTTAAGTATATATAATCTTTTCCATAAACAACTAATACATATCATATAAGAAGTACTAACTATATGAACCAATAGTACTAACTTATAACTAACAGTTGTAACTAATACACTGGCAGTATTAACTTCAAGCAGTCTTAATCTCTTAGCAGTCTTAACTTTGTACTAGAAGTACTAACTTTCACTAGTAGTAGTAACTTTTGTACTAATCTCATCATCTGGATATTCTCCGTCTCTGTATGTGCATGTGCTTGCATTTAAGAGATAAGCAAAAAGTTACCAAGAGCCGACGGAAAAAGCGGTCTGATGTGTCATCTGCTTTCAAATACCCATTTTGCTGTAGTTGTAGAACAAAACGAGCAGACAGTTGATTGTTCACACCAGGCAGTTCATATATCTGGTACCATTCAGCAAATAGCTGAGTAACCTGTTAACAACGGAAGTTGCATGCTTAGTTCTTTAGACAATCTATATACTCAATATTGTTGCCTTAACCAAATAAACACCTAATAGCAAAACATGTACATTCACATTTAGAACAAAACTTCTCATCTTATTGTAGCTCTTCTTAACCCATTATTACAAAACAGTAACGATTTCATGGGAAAGGGTGTGTTATTCACATATAATATGAAACCTACACGTCTATGCATCAGTCTTTTCACAACTTTAAATGTTTCCAACTACACCATACAAAAGAGTTGAATACCATTATAAAAATTATAAACATGCAATCACATTCCAGCTAGAAGCAATTGAGGACTACTCTTACGATAAATCCTCACTTATCAAAGTTTTATTATATTAATTGTTTTTCAAAATTGCGTATTGATTAGGATACAATCACTTTCTATTGGTATATATTTCTAAGCTTCTAAGAACAGATCACAGCAACAACAACAAACTAATGAGATAAAATATTGATGATGTTTTCAAGGGTGGTGATTGTACTCACTTTCGTCACGGCTCTAAGAACGACGAGGAAAGTAAAGTACAAGGCTTTTACACGCTCAGGATGTTTCAAGACACGATCATGCATCAACTGAAGATTTGCACCCCACTGAAATGCAAACAACGAATTCTTAGTTTAGGGTCCTGATTAAACTGTTACTATGCGATATGCAATTTCTAGAGGTGGCCTGCTTATTATGAATGGGACGCTTCAGGTTATGTTTTATCTCCAATGGGTAGAGCGGGTAAAAAAAATATAGCTTATAAAGAAACAATTCGAACGGGTCGATATAGCTTATTAAACTTGACATAATTATTATGTCAAAAGTTCAGAAACTTTGGACAAAAACTTCCGCTCTACCCAATACCACCCGTTCTGACTCGTGTAAAAATTTACCCGATGAATCCCCACCCGTTTAGGCATGTTCCCCAACCAGCTTGATCCGCCTCCTTTGCCACTTCTAACAATTTTCAATATTACATGAGTGGAATTTGTAAATTTACAGATGACTTGACTTCTACATTGTAAATATAGATATATAAGGGTGAAGATAACATGTAGCCTTAATGGATACAAACCTGGTTGGTAGATTCATCGAGAAGATAATCACTAGCTATGTGGACCATGAAGACCATATATTAGCTTGTACAAGACTTTCTTCTCTTGGTAGCTTTCTCCAGATGAATATGCACATTCCAAATACCTCACTTATTTTGTATTGTAATTGAACTTTTCTAGATACATGAAACAAATATACTTTATATTTAAACAGTTGCGTCCAGCTACAAATAGCTGTGCCCCGTTTATAAATTCTTTCTAATATAATTTAAACATGAAATCACTAAGAAATTATACATTATTGTGGGCTGTACATTCAATTACAGCGTCTGAAATAACAAATGTTCTTACTTGCAAAGATCCAATTTTTTTAAAGGCATCATGATAAATTAAGAGGCCATAACTTAGCCTTCAATACTAGCATGGGCTTCATCCTCGGAAAAACACTAATACGATTGAACTAGAGGCCACTAAATATTGAAGATATAAAACAACTTTGGCATAAGAAACTCTCTAGGAACTGAAGCCCATTAATATGAGGTCATTTTAACCACAAAGGAACCATGAACTTACATTTCGGACAGTTTTCTGAATATATAGCATTATATATTCTCCTGGCAGAAGGGCCTGTGTAACCAGTGTAACATTCGGGATTCAATAGCAAACTTACATATGTCATTTCATCTGTAGATTAATCAAACATTAAGAAGTTATACTCATGAATAACCCAAAGGCATAGAAAGTCCCAAAAATGACTTAGCAAATATAATACAGCTACACATATAAGTAATGTCGGGAATCACCATTATCAGTTTCATCATCATTAGTCCATGGATTATCTACTACTGCCCAGCCTCTAAACGTATTAGAATCACAAATCCAAAATAGAGTGAATATTACCATCACCACCTGATCATTTGTAGCATTAGTAACCTGATACTTTTTGTGCTCCATAAGCAATCCCAAACAACTACTATAAGCACAAACATCAGTGCATTGATTACTTCAACATCAATGAGACTGCAGTCTTCAGCCTCGGTCTCATCCGGGATTATCTGAATTTTTTGCCTCTGTCCCTATCAAAAAATAAGTTTCTTTAATGATAAGTTATATGGAATAGATGGTATATTTGACCTATTTATTAAATGGTTCAATTTGACTTATACTCGAAATTGGTAAAATCTTAATAAAGTGTTGTAAACCATGTTTTACAGGTTGTATATTTGAGAGTTTCACCTTCGCTTCTTTACCATATACAAATGGTAATTACATTATATTTTCCAACTATTTAAACACGAAGAATGATACATGAAGTCATGAAACATAGCATAAAATTTAGAAACATAGCATAAAACAAATGTACGCAGGTTGCTAAAACGAAAGAAAACAAATATAAGTCGCTTTTTATTATAAAGATAAAAGAACTAAAACGAGAATCAAACACCAATAGGTTGTTATTACCTGATCACGGTGGCTACGGAGACGAAAAAATCCAATTTTTGTACTAGTATATACTACAGCCTACTAATCTTCTTTTGTCATATCACGAAATCATCACGACAACAAAACAATACTACAACCTAACAAACCCCTCCATTTTTCATGTGATTACTGAGCCGATTCTTCCCAAGCCTATGATCTCGACTGAATTTCCACTAACCTGCAAGTGGATACAAAAGAATTAATGGTTTAAACCTGAAATGAATATCAGGTAACTACCTTGTAATGAGTATCAATTACAGCAAAAAGCATGTTCCAAGCTTATATAGATTCAGGTTTATATGAACCCTAATTCCTAAAATCAACCGAACACGAAATTGAGTCATGAAGACATCAATTTGAAAATTAAATTGAACATATAATGCATTAAAGTACCTGATTTGTGAATGGACTTGAAATCGAGAGTGAAGATGGTGAATTGCGAGGGGTATGTGATGTCCAAGGAAACGACTGACGAGTGGGGCCATGATTAACAAGGGTTGGTTAGACTATCTTTATCGCAAGATTGCCAACCCAACCTAAACAAAATACATTCTAAAATAATAGTTTTATATTATTTGTATACAATCTATCTAGCACTCCGGTCGCATGGCAAACCTGATTGCCAACCTATCATTTGCCACATGTCACTATTTAAGTGGCTATCTCTTTTTTGCTTTTCTTCTTTTTTTATTTGTATGTATTGATTGTATGTATTGATTGTGTGTTATGTTGGGTTGTTGATAAATGGTAAAAAATTATAGATTGTTTGTATGTATTGGTTGTGTAGGTGGAGGAAAGAGAAAATAATATTTTATTAAGAGATTGGGTTGTAATAGATTGTTGATAAAGATAGTCTTACAAGAATCGGATTTTGGCTTAGTTGATGACAAACTAGAGATAGGATGTGTCATATGAGAGAAAGAGGATTAAGGGCGGCTCACAGTAGAAAACAAATGGAGGGAGTGAGGGATAATGAAAATGTGAATTTGATTTTTGATGAAAATTTTGAGCGGACTATTGAAAATATGAAGAGGGAAATTCCAATTTTTGGAGAGAGTGTTTGTAGAAAGTGTATTGGGGCTTTAGGTTGTAAAGACGAGTAATCCCAAAGAGAGAGTGTTTGTGAAAAGTGTATTGGCGGTGGTTCAAATGAAAATGAAACGAAAAAGGAGATCATTGGAATTTCAAAATTTTTGGGGAGAAGATGTGAGATTTGACAAAAAAAAAAGATAAAGATGGGTGGAGGTCAATTTGATTTTGGGGAAAAATTTAGGCGGTGCTTGTGAAAAGTTGAGAGTGAAATTTTATTTTGTGAAAAACTAAGTGCAGGACATGTAAAATATTACATACAAATTTAACACATGAAATATCTTAATCTTTGATTTTATTAGGGACGGAAATGATATATTACGAGCCAAGCTCAAGCCAAACTTTAATTTTTTATTTCCAAATCGCATAAACGAGCCGAGCTCGAGCCAACTAGAGTTCGTTCAAGTTGATTCTTATCGAGCTTTGACCTCAAGCTCAAGCCTATCGAATGAACTCGAAATGTTTAATGAGTTGAGCTCAACCTTGTATAAGTTCGACTCGAAATCTTTAATGAGTTGAGCTCAACCTTGTATAAGTTCGAATTCGATTCTTAGGCGATATTTCAATTTTAATTTGTGTAAGAAAAAACATCTTTACATATAAATCGAGCTTTTCGAGTCAAGCTCAAGCCGAGTTCTCGATCTCGGATAACATGATCGGGAGGTCCCTGGATACTTGCTTCTTAGTGTCTGTGACAAACGGTATACACCTACCAAGCCGGTGCAACCCATGCATGACCGCCTTTAATAACTTCCAATACAATTCATATAACGTTCACACTATAACTATACACTTACCAAGCCGGTGCAACCCATGCATGGCCGGTGATAAATGGCTAATTCACATGGGTCATGGTTCATGTGCGTTAGGTTATTATTGGTCACATTCATTAATGGGTATTTGACATCATATGGGTCATATACATTGTGTTATAGTTGCTTAGAGTGTCATGTTACGACACATCCATGATTGTTGGCAATGGGTAATTAACATGGGTAATGGGTCATGTGCATTGGGTTGTAGTGGCTATATTGTCATGTTATCGACCAATACATGACTAGTGATCGACATTGGGTAATTAACATGGGTCATGGGTCATGTGCATTGGGTTTTGTAAACTAAGACAAATACTATACAACATTTTTATATGTTTTTTTTTCCATTTTCATCCGTTTGTAACGTTTTTCGTCCCCTTTTGACCATTCAATCGATTTTGACCGATCTCGCTAGTTTTCGACCGATTTTGACAATTTTCGACAAATTTCGACGGATTTAGACCGATTGCGACCGTGTTCGACCGATTTCGACCTTTTCGACCGATTTCATCCATTTTTTAACGTTTTGGCAATTTTCTCGTTTTCATAGGTTTTCAAGATTTTTTTAACGTTTTCCTCCGTATTAAAACGTTATGAAACGTTTATTAAGTTTTCGTATATTTTGTATGATTTTTTCGTTTTCATACGTCCTTCTCCTTTTTTCTTTGTTTTGCTACGTTGTGTTCGCTTTCGTACATTTTGTACGCCTTCATACCATTTTTTTAAGAAAACGTTAGACAATAGACAAAAACGGTCCCAGACGTACAAAAATGGTCGAAATCAAGAAAAAAAATGAACGAAAACGGTTTAAACCGTTATGATATTTTACCCTTTAAACCAAATAAGCTACAATTTATTTAGTTTTGCTAGATTCGAAATTTTAAAAGTGAAACAAATTGAAAATAAGCAGAGGGAGAAAAAGTCACGGTTTAATAAGCAGCTTCTATAAGCACTCTTTAAGCTACTAGCAAAAAACAATGAAGCTTAAACTTCTATATTAAAAAGGAAATGCATTACATTAACGAATATGTTACTCTGGCAAGATGGTAACTCACTTGACTTCCGTAGGGGAGGTCGCAGGTTCGATTCTCGCTGGGGTGTAACATCATTTTTTATTTTCTTGCTATTTTTTATTACTCGTAACATAATTTAGTCACGCATTTGTGATATGTATCGAATTGTGACTACACTTAAATAATGTGCGACAAGATATGACTGTATGATTTAGACACCTAAATAAATACTTCATGTGACCATACATAACATCTTGAATTTAGTCACACAAAAACTCAATGTGACAATTCAAGGTTAATGATAAACCGTCGAGGCAGGTTTACGTCGGCCTAGGAAACTCGGTCAACGACATCGAGGAACCTTAGTCATTTCGAAATAGGCTCCGTCCTTCTACGTCGGCCTAGGAACCGTCGGGGCACGTTTACGTCGGCCTAGGAAACTTGGTCTACGACGTCGAGGAACCTAGTCGTTTCGGAATAGGCTCCGTCGTTCTACGTCGGCCTAAGAACCGTCGGGGAACGTTTACGTCGGCCTAGGAAACTCGGTCTTCGACGTTGAGGAACCTTGGTCATTTCGGAATAGGCTCCGTCGTTCTACTTCGGCCTAGGAACCGTCAGGGCACGTTTACGTCGGCCTAGGAAACTTGGTCTACGACGTCGAGGAACCTTGGTCGCTTCGGAATAGGCTTCATCGTTCTACGTCGGCCTAGGAACCGTTTGAGTTCACATTTTGCTGTAAATAATAGTCACATGAATATTTCACAATGTGACTAATTTGAATGTCACATATAATACCCTTATAATGTCACATGAATATTTTACAATGTGACTAATTTGAATGTCACATGAATATTTCACAATGTCACATATAATACCCTTATAATGTGGCCATAAACATAATTTAGACACATATTTGTGATATGGTGTGACTATTATAAGCAGAACAGTTTAGTGGTTAAAGCTACCAGTAGAAAGTTAAGTCTGGTAGGTTAGTTTTAGTGGTTAAGGCTGCCAGTACAAAGTTAAGTCTGGCATACCTAAGTTAAGTTTGTTTTGTATTCGTAGTTAGTTCTGTTTATGAAAAACAGAATAATTTTGTGTGTGACTATTGATCATCTAATGGTCACTTGAATTTTATGTTTGTGTGCCATTTTCTAACATTTAGTCAGACAAAGCATGTTTGTTTTGGGTATTTAGTCTCATACAATTAATCATAAAGTGGCTAAAAGTGTTAATAAGTGTGACCATATGGTGTTTCAAGTGAAGAAACGTGTATTTGGTGTGACTATTGATCATCCAATGGCCACATCAAATTTATGTTTGTGTGGCCTTTTCTAACATTTAGTCACACAAAGCATGTTTGTTTTGGGTATTTAGTCACATACAATTAATCATAAAGTGGCTAAAAGTGTTAATAAGTGTGACCATATGGTGTTTAAAGTGAAGAAACGTGTATTTTTTGTGACTATTGATCATCCAATGGCCACATCAAATTTATGTTTGTGTGGCCTTTTCTAACATTTAGTCACACAAAGAATGTTTGTTTTGGGTATTTAGTCACATACAATTAATCATAAAGTGGCTAAAAGTGTTAATAAGTATGACCATATGGTGTTTCAAGTGAAGAAACGTGTATTTTTTGTGCCTATTGATCATCCAATGGCCACATATTAAGTTACGTGACCATATGTACTTGATTTTGGCTACACTTAAATAATATGTATGACAAAACGTTTAGTGTGACCATATATGGCATTTGGTCACGGTGTTAGTAGAAAATGTGACTTTATAGATTAGCTTTTGGCAAGCTAACACAAACTAAACTTTAAACACACATGTTAACTTACGTGAACATATGTACTGGATTTTGGCTACACTTAAGGAATGTGTGACAAAACATTTAGTGTGACCATATATGGCTTTTGGTCATAGTGTTCAAGTGTGTGACATATATTTGTCACTGTTTATATGTATATCGTGACTAATGCTTCAACCTTACTTTTCATTTGTCACTCATTCCAATTTCAGATGTGGCTAAAGAGTTGGCAAAACATATCAGTCACCCTTAAATAATGTGTGACAAAACTTTACTCTATGATTCAGACACACAAAAAATTACCTCATGTGACTAACGCATCAAGGTTACTTGTATTTGTCACGCGTTCCAAATTCATATGTGGCTAAATGATGTGAAACAAAATCACCAGATACCTTTAGCCACACAATGTTCAATTGTGTGGCGATACAGTTCTAATGGTCACACAATCAAAATTTTCATGTGTGACTAATTAGTAAATGTTGTCAATTTTCGTACCTTCTGCCACACAAATATGCGAATGTGTGGCCGTTCCATTTCGACCATGCGTGACCAAATCCCGTTTTTGTACTAGTGTTAGCTTTCTTTATCAGGGATTTATGGTCCTTGACAAAGTCAACTGTTTCTTTCAAAAATGCTTGTTCAAAACGAATTACCCTTGAGTTGATGTTATTCAGCTGAGGGGCAATTTGAGTTTCAAAAAACTTTTTATTTTCATCATCAAAACTAGAAAACCATATATTAGTTATAATATTGGTTTTAGATTTAACGGTCTCTTGAAGTTCCCCAATTCTAGTTTTAAGGTCATCTAAAATGCTTCTAGCATCACTTGTGTTAAAAGGATTGTTTGAAGACATTTGTTCGATTTTTGAAAGAGATTGTGAGACAACTACAGGAGTTGGAACTGGTTTTGAAACTGGTGTTGACTCTTTGTTTGAAACACTGGGTGTGATGGAAAACTTTGACTTTTCTTTTTGTGAAACAAAAGTAATTCCATTAATTTTGTTCCATTTGTTATAGTTGATTGGTTTGATTTCCGAATGATTTTGTTTCATTTTTGATCTACTCTCGTCAGATAGTTTTAATGTTTCAAGAGAATCATGAACAATTATGGGTTCATGAAATGCTATTCCATTGTTCAAAACATTCTGTTCTTTCTGAGCTTTCTTGAGGAAACAAGGAGGTGTGTTACCAAGAGCCATTTTTTTGTGTTGTATGAAAATTCGGATTCGTTTGATTAATCAGCATATTGGTTGATTTAGCTGAATGACCCGTTGTAACAAGCAAATTTTCCAATTTTTTTATTTTATCATCTTTATCAAGAATTTCATCAAGGAGAGAATCTTCTCGTTTTGAAAAATTAGTAATCAACTGTTTCTTCTCTTTTTCAAGATCAGAAAACATTGTTTTTTGTTTAGAAAGATGGTTATTTAGATCAGAAATTTCCTGGTTTAAAGATTTTATTTTCAAGTTCAAATTCACGTCAAGTGTGTTATACTTGATTTGCAATTGTTGTTCTTTTAAAACGGAATTTCGATAACCAGTTTCTAATTCTGACTCTTTGTTTTTGTGAAATTTAAAAGCTTTTGCGTTCTCCTTGTAACTCTCAAGCTCAGCAGTCAATTTAGCATTCGTAGCCTTAACTTCGCGATTGACCGTTTTAACTTTCTCGATTTTAATGCCACAGTTATTGATTAATGTTTCAAAATAAGCACGTATTTCCTCATCAGTCTCAGTATTTTGTGCCACACAGCCTCCACTAGGATCCACATCTGGAGTTTCATAGTTAATATTGCTACAAATCGGATTGTCTAGGTATGTATCATAAGTAGGTGTGAATGTCACAGAATGTTGTTCGTCATGAGTAAACACATCAAATATGACATTGTTATAGCATGGATCAATTATTGGTACCTCAGATACTGCATTGGCGTCATAGACAGGAGGTGCGTCAGAGTCAGTGTCGTACTTAGTCTCCTGAAGATTTGCCATGAAGATGCAGTTCGCATTGATTTCCTCTAGGTCTTCTAAATCATCCATAATAGCCATAAAGTCATGTTCCTCAGCACTCAATTGAAGTCCTGCTTTTTCTTTTTGTACCAACATGATAGCTTTCTAAAGATACGCAAGATCCTTCTTTTTCGGCTTAGTAGGACAATTCCTTGCCATGTGACCCACTCCTTGACAGTTGTAACACGTAACCTGATTAACCTGATTGCCCTGATTCACATTTCCATAATTCCCAACGACTGGAGCTGCAACATTCCCATTCTGATTTCCCACTGCTCTATTCCCAACATTCTGTCCCATCTGATTTCCAACATTCTGACCCAACTGATTACCCTGATACGGAACTGCATGATTACCCATGCGAAATCCAGTAGCATATCCCTGCTGATTCCCAATAACTCCAACCATTTGTCCTTGATGAACCATATTCAAACCCGGCTGTGCAATTTTCCTGTTGCGAGTGTTTGATGAAATCCTTTGGTTGTTGTTAGTTGGTGTGGAATAGCATCCTCTGAATGCTTTAGTCAAAAAAGCAAATGCAGTTGACAAAGCTTGTTCTTGTTCAGTTTTGAGATCAGTGATTCCTTGTTCCTGGTATTGTGGATATTTTTGTTGTTGATTGACTTGTTGTTCTTGAGAGTAGAATTGTTGTTGAGGGATAACAGTTTGTGGTTGTGGAATGTATTGCTGCAAGTTGTTGTTAGTGGAAGCTGATGAAGCTTGTTGTTGTGAGTTCACTGGAGTTGGAGTCTTTGCAATTAGTGCCAAGGGATCATGATTCTTTGCCAATCTTTCTTTCCTAACTTCATTGACTTCAACTTGGTTTTGCTTCAGAAAATCGTTGAGTTGATCAAAGTTGACCTGATGTAAGTCCTTTGTTTGGTTGACAATAGTGACATATCGTCCCCATTCTTCTGGAAGATTGTTGAGAAATTTGATATTACTCACGATAGTTCTGGGTGCCAACTTGTTTCTGATAAGCTCATTCATTAAAGTGCAAAACCGTCCATAGTAGGATTCAATGGATTCTCCTGGAGTAGATGTAAACTTCTCCCATGCAGTTAGCAGCTTGTTCTCCGTGTCTTGTTGACCAATTTCTGTTCCATAACAAAGTCATCTAACACGTTCCCACATTTCGTAAGCAGTTTCACAGTTGTCCACAGCAGCAAAGATGTCTCTCGGTAAACCTAGTTGGACAATGTGTATTGCCATGTCATCTGCTTCAACCTGTTTGTTATCCTCGTCCGTGTAATCTGATTCATTTTGAACACGAAAAGATGGTGGGACGGGAGGTGTTGCATCAGGATTTCCAGGGTTTTGGACTGGTCGAGGCTTGAAGGGTCCATTCGCAATGGATTGAATCATGAGTTTTCCATTAGGTTTGGTCTTGATGTAGCGGAGCATACGACTTGTCCATTGAAGATATCCACCCTTTTCCAGCATAGGAGGACGGTTTTCGGCACCGGCTGCATGAATGTCTTGTTGAGTTGCCATTGATGAAGGTATATGATGATAAAGTTGATGTAGGACCAATTCAACGATAAATGACTTGTGTTTGATGAAGATTAAGCTCGGTTGTTGTAGTGAAAATTTGGACTTAAAACTTAAAAACCTTAATAACTTCTTTTCGGAGCGTTTTTAGGACTTGAAAGTTAACCCGAATGAACTTTAGTTACGGTTCAAAACTTAAAAGTTGACCTGAATGAACTTTAGTTGCAATCTCCTCGTTCTCACGGTCGTTTTGATGGTTAGAACGCTGAAAACGGAGTTACGGTTCAAAAGTTATGGCCGTTTGAAGTTTTGCTTAAGATATTACTCGTAAACTTGTTCTTAGGCGTAGGATTGAGTGCTTATGCGTAGAAATTGGCTTCGGCGTAGACTGCTTATGCGTAACTCTCCTTAGGCGTAAGATGATGGTTATGCGTAGACCCAGACTTATGCGTAGACCCAGACTTATGCGTAAACGTTATACTTAGAAGTAGAGTACCTTACGCGTAAGATTTAACTTATGCGTAGAGTGCTTACTCGTAAGCTTTCTGCTTAGGCATAAGATTAGGTTTAAAACCAAAATCCTTCACACTCGTCCAAGCGTGAAAGATATCCACAAGTCGAAGTGTTTTTCAAGCTTATCCAAGCAAGGAAAACACTGAATAACCGTTGTTGCACGAAGATGGTTCACCAAAAGCTTATGCGTAAAAACTCAATTCTTACGCGTAGACCTTACGGGTAGGAAACTAGGGTTTTGACTTTTTCTTACGCGTAAGAAGAGGGTTTTGACCAAAAGTTGCTTACGCGTAAAAACTGCCCAGAAATGTAAAAACACGAATTTTTCACCCAAAAACACGTTTCCAAATGATTTCTTTTGCACGAACTTCTTCTAAAACACTTAAAGATCAATAAAGTCTACAACTTTAAGCTTAAAAACACGTAAAAATCAAACCTTTATACCAAAAAATCACGGTTTTAAATAAAAAACGCAACCTTTTGTATAAAGTTTGAACAAAAAACGTAACAGAACACTCCTAAACCATTGTTAGGCGATTGATACCAATTGTAGGACCTTGTTTTTACATCAACCTTACGCGTTATACCAACGTTACCACAAGATGAACACGTTAAACACAAACTAAAAGATATGCGTAGAGAAGAAGAAAGGAAAGTGGTGAGTTGATGAATATATTATGCGTATATGTGTTAGAGAAATAAGATGAACAAGAGATGTTATATCAAAGGGAAAAACACACACACACACACACTCAAGCACACCCCTCAAATGAGACTTTGAGGGTTATTTATAGTACAAGTAACATAATGCCCTAAGGCTTGGCCATGGGCCGTGAGATGGACTTGGACATTGATTGGGTTACATGAACTTATACAAGGCTAGCTTAACTAAACGATTAACCATTTAGCTTAGCCCAATCCACGAGCCCGTTGACTATTCTAGTACGATATCTACCACACGTTACAAAGTTCCTAAATGTGAATGACCATCACTTCTAATAAAAATGTTACGGCTAACATTACCAATCTTTTAAAACAATTTCAAAATCAAAATCTCTTGGGACGATCTCGACTTACCCACCTTTGCTATCGCGAACGAGTATACTTGCTCGTATGTGTTTGTAGTAATAGCCGGATAATTCGTGTTTATAAATTTTTAAAACTTGCACACGGAAAGAACATCAAGTTTTTGGCGCCGCTGCCGGGGATTTTTAAGTATTTTGATCTTGTTTCGATTCTGTAAAATTGGTAATATTAAAATTAGATTTCAAAAAAAAATAATAATAAAAAAATAAAAATAAATGGTTTTAGAGACTAACCGAATCGGTTGCACGAGCAACCGAACCGGTTAGTGCTCTCGGAAAAATTTAATTTTTGTTTTTTGAAGTTTTTAGTTTATCTATTGTTTTGTGTTATAGTTTATAGCTTATTTCTTGTCATTTTTGATTTTTATAGATTGTTTATGCTTGTTTTAGTAATTTTTAGATTTTTGATATTTAGTCATTTTTAGTTTTATTTACTTTTTTATTAATCTTGTCTTTATTGCAATAATTAGCTTAGTTAATTTTCAGTTTTTATGAGTTTAGTGGTTTTAATGATTAGTTAAGTTCATTTAGTTAATATAGTTTTTAATTAGTATAATTAATATTTTTAATTAATAAAGATAATGAGTAGACACATTTAATTAACAGTTTAAGTATAATTAATGGGAATTAATTAATTTATAATTAATAGGTTTAATTAATTATATTTCAAAAAAAAATTGGAAAATCGTTCCAACCGTTCGGTTGCATCCCGCAACCGGATCGGTTGGAAGTTTTTGGTCTGGAAGCTTACCACCAACCGAATCGGTTGGAGGGCCAACCGAAACGGTTGGAGCTCTCGGTAAATTTTTTCTTGTTTTTCTATTTTGAGTTTTAGCTTGTGTTTTTAGTCTTAATAAGTGTCTTTAATTGTTTAGTATATGTTTCTGTAGTTTGTTTAGATTTTTACTAACTCTAACGCTAATGATTTGGATGTTTGTCTTTGTTTTTTTTTTTTTTTTTTTTTTTTGTTAGATAGTTGTTATGGATAGTTTAAGCGGAATTTCTGAGTACCTACGTAACTTAGATGAGATGTTTAAGGACACCGGAAACTCGTTGGAGAAGATTGGGAATATTTTGGAAGAAAATAAGAAGGAATTGGCTATGGATCCGGAATGTGTGGAAGAAGTGGGAGAGAACAAGGTTCAAGTCCTTAAGAAGAGTAGAGTTGTGGTATTCACGCAAGCACCACTAACGGAGTATGATTCACCACTTATGAGGTTCGGTACACCTTGTAGTGTCGAAGGGGTGAGTGTGTGGGACGCTGTAGCCACCTGTAAAATTTCACTATAATCAATCTTCATATTAATAAACTAGATTGTTTATCAAAACTTATTTGAGCTAAATTGAGCATCTTGGCATGTACGTTTCATTTTATTGCATAAAAATTTATGCAACTCCGAGTAGTCTCATTTAATCATGCCCGATATTTACTGATAACTGAAATCAGTCTCACAAGGAATTTTCTTGTCTTACGAGCCGCACGCGTACCGACACTAAATTAGTTATGGCTAAAGTCAAATAAATATTTCTACGAGTTAGAATTAATATTTTATTTTATTTATTACCTTTATAAAAACATACCAAGAATTATATATTACACGTTAGTCAAAAACATCAAACCGGAACACCGTGACCCACATTTAAGCTCAAACAAGACACGATATACATAACAAAAATTTGAGATCCTTTCTTTCTTTTTCTTCCTTGTGACCGAATATACCTACAAGATATTTGCACATCTCTTCAAAATTTGCAAATGCATTGACTTTTGAAAAATGCTTGAGAAGTAAATATATTACACAACATTTAACCAAGCACTATGACACTCTTTTCACTTCTTTTTGTCCTTGACTGCCGAACACACTCACACAAGTGCACCTACCTCTTCCAAAACCTTGCAAATGTATTAGCCTTGAAACCTTGTTTGAAAAATAAACACAATAACCAACATATAACTAGACATTTGACCTTGGGAAACATGTTCCCCATGCACACAACTCATCTCTTCTTCTTCTTGTCCTTGTAGCAGCCGAATACCACCCCAAAAACCACAAACCCATTTGCTTGTTTCCTAAATACTCCCTAGATGCAAGTAAAATCAAGAGTTCATGTATCCAAGCTCAACAAAGACTCTTGGTCTTTAACCAAAGGTTTCTTCCTCTTTTCTTCTTAAAAACCCACGAGCCATAGCTCATCACATATTCCACTTACAAAAATTTCATTCAAAAACCTCTAAGTGGATGCAAAGTATAGCATTGGAAGTTTGGTTTTCTCTTGGTTTACTCTAGCTCAAGTCGACACTCTTACTCTTCCACACCCTCTTCAAACTCAAACACTCAAAAGAAAACTAAGGGTACTTGATAACGAGCATAAAGGTTTAGAAGCAAGGTAGTCGGGTTCACTTTGGAAAGCATATCGGGTTTCTTTGGTTACCATTCTTGTCTACACGTATTCTCCACCACCATTCTTGGTGTCGTAAGTCCTTTCTCTTTTCTTTTTCCATATATAGGACGATATAGTTTCTTAACCATTTGAAAACACATCGATGCATTTTCACGGCACTTGTACACGACCTCATTATAACTAGCTACGTTGTCAAACCAACTACATTTCGAAACCAACAACATTTCGGAACATAACTAATAAACTTGAAAGAATAGAAACTCGTTTTTGTTGTTAACCTATTTCGAAACTAACAATAAACGCAAATATAAGACTTAGATTGTATCCTTGGTTCACTCGACATCTTTGTTAAAAATCACCAAACAAGAGAAGAAGTCATGCATATGCATGCAAAAGTTTCGAACATGGCTACTGTGAAGAATTGCATATCAAATATGAAACAGTTGGAATACTCATTAAATAGAACTAAGCTGAGAAACCCAACACAAAAGGCCCTTGGCTCAGTTGGTGGGAGCGCTGTCTGTTGGCAGGAAAAGTTGTGGGTTCGAAACTGCCTCACGGCAATTACTTTTTTTGTGTTATAATTGTAACTTTTGTAGTTTGACAAAACCAGTCCCCAAACTTCGCACCTCTTATCATATTTCTCAAAATCTCTTATAAGCCTTGTAAACTAATATTGATATCTACGATTTCAACCCTCTACTTTGAACCACTTAAAACATTTTCTTAAAATACTTATAAAATTTGAAACTTATATAAATCTTTACAACTTTGGACCCCCCAAGATCTACACTTAACGCTTCCCATCCTAAAACTTCTAAAAGATAATAAATTTATATTTTCTACAAGTCTTCGTCACATAAATAAAATTGGTACATATTTCTATTTGACAACCACTTTTGCATAAACTAGAAAATAATATACTTTTCTAAATATAATATTTTCCCGCAACTTAGATAAAATATATATTGTACATGCATATATATATACTTTTCAAAACTAAACAAAATTAAATAAATATAAGTTGATTTATAAATATTTCCACTTTAATAAATATACTCGAGCCAACTCTTATACGAATGCTTCGTAAACTGTCCCACTCACTTTTCCAAGAGCCAAAGACTTATAAGCATTTCGAAACTTATTTAAACTTAACCGTTGCCACATAAGCGTTATTAAACACAAACTCTCGAGAATGCTTCAACCGTTTTAAATACACTAAGTCATGAATAAAAACAATAAACTAAGACTTGCCATGCTAATTATAGGTCGCGTGACGGTACTTCGTGCTTATACTACTTGACCTTACACTACTCGGATACCATTTGCAAAGGTGAGTTCATAGCCTCGCCTTTACTTATTTCTTTCAAACCCCGCGAGGGGGATGCATGCAATAAACTAGAACACAAGTCTTTTCTTAAACTGTATGCTTATCTGATCATTATTATTATAGCCTAAGTTGCCTGCCATAAGTCCCTTACATCATGAACCATTAATCACTTGCTAGTGAACGCGAATATTGTGGATAGTACTATGGGAATTAACGACCCCGACTCGGTTATCGGAAATAACCGGGGCGCACTATATTTGGTTAACTATGGAATTGGCAATTCCATCTCTGAGGGCAATATTATTACTTACACCAGTAATTAGGTGCATGCAGTTAGTTTGGTGTCATGAGCTTAGTGCATAATAATAATCTATGTTTTCCATGGTGATTGTATTCGAAGCAATTATCATCTCTTACTTGTTTTCAACTTATTATTTAAACCTATGAATATCACTCAACTTTTGTTGACTTTTAAGCATGTTCATCTCAGGTACTAATTAGAATATCATGAAGGCGTGAAGCGGATGTCGTGGGACACTTGAAGTGGTGTTGTTTTCAATTAAAGTTATCGTTTCATAAATATTTAAACTATCTTTTGTGTAACTTCAAAACATGTGGTATTCCCTTTTGTGTTTCTAACACGCTGAGATTTATGAAATGGTAACTACTTTTTATTAAAACGTCTCTTTAGAGCCGTTTTCTATAACTTATGACTATGATCCTCTAAGTAATACCCCAAAAAGTCTTCCGCTGTCACATTGTGATTTTGGGGGTGTTACAGATTGGCATCAGAGCCTAGGTTATAGAGAACCAACTTGTATTTTCAAAACAAATTGGACTATAACCACGTTTTCAAATGGACCGTTTTACACCACCACTTCACGTCCTCCGCGCCTACTTCGTACCGATAACATGTAGGAGATTCACTTAGCAAATACTACATGACTAGCAAAACTTTGCATGATAAAAACTTATAATGCTAGCTTTCATTTGGTTAGGCATTTAGATTTGCGTGGCAGATTATGCGCGACTAACTAAATCTTATTTACTGCATGGCTTTATTTACTTATGAGTGCATATTTTCTTTTGGGTTGTTACAGTACTATGTCGTCCGCTACTCACCCTATCGACCTGACATCCGACACCGAGATGGAGGATGCTATGTCTTCTGCCTCTACTCCGGCTCTCGTTGCACCTATGTCCTCTGAGACTGAGCCCTTCGAGGAGGGTGAAGTCGCTGTCACCCCACCTGCTTTGACCATACCTGAGCGTTTGCCCGTCTTTGGTCCTCCCACTTATGACAGATATTTGGAGTCACAACAGTGGCTATCACCCTCTGATGTTATGTCCCAGACACACTCATCCACTGATTCCGTATCTTCTATCTCTTGCCCATCACCACTGCCTATTCGCCGAAGGCGAAGGCGAGCTAGGGTTCTCAAACCCTACGAGCCCGTGCCGTTTGGCCAGCCATTCCGTTACCGAAAGAAGGGTGCTACCTTCATACATACCGCTCGGAAACGAGTAAAGGCACCCATCACTTTTGTTCCACCATCTGACAAACCATCATCCTCTGCTTTTCCACCATCAGCTACACCTGCACCACTACTCGTACCTGTTTCACCACTACCACCACCTACCACATTCATTTACCAGACCACCACTGTACTGGTTTCATCCTCATCCCGTGCACCATCACCCTTGGTGACGCACACTGAGCCAGTGACATCTCTTGGGAAGAGAGCCCGTGTCTCACCCACACATTCAGACCCATATTACCAGGCTATGTTTGGTACCTCTGAGCCGAGAGCCTGTAGGAGGGTCGATGCTAGACGTTGGTCATACATGATGCCGCTCATTAGTCGATGGAGGTCGGAGGAGGGTGCACCTAGCGCTGTGGAGCTTGGGGAGCATCGGTTTGCTGCTGCTGAGACTCTTCCGGTTACGGGAGAACCCCTTCATCATACTATTCCATTGATAGCTGCCCGATTTCTACGATTTGAGGATCAGCTCGAGGATGTTGTGGCATTCGTTGATGAGGTTCCATTGGTACGTATCGAGAACATTGAAGATGAGGTTGGAGAGCTCCTTAAAGGGAGGAGTACGATGGAGAGAGAGCTTGATAGGATTGGTGCCCAGAGTGAGAGAGCTAGTGGAGCAGTTACAGTGTTAGAGAGGAGGATGGAGTCAGATAGATTAGGACTGCTGGACAGAGCTGAGATGTTTGAGGGGGTTGTGCGACGACAGTCAGAGAGGATGACTATCATGGAGACTCGTGCTACTGCTTTGGAGCAGAGATTGGAGGCACGAGATAGAGAGGTGGATGAGCTGGCAGAGCTAGTCCGTAACCTACAGCGCCGATTGAGGAGCACACCTGACAGCCTCTAGATTGGTGATTCATCTATTTAGTTTTCTGGTACCTTAGCCTGCCGCATGTGGCACTAATAAAGGCCTTGTATTCGCATGTTTTGTAAACTATCGAACAAGCTATTTATGCGACATTGTATGGTTTTGTATCACTATGTATGGATGATAGACCTATGACATTATGGTTGTTATTTCTCGATGTTCTTATGTATGATGATCTTTCTTATTTATCGGTTTGTGTGAATCGAAGTGATCATTTATATATATATATTCTCTTGTGTGGTTCTGACATGTTACGATTCTTCTTATGATGATTATACTCTATTGATATAATGTGATGATCTTGACTATTATGAAATTGTTTTTATAATAATTCACAATTATGTTGAATGATTCTAAAATTTGAGTGTATGTCTTTAGAAAAATGGCAAGAACATGAACTACCCCTACCTCTACTGGAACTCCCGAGATGACCCCTGAAGCAATTCGGAGGCTAGTTACTAATGAAATCGGTGCTGCTTTTGCTGCAAGACCTGTTGGGGCAGCTCGAGCAAATGAAGCTCCAAATCAAGCCAACCAGAATGAAACTGTGGCAAATCGCAAATGTGGATACAAAGAGTTCATGAATTGCAAACCTACCTTCTTCAAAGGAACCGAGGGCGCAGTTGGCCTAATTCATTGGTTCGAAATATCTGAAACTGTGTTTCTTCTAAGTGATTGCTCAGAAAATTGCAAGGTGAAATTTGCTACTGGTAGTCTGCTGGAAGATGCATTGTCTTGGTGGAAGGCTCATGCCCAACCTATTGGCATGGAAGAAGCCTACAAAACCACTTGGACTGAACTAAAGCAATTGATGATGAAGCAATACTGTCCAAGGACCGAGATCAAGAAACTTGAAGATGAATTCTACCATCTGACTACTAAGGGCAATGATCTCAAAACCTACTTCAAGCGTTTCCAAGAATTGAAAGCTCTATGCCCTTCCATGATTACTGATGAAGTTAAGTTGCTGGAAAATCTCATTGGGGGATTACCCCGAAGCATTGAGGGCATTGTTACTGCATCAAAACCCAAAACCGTGGAAGAAGTAATCACAATTTCCTACCAACTCATGGATCAAGTCCTAAAACATGGATCCGTGCAAGGCAATAACGACAACAAAAGGAAGTTTGATGACCGTCGAGGCAACACTCCAAACAACTACAACCACAACAACTCCTTCATTCACAACAATAACCGTAACAACAACAACCAAGGCCGCAACAATCACAATCAACACCGCAACAACAATCCCAACCCATATCACCAAAACCGAAACAACCACCACAATCAACAAAACCGTAGACAAGAAGTTCTGAGGGCTTATGCCGCTACACCCGCCAATGGAAGAGGCTATGCTGGACCACACCCTTTGTGCACTCGATGCAACCTGCATCATGTGGGACGTTGTACTATTAAGTGTGGGAAGTGTAACAAAGTGGGCCATACCCACAAGGATTGCCGAAGCCCTGCTACTGGAAGTAACCTCCAACCCATGGGGATAACTTGCTTTGGATGTGGAGAAGCTGGGCATGTCAAGAGTAGGTGCCCAAAACTGTACGGGAACAACCACAACATCAATAACAACAACAACCCTGCTAGAGCAAGAGCTTATGTGCTAGGAGATGGAGATGCACAAGAAAACCCGGACGTCGTTACGGGTACGTTTTCACTCAATCATCATTTAGCTAAGGCGTTATTTGATTCTGGAGCCGACAAAAGCTTTGTGTCTTCTAAGTTTGCACCTTTACTAAAAGTTACCCCAACCGTCCTAGATACCACATATGAAGTAGAGCTAGCCGATGGAAAAAATAGTAGGAACTAACACTATCCTTCGAGGTTGCAACCTATCTTTATCAAACCACCCATTCGATATAGACCTTATGCCTATCCAACTTGGTAGCTTCGATGCTGTCATTGGCATGGATTGGCTATCCAAGAATCGTGCAAGAATCATCTGTGACGAGAAAGTCGTTCACCTTCCTCTCAATGGCAAAACTCTGATCATTCGGGGTGATCGTAGTAAAACCCGATTGAATATCATCTCGTGCGTAAAAACTGCAAAGTACATAGAAAAAGGATGCCACATTTTTCTAGCACAAGTAACGGAGAAGAAGAAAGCGGATGAGAAACAACTAAAAGACGTCCCCGTGGCTAGGGACTTTCCTGAAGTATTTCCAGAAGACTTGCCTGGTCTTCCTCCGATTCGGCAAGTAGAATTTCAAATCGAGCTAATGCTGGGAGCGGCACCCGTGGCACGAGCACCTTATAGATTGGCACCCTCTGAACTACAAGAATTGTCCGACCAACTTCAAGAATTGTCCGAAAAAGGATTCATTCGACCGAGTTCTTCGCCTTGGGGAGCTCCGGTCTTATTTGTCAAAAAGAAGGACGGATCTTTCCGTATGTGTATCGACTACCGTGAGCTGAACAAGCTAACGGTGAAGAACCGATATCCATTGCCTAGAATTGATGATTTGTTTGACCAACTGCAAGGGTCAAGCGTCTACTCCAAGATTGATCTGAGATCTGGGTATCACCAACTGAGAGTTAGAGAAGGAGATATTCCAAAAACTGCTTTCCGAACACGATATGGCCACTATGAGTTCCAAGTGATGCCATTTGGTTTGACAAACGCACCAGCGGTATTTATGGACCTAATGAACCGAGTGTGTAAACCTTACTTGGACAAATTCGTGATTGTGTTCATTGACGACATTCTCATTTACTCCCGCAACAAGGAAGAGCATGCGGAACACTTGAAAGCCATTTTAGAGCTACACAAGAAAGAAGAACTGTATGCTAAGTTTTCCAAGTGCGACTTCTGGATTCAAAAAGTTCAATTCCTTGGTCACGTGATAGATAGTAATGGTCTTCATGTTGATCCTTCAAAAATCGAAGCTGTCAAAGATTGGTCATCCCCTACTACTCCTACCGAAATACGCCAATTCTTAGGTCTTGCGGGTTACTACCGAAGATTTATCGAAGGATTCTTGAAAATCGCTAAACCTCTAACGGAGTTAACCCAGAAAAAGAAAAATTTTGACTGGGGTGAGGAACAAGAGTTAGCCTTTCAACTTTTGAAACAAAAGCTTTGCGAAGCCCCTATCTTAGCCTTACCCGATGGAGTGGAAGATTTTGTGGTCTACTGTGATGCATCACACCTAGGGTTAGGTGCGGTATTAATGCAAAGGAACAAGGTGATCGCTTATGTTTCGCGACAGCTCAAAACTCACGAAAAGAACTACACTACCCATGACTTGGAATTAGGAGCCGTGGTTTTCGCTCTCAAAATATGGAGACATTACCTATATGGAACCAAGTGTACGGTGTTTACCGACCATAAAAGTCTCCAACACATTCTCGATCAAAAGGAGTTGAACATGCGACAACGCCGATGGCTAGAATTGCTTAGTGATTACGACTGTGAAATCCGTTATCACCCTGGAAAAGCAAATGTCGTGGCTGATGCTCTTAGTCGAAAGGATCGACCTAAACCTCTTCGAGTAAGATCTTTGGGAATGACAATTAAGTCACCCCTTCCATCAAAAATCCTTGAAGCTCAAGCTGAAGCTCTCAAACCTGAAAACCGTCCCAACGAAAGAATCTTTGGAATGCCGGAAAACGAGAACGGTTTTGCACAAAGATCGGATGGAACCTTATGTTTTGGCGATAGAAGTTGGATACCACTTTTTGGGGGAATACGGGAACTCATTATGCATGAGTCTCACAAGTCTAAATATTCCATTCACCCGGGATCTGAAAAAATGTACCAAGATCTCAAGAAACTTTATTGGTGGCCAAACATGAAAGCTGAAATTGCAACGTACGTTGGGAAATGTCTCACCTGTTCTCGAGTCAAAGCCGAATGTCAAAAACCTTCCGGATTGTTAACTCAACCTGAACTTCCAGTTTGGAAATGGGAAAGAATTACTATGGATTTCATAACCAAACTGCCAAAGACTGCTAGAGGTTACGACACCATTTGGGTCATCATTGATTGCCTTACCAAATCCGCTCATTTCCTACCCATCAAGGAAAATGATGAAATGGAAACCCTTGCTCAACTATACCTGAAGGAAATTGTATCTCGTCATGGAGTACCAATTTCCATCATTTTTGATCGTGACAGTCGTTTTACTTCACACTTCTGGAAATCTCTTCAAAAGGCCTTGGGTACTCGTTTGGATATGAGTACCGCGTATCACCCTCAAACCGATGGCCAAAGCGAAAGGACTATCCAAACCTTGGAAGACATGCTTCGAGCTTGCGTGATCGACTTTGGAAAAGGTTGGGATAAACACTTACCGTTGGCGGAATTCTCTTACAACAATAGTTACCACGCTAGCATCAAGGCAGCTCCATTCGAGGCACTTTATGGTCGAAAGTGTCGATCACCTGTTTGCTGGGCCGAGGTTGGAGATGCCCAACTCACTGGACCTGAGCTTGTCCAAGAAACAACCGAAAAGATTGTACAAATTCGTCAACGACTTCAAGCTGCTAGAGATCGACAAAAGAGTTACGCTAATGTTAGAAGGAAACCCATGGAATTTCTAGTTGGTGATCGAGTCATGTTGAAAGTATCACCTTGGAAAGGAAAAGTTCGATTCGGAAAACGAGGAAAGTTACACCCTCGATACATTGGCCCTTTCAAGATTCTCGAAAGAATTGGCCCGGTTGCTTATAAACTAGATCTCCCGGAAGAACTTAGTAGAGTTCATCCTACCTTTCACGTCTCAAATCTGAAGAAATGCTTGTCGGATGAATCTCTTGTCGTTTCACTAAAAGAGATTAAACTCGATGACAAGCTCAACTTTGTCGAGGAACCAATTGAAATCATGGATAGGGAAGTCAAGCGACTTAAGCAAAGTCGCATCCCTATCGTCAAAGTTAGATGGAACTCTAAGAGAGGACCGGAGTACACGTGGGAGCGCGAAGACACCATGCGTGTTAAGTACCCACATCTCTTTGCAAATTCAACTCCGACAACCACTGTAAACTAAATATCCGCGGACGGAATTCTCTTAAGGGGTTGGTACTGTAGCTACCTGTAAAATTTCACTATCATCAATCTTCATATTAATAAACTAGATTGTTTATCAAAACTTATTTGAGCTAAATTGAGCATCTTGGCATGTACGTTTCATTTTATTGCATAAAAATTTATGCAACTCCGAGTAGTCTCATTTAATCATGCCCGATATTTACTGATAACTGAAATCAGTCTCACAAGGAATTTTCTTGTCTTACGAGCCGCACGCGTACCGACACTAAATTAGTTATGGCTAAAGTCAAATAAATATTTCTACGAGTTAGAATTAATATTTTATTTTATTTATTACCTTTATAAAAACATACCAAGAATTATATATTACACGTTAGTCAAAAACATCAAACCGGAACACCGTGACCCACATTTAAGCTCAAACAAGACACGATATACATAACAAAAATTTGAGATCCTTTCTTTCTTTTTCTTCCTTGTGACCGAATATACCTACAAGATATTTGCACATCTCTTCAAAATTTGCAAATGCATTGACTTTTGAAAAATGCTTGAGAAGTAAATATATTACACAACATTTAACCAAGCACTATGACACTCTTTTCACTTCTTTTTGTCCTTGACTGCCGAACACACTCACACAAGTGCACCTACCTCTTCCAAAACCTTGCAAATGTATTAGCCTTGAAACCTTGTTTGAAAAATAAACACAATAACCAACATATAACTAGACATTTGACCTTGGGAAACATGTTCCCCATGCACACAACTCATCTCTTCTTCTTCTTGTCCTTGTAGCAGCCGAATACCACCCCAAAAACCACAAACCCATTTGCTTGTTTCCTAAATACTCCCTAGATGCAAGTAAAATCAAGAGTTCATGTATCCAAGCTCAACAAAGACTCTTGGTCTTTAACCAAAGGTTTCTTCCTCTTTTCTTCTTAAAAACCCACGAGCCATAGCTCATCACATATTCCACTTACAAAAATTTCATTCAAAAACCTCTAAGTGGATGCAAAGTATAGCATTGGAAGTTTGGTTTTCTCTTGGTTTACTCTAGCTCAAGTCGACACTCTTACTCTTCCACACCCTCTTCAAACTCAAACACTCAAAAGAAAACTAAGGGTACTTGATAACGAGCATAAAGGTTTAGAAGCAAGGTAGTCGGGTTCACTTTGGAAAGCATATCGGGTTTCTTTGGTTACCATTCTTGTCTACACGTATTCTCCACCACCATTCTTGGTGTCGTAAGTCCTTTCTCTTTTCTTTTTCCATATATAGGACGATATAGTTTCTTAACCATTTGAAAACACATCGATGCATTTTCACGGAACTTGTACACGACCTCATTATAACTAGCTACGTTGTCAAACCAACTACATTTCGAAACCAACAACATTTCGGAACATAACTAATAAACTTGAAAGAATAGAAACTCGTTTTTGTTGTTAACCTATTTCGAAACTAACAATAAACGCAAATATAAGACTTAGATTGTATCCTTGGTTCACTCGACATCTTTGTTAAAAATCACCAAACAAGAGAAGAAGTCATGCATACGCATGCAAAAGTTTCGAACATGGCTACTGTGAAGAATTGCATATCAAATATGAAACAGTTGGAATACTCATTAAATAGAACTAAGCTGAGAAACCCAACACAAAAGGCCCTTGGCTCAGTTGGTGGGAGCGCTGTCTGTTGGCAGGAAAGGTTGTGGGTTCGAAACTGCCTCACGGCAATTACTTTTTTTGTGTTATAATTGTAACTTTTGTAGTTTGACAAAACCAGTCCCCAAACTTCGCACCTCTTATCATATTTCTCAAAATCTCTTATAAGCCTTGTAAACTAATATTGATATCTACGATTTCAACTCTCTACTTTGAACCACTTAACACATTTTCTTAAAATACTTATAAAATTTGAAACTTATATAAATCTTTACAACTTTGGACCCCCCAAGATCTACACTTAACGCTTCCCATCCTAAAACTTCTAAAAGATAATAAATTTATATTTTCTACAAGTCTTCGTCACATAAATAAAACTGGTACATATTTCTATTTGACAACCACTTTTGCATAAACTAGAAAATAATATACTTTTCTAAATATAATATTTTCCCGCAACTTAGATAAAATATATATTGTACATGCATATATATATACTTTTCAAAACTAAACAAAATCAAATAAATATAAGTTGATTTATAAATATTTCCACTTTAATAAATATACTCGAGCCAACTCTTATACGAATGCTTCG
Organism: Chrysanthemum seticuspe; assembly: GCA_019973895.1. Lineage (NCBI taxonomy): Eukaryota > Viridiplantae > Streptophyta > Magnoliopsida > Asterales > Asteraceae > Chrysanthemum > Chrysanthemum seticuspe. The sequence continues at coordinate 227,206,952 of BPTQ01000001.1, forward strand.
TAAACTGTCCCACTCACTTTTCCAAGAGCCAAAGACTTATAAGCATTTCGAAACTTATTTAAACTTAACCGTTGCCACATAAGCGTTATTAAACACAAACTTTCGAGAATGCTTCAACCGTTTTAAATACACTAAGTCATGAATAAAAACAATAAACTAAGACTTGCCATGCTAATTATAGGTCGCGTGACGGTACTTCGTGCTTATACTACTTGACCTTACACTACTCGGATACCATTTGCAAAGGTGAGTTCATAGCCTCGCCTTTACTTATTTCTTTCAAACCCCGCGAGGGGGATGCATGCAATAAACTAGAACACAAGTCTTTTCTTAAACTGTATGCTTATCTGATCATTATTATTATAGCCTAAGTTGCCTGCCATAAGTCCCTTACATCATGAACCATTAATCACTTGCTAGTGAACGCGAATATTGTGGATAGTACTATGGGAATTAACGACCCCGACTCGGTTATCGGAAATAACCGGGGCGCACTATATTTGGTTAACTATGGAATTGGCAATTCCATCTCTGAGGGCAATATTATTACTTACACCAGTAATTAGGTGTATGCAGTTAGTTTGGTGTCATGAGCTTAGTGCATAATAATAATCTATGTTTTCCATGGTGATTGTATTCGAAGCAATTATCATCTCTTACTTGTGTTCAACTTATTATTTAAACCTATGAATATCACTAAACTTTTGTTGACTTTTAAGCATGTTCATCTCAGGTACTAATTAGAATATCATGAAGGCGTGAAGCGGATGTCGTGGGACACTTGAAGTGGTGTTGTTTTCAATTAAAGTTATCGTTTCATAAATATTTAAACTATCTTTTGTGTAACTTCAAACATGTGGTATTCCCTTTTGTGTTTCTAACACGCTGAGATTTATGAAATGGTAACTACTTTTTATTAAAACGTCTCTTTAGAGCCGTTTTCTATAACTTATGACTATGATCCTTTAAGTAATACCCCAAAAAGTCTTCCGCTGTCACATTGTGATTTTGGGGGTGTTACAGACGCTCAATTAAACATGGCCTATGGTGAAAATTATATTGTGGACAAAGTTCTTGATCAAATTGGCCACGTTCGTTTGGATTATGAAGCCTATGGGAGAAAAATGGTTAAGAATCTTTGGGTTAACATTCATGGTCATATTTTCGAAGCATATTTTGTTTTCTTGGAAGAAGGAAATGCGGATGAGCCCGACGTATGCTTTGGGCGAGATTTTCTTGTGACTACCAAATGTCAAGTGGATTTTGCTTTAGGGGAGATCAGGATCAACATTACCGACTTGGAATAGGAGAAGGGAGTGAATGAAATGCTTGTGGAGTTATGTGCTAACATGGAGAAGGAGAATGTGGAAATCGTGAAGATGGGGAAGGATAATAGAAAGAAAACCTCATCCAATAAATTAACTCCTATCACATCCACCAACAAAAACCATGATTACACACCTTCACCACCCAATACACCAAACACCTTCAAACCTTTAACCCAAGACCAAAAAGAAGCTATCTTAGAAAACCTTGAACAAAAATTTCTCGAACTCAATGAGAAAAAGCCGGTAATTGAGGTACTACAAGATTATGTTCTATACCGCAAGAAACTAAACGCGGTTATGTTAGCAAGAGCAAGGTTGGAGGATAAAGATCTATCGGAGGAGGATAGAGATAGGATCTTGTTTAAGGGTATGCCACGTAAGGAGAGTGACCCAGGAAACTTTGTTTTGCCTATTAAAGTCAACGGGACCACTCCAGTGTATGCTTTGGCGGATACGGGTTCAAGCGTCAATGTTATGCCCTATCCATTATTCAAAACGATGGGCCTAAGTAAACCACAACCAAATCACTCCAAAATAACCATGGCGGACAATTCCCAAGCAAAGGCGATGGGGGATGTGAAAAATGTAAGGGTGCAAATTGGCTATCAACCTTACTTGGCCGATTTTCTAGTCCTAGACATACCGGTTGATAAGAGTCTACCTCTTCTACTTGGAAGACCGTTCCTACGCACATGTGGTGCAATCATATATATGGGGAGGGGTACGATGACAATCGATGATGGGATCTCAAAACAAACCTAATATCCCAAGCCAAGGGGTAAAGTGTTGGAATTCATGGAGGATTTAGAATTTTTTGATGGGGAAGATGACGTAACTTGTTTTGAAGTTGGACGTGATGTCCATGGAAACCCGATGTATGGACCACTAGCTCCACCATGCTTTGATATTGAGGATGAGATGGAATGTGCACTCGCGGTGGAAGCATTCTACAATCCATTTGAAAACATCCTTGTTTACAAGAAACTTACAGATTTCTTAGGTTCTCTACCGGTTCAACTTAAAAATTTAGAACGGGGACCCGAGGGGTCAAGTGTTTACAAAAGAGAGGATGGAGACGGGGAATGGCACGTCAAATTTGATATACTATGCCCTGATGGGAGACAATTTGTAAGGAAATTCAAAACTCATGAAACACACCGTGAATTGATCGGGAAATTTCAAAGTGAGTACATCTTAATGCAAGAGTATTTTGTGGAGTAATAATGAGAAGCACAATACGATAATAACGAGAAATTGTTTGCTTGATTTTCATCCCTTGATGAAACTTTTATTTTTTGCATTTTGGATTTTTGTTTTTCATTTGATTTTTTACTTCTCTGATTATTTTGATTTGAAGTTATTTAATCAATGGATTTTGAAGTTTTAGTTTAAGTTATGATTATAAGTATGATGATTTAGTTTTTGAGATTAGATGTTGTTGAAATTTGCAAATGGTTGGATGAATGTTGTGTGCATCTTTAATCGGATTTTTGAGTAATTGATTGTTGCTTGGAAGGGAAATGCCCAAGTAATGTGAAAAAGGCAAAATTCTGCAAGAATGCAAACTGAAACGGTTGTGTCCATGACTGAAGCGGTTGCATGCAAGTATATATATACCAAAAATTCAATTTTTCCAGAAAAACACACACACAATAATCCTCCATCTGGGTTTCGCAAAATTCGACCATTAAAAGTTGTTTGAAGATTGTAAAAGTTGTAGAAGATCATCATGGAACCTAAGCAAGTAAGCATCTGCAATCAATTAACTTAATTAAGGTTTAATTAGAGTATTTGATTCGAATTTCAAATTAGGTCACTAATTTGGGGGTTTTTGATAGAATTCGAATTAAGTTGTAATATTTTAGGATTAAGTAGGTAATTGATATAGGAATGCATTGCAAAAAGAATTGTAGTGATTGATTCAACATGGAATGAGTATTAGATGATTGAATTTTCGGATTTAATTAGGTTGTGCCATTGGATCAAATTAAGTTGCAATTGATGATTCCTAGTTGGTAGATGATGCATTTTTAATGAATTTTAGATGCCACATTGTTGATTAGAACAAGTGATTGAGAATTGAAGTTGAGATTGTTAAGTTCTAAGCAAGATGAACATGTGATGATTGGAAGTCTTGAATACAGATTAAGAGCAATTTGAGGATGTGAGAATCATTGATGATGTTAGAATGTAGTCTAGGAGTGAATTGGAATTAGAAGAATCTAGTGGGAAATGGATTTGAAGGCAAAGCCTTCTGCAGGATCTGTAACTGATCCGGTTGCGTATCGAAACCAAACGGTTGGAGTGAGGTCGCGAGTGGAACTGATCTGGTTGCCACTCAACCGATCCGGTTCCACGTTCTGTTGTGGGAATTTTCAGATTTTTGAACTAGAACCTAGAGGCTTCTATAAACCTTATCGTTTGTTTTAACACTCTTATATTGACTTATATTTATGATTTCTATAGAGAAATGTTGTAGGTTGCTCAAGTTCGACACGGGTTCCACTAAACCCGATTGTTACCAAGTATTGCCAACGGAACGCAAGGAAAAAGGTGACGTATAGCTTGAAGGCTGAAGGGAATGCAAACTTGAAGTTCAAAGATCTCACCAGTGAGGAGAAACATGCTTTCAGGGAATGATTATCAAAGTTGCAAAATAGGACAGTTTTGGTTCCAAGGTTGATTGATTGGGATTTGTTTGCCGAATATGAGTGTGAAAATGAGTTGCGTCATATGATGCGGATGTCTTATGTCTATCCGGTTGATGGGGATTCGTTTGATGATTTGTCATGGGAAAGAGCATTTAGCATAAATGAAGAGGTTTATCGTGAATGGTGTATGGATTTCTTTTCGACCATGTACTTTGAAAGAAAGGTCAATGTTCAAAACATCATGGAAGAAGTTTGTGTTTGGTTTAGGATTTGTGGACGGGATCACGCCTACACTTTTCCGGATTTTGCTGTTGCTCTTGGCTTGTATGAACCGAATGAAATTAAGCATCGATTGTTTGAAGCTCAGTTTTCGAGGCTTAGGAGGTTTGAAAAAAGATTACCCTAGTATCCCCGCTTAATGGAATCGCGTGGGAGATCCTTCTTGTACTAGAAGGAATGTTGCAACCATTAGGAATCCGTTGATGAGAGTGCTACACAAGTTGCTAGTAACTGGGCCGTTTCATATAGTTGGAAGCAGGGACAAATGTCATAAGCTGGACTTGTGGGTTATGATATTGTTTGAAGAAACTAAGGATGGAAATGCGGCTTGGCTCATAGCCGAGTATTTGTCTAGGAGAGCCTCGGGAATCAAAGGTAATAGCAACATTTGTGATGGCCATTTTGTGACGAGGTTTGCAAGGAATCTTGGGTATTATAATAGCAATGAGTTGGCTAAGTGTAGAGAGCCAAAGATTTGTGAGATTTGGAATGCAATTGGTTTTGGTAATGCTTTGAATAGGAGAACAAAAATGTTGGGAGCATGGATTGAACCACAACAACAACAACAACAACCACCACAACAGCAAGGAAATGTGCCAATGGGCAATGTAACGATGGAAAACATGCAAACAGGTACGTCTAGTAGTTTTGACTCAGGTTGGGGAGAGTGGAACCAACATTTGAATGAAATAGAGTGTAGGGATGTTTGGAGAGACTCAATGATGTTGAGGAACAATTATATCAATGATTATTCAATGCTGATTTTTCAACACATGGCTCAAGAAGCCAATTACAAGTTGCCACCCTACAACCCACCCAATATTCCACCATATCCTTTCCCCTACACCTCTTATCCTGGACCCTATCCGTATCCATATCCTGGATATGCACCATTTCCCGACCCAGTGCCTGCATATGGTAGATTACCCGAGGTTGGAGGATCTATGAAACCGAAAGCGATGATGATGATGAAGGTGATGAAATGAGTGAGGATGACGAATGATCGCAGATCCTTCTTGATTTATGGTTTCAAAAACAATGCCTATTGTGTGTCGAACAAAATTATCTCTATCTCTATCTTTTAACTATTTCTTTGGGATGATTATCATACTTTGTTTATTTTCATTTTTAAGTAGCGTTTGGATTGTTTGTTTGTTTTGTTTTGCGTATTGCGTATTTTGCAGTTTGTTTGCAGGATGGATGTGACGGAAGCTTATTGTTGGTCAATATTTGGAGTTGGATAACTCACATGCTTGCTTATGACCCAATATGCATATTGCATATTCTATCCCGTGGTATCTTTTTGACTAGTTCTTTTTCCCATTTTCTTTACTTTGAAGTTAATCTTATTACATTGAGGACAATGCAAAACTTATGTATGGGGGAGGAAAGAAAATAGGAAAAATGATACGATTTTTAAAAATTTAATTTTTAGTCTTATTTTTTATTTTTAGTTAAAATTTTGGATTTTAGTAATTAGCAGGAAATCACTCTTGGTTGTCTAGTTGTTTTCACACGTTATCTAGATATATTAAAAAACAACTTGGGTATTTCAATGGTAAAATGAGGTTTTTGAAATTTTTTGATATGAACCCAATTACGGAAGTAATTCATTTTGGATTCGATAGCATTTTCTAGCACGCATTATAGCCTTTTTCCACTTAATTGTGAGGTTTCTTTTTGTATAAAACACATCTTTTGTTTTGTATTTGCTATGAGTGTGCCGGTGGTTATGTCTATTCTAGAACTTGTACTTGTTATGCATTACGGTTAAAATCACTCTCGAGTGATTAAAAATATGTTCAAATGATAAGGTGCATCGTAGGATTTAACCCAAATGGCCTTCCATTTTACATCTAATGTTTTTTGCTAACCACATCGGTTAGTTAACCACCTTATATGGACCCATTTGTTAGTGCTCATTTTTAGCACTAGATACCCTTAGTTACACCCTTCGAGCCAATCTTTTCATTCTTGTTTAAATCCAGAAAAATACAAAAATATTTTACACCTTAAACCTTAGCCAACCCATGTCATGTCTAATGGTTTGTTGCTAGTTGTTTGGAATATTGGATTATTTTTGATGATTATGAAGAAGTTACACTTTGTCTATTGTGTGTACCATTCTCCAACAAAGATGAAGGGGACGTCTTTCTCATTTGTATGTTTTGTGGTGTATGCTTACACTAAGTGTGGGGAGAACTTGTTATGGAAAAAAAATGGTTATAGCCAATGTGCTATATGAAGAATATTGATTAGCCAATGAGCTAAAGTGAGTTATATATGTTTGTAGATCGATATGTGAAGAAGAGGAAATTATAATCATTTTTGGATTTGTGGTTTGTATGATGGCTAGCAACATGGAGGTTTAGACTTGACTTTATTTTTCTTTTAACACCAATTTCGTAAACCATCCCATGCCTTATCCATACCATTTATAAACCCGAAGCCTTAACGTTATAACCCAAATAAAAGCCCTCTTTGATGAATTCATTTTCTTTGTTTTGATACTTGTACAAGCTTATGGTAAAAAGCATTAATCATAACTAGGCATTGAGTGATTTACACATACCCAACAATATATGAGTGTTGAGTGAATTCCTAAAATCATTCGTGAGGTGTTTAGTTGTGTTATCTAAAGTATCTGGTTCATTTTAAAGTTTTCACATAATAAAACCAAATTAATAATTATTTCTTTTGAGATGATTGTTAAAATTTTCGGAACCACGGTATCAAGACCATTGAGATCGATTTTTGCAAATGTTAGACCTACTCGAGGGCGAGTAGAACTTAAGTGTGGGGGAATTTGATATAGCTCAAAATGAACATGTTTTTAGTAGCGTTATTGTTGGTTTTGTGTATGATGATCGGCTATATTTACTCATAACTGCTGCAAAAGTGCAAAAGATGCGTATTGTGTATGTGAATGTAGGCAGGTATCACAAAAGATGAAGAAATGAAGAAATGAATGAAATCAAGTAAGGAAGCTCTTGGAATCAATGATTAGGAAGCGTAATGATTTCTAAGTATCTACAGCAAGTAAAGATCAAGTTTCATCTTGGAAATCATCAGCGAAAGCAAAGAAAAAAGAACAAATCAAGAAAAGTCAAAAAAAGTCAAAACTGGAGGGACAAGAGGCGCCCAACTGTTCGGTCGGTTCCCGCAACTGATCCGGTTGGGCGAGTGAACCAAACACAACTGATCCGGTTGCCAAGACTGGAGTTATACTTTTGTTATTTAATGTTGCCTTAACTCCCCATAATCATTGGAGGCTGATCATTTCCTGTTATTTACTTGTAGAGAATGTTTTTAGATAGATAGTTATGGTTCTCTAGCTATATAATGAACCTAGAATTAGTAGTCTAGGTGTGACACAACCCAAAGTGTAATAGTTTACACCAAAGCTATTACCAACTCATATTATTCATCCCAAAAGTTTGGTTACTGCTGTAACATCCAGGAGGTTGGAGAGACGAATTCTCATCCATTGTTTGATCATTCGGAGTTATACGGTTAAGCTAGACTATTGGAGGTTTGTGGTTGCTATAATCCACAATTCTAATTCTTGCAATCCAAAAGTTTAGGTATTCTATGGAACTTGTTATGAATTTCTATTCTCTTGAGTTATTTGAATTACTTGGTTATTACTTGTGTTTTGTTATAATTGTCATGGAGTAGTTCTTGAATATACTTGTGTGTAAGGATGTAGGAAATCATACTAGTGTTCTCATATGTGATGCATGTATATGATCTTGTTTAAATGAGTTTGTTGGAAAACTACTAGTCTTGTTTGATTTGTCGGTAAAACATGATTTAAGAAAAAAGACCGAAAGGATTTCTCTTGTGTTTTATTCCAAAAAGTTAAGTGACAAACTAGTATGGGGATATGGTGATTGACAACCACCATGTATACTTATTGAAACAAGACTAGTAACATTTTCATCATGAAAGGTCGAAAGATTCGTAGGAACGACTTTAATAAGAACATTTTACAAACAAATGGATTTTCTAAAGGATAATCATTAGGATAAGGACCGAAAGGATTACCTATATGTTATTGTTCTTAAAATGATTTTACAAAACATAAACCATGGGTTAGAAATCATTTGCTTATGATTTGTGCATCACATCAAGAGTTTACACCAAGCCTTCATGAACACTTAGTATGATTGCCTTTAGACTACACACAAGTATATGTTTCTTAATATTGATTTTCACTTAAAACCATAATTTTTGGAGAGAGCACTGTCAAAGCTTTCTTGTTACCAATCTTTTAAAACAATTTCAAAAGTAAAATCTCTTGGGACGATCTCGACTTACCCACCTTTGCTATCGCGAACGAGTATACTTGCTCGTATGTGTTTGTAGTTGTTAGGATATGGTTTTTGGGTTTGAAAAAGTTTAGTGGTTTTTGCATCATTTGGATCATTTCTTGTGTTAAAGTTTGAATTTTGATTGTACTTTTGTGTTTAGAATCATTGTAAGTGCTTGGGTTTTGATTTGGAAAGCTTGAATCACTGTGGTTGGGTTGGTTTTGGATTGAAAAGTGTTGTGTTTGGGATTTTCTTGCTAGCGACTTGAGTCTCGGATTATTATTCTTGGTAGCGACTTGCTTCTATATTTTTCAGCGACTTGTAGTTGTTGTGGTAGCGACTTGAGCACTAGCGACTTGTCTATTGAGACAAAGCAACAAAAAGTACACAGTAGTGGTTGTACCATATCGGCTAGCGACTTGGCAACGTAGCGACTTGTCTTTGCTAATTTTAGCGACTTGACTTTGTTTTGAGTAGCGAGTTGTTCTATAGCTACTTGCACACTTAGCGAGTTGTTCCTTAGCGACTTGCTCATTTAGCGAGTTATTACTTTAGCGACTTGTGCATCTGGCTATTTGTATCTAGCGACTTGTACTTATAGCGACTTATACTTTATAGCGAGTTGTCTCTAGCGACTAGAGCATCTAGCGACTTGAGCATCTAGCGACTTGAGCATCTAGCGACTTGTCAACTAGCGATTTGTCTTCATAGCGAGTTGTCTCTAGCGACTTGTGCATCTAGCGACTTGTAACTAGCGAGTTGTCTTCATAGCGACTTGAGTACCTAACGACTTGTATACCTAGCGACTTGGTGCTAAGCGACTTGTATTCATAGTTAGAAGCGGTTTGACCATTTCATCAGTGCTTTTTGTTGACTTTTCCTGACAAAACTTCAAACGGCTATAACTTTTGAACCGTAACTCCATTTTCAGCGTTCTACCCATCAAAACGATCGTGAGAACGAGGAGAATGGTACGCCGAATAAAATCTAAATCCACCTAGAACAGAAGTTATTGAGGTTTTTAAGTTTTTAGACCTAAATTTCTCCGTAAAATCGTGCAACAATCAACCCAATTCCAACCAAATATCACTTCAGCTAATCCTTTAAACAATCATCACTCCTAACACATAATCCTCTATCATTATGTGGGTCCATCAGTTATCTTAACACGTTCTATTGGTCATTGTATCACGGTTTCTTCTTGATTTTGTAAAATCCCGTGAAAGATTCTATTTCTCGGTTTAAATCATAGATTTGTAAAATCCCGTGCATACTACAACGTCATGTCTTACACTACTGACCCAGTGATTTCGGAAGTACTTAAATTGTATGATGTTGTGGACAACAATGATATTGTATGCTACACTGAACGGTTAAAGATGTTTGAATTAATCAATGAGGATGTGAGATCTTCATGTTCTGAGTACAATGAGAATGAATTACACCTGCTAATGCTACAGAATGGCATGCAAAAGGAATTCTGCATTATACCCTATCAACAACTTCACTCTCACCTCATGTTACTTCCACCCACAACAACGGAACGAACATGTATTGCCCTTTTCCGTCAAGATTTATCCAAATTAACGGGTACATTACTGTTGAACTTAGAACAATTGGAACAACAACTTGATAAAGAAAAGGTTCAAAAGGATAGTTCCAGTGTTGCACTTCAAGTGATCCACAACCAATTTCAGTCATTCATCAGTGGGGAATTTACATCAGATTACGATCAAGACATGACTGAAATGTCTTTCAAGAGACACACTGGAATGGAAATTAGCGTGTTCATAGAAACACTTATTCATCTCATGGATAATGTGGATAAGTATATTGAGGAAGTTACTCAGAAAGAAGAAAAAATAGATGAGATTCTGGTTCAGTTGACAGATAGTTGTGATAAGTCTGGTAATGTTTCAGTTGAAAGATCGGATGTTGCTGAATGCAGAATAACAGAGACAACAAAGAATGATGCAACAAATTGTTCAATAACTCATGTCAGACATGATGTGGATGCAGATATCAGACAGATAAATGAACATGTGTCATGTGATGAGGTACCCTTAACTGTTCAACATAGTGCATCTGCTAATGTACCTAAACATACTGATCTTAATGTTGAACATGATTCTGATAAATGTTTCTTGGTTGAGGCTGAGTCTATTAATTTCAAAACAAATGATATGGTTGATAAAAAGGCTTTTGATGAACTTTCAAACAAATTCTCAAAACTTGAAAAACATTGCATTTCACTTGAAATTGCGATACAGAGTAAAGAAGAAAGTTTTCAACTTAACAAACCATGTAAAAATCCGGAAGTTCCTGAATTCCGTGAACTTTTTGAAATTAACACTTTGAAAGCTCAGCTTCAAGACAAAGAGTCAACTATCAAAAATTTGAAGAAACATATTTCTAATATGCATGTGAAAAGTAATTTGGTTACAAGTAATTCTGATGTTAATGCTATTGATGATTTTCAAATGAGAAATGATGAATTAGCAGTTTGTGTGGCCAAACTACTAAAGGAAAATGAGTCATTGAGAATGCATCACATAGAACTAAGTGACTCTGTCAAAGAAGCTAGAACAAAGTCAATGGAACAAACAAACTCTTTGATAGAAAAAATTGATGAACTCAAAGCTCAACTTCAGGAAAAGAGTTTCGCTATTGTTGCCTTAAAAAATGAGCTTAGAAAAACCTTAGGGAAAAGTGTGAACACTAAGTTTACAAAACCATCAACCTTGGGGAAGCTAGTTTCTCATCCCACTAGAGACCGGCCAGTTGTTAGACAACCGACTGCATTTAAGTCTGAACGAACAAATTTTTCAAAAACACTGTTTGCCTCCCAAGTTGATGTGAAACAAGTTTTGTCAAAACCAGTCACTTCACCTGAGTTACCTAAGAATACTGCTTCTAGCTCCGTTAACCCTCAACAAGTAGCTACTTCTACTCCCAGCACCTGTAGGAATAGTTCAAAACCAGTGTCAAAACCAATCATTAAAACCCAGAATTCATATGATATGAATGACTTGTTGAAGAACTATTATCTAGAAGAAGCTAGGAAAAAGGCACATATTCGAAAAGACGGAATTTTAGGTGCAAGACCTAGGGTGATGCACTCCACGAGATTTCAAGGCACTGCTAATAGTTGTAAACCATTACCTAGGAACCTTCAACTAAACACTGGGGATTGGCTTGGATCTAAGAGTAGTTACGTTTCGAATAAAGCTATTCCAATTGTAGATTACTCTAAGAACTCTAGATCATTTTCTAAATCCAAACAAGCTATTTGCTAAAATTGTCTGAAATGCATCTTTAAGGCACATCATGATAATTGTTTTTCAAAATCCCTTAAGAAAGTTAATGCTCATGCAAAGGTTCCACCTGTCAAGTCTAGGATTTTCACTAAGTCATCTACTGTGTATATGAAGCAAGACAAACTGAAAACTTCGTCTAGATGGATACCAACTACTAAATCTTTGGAAACTAGGAATAAGGATAAGTCTTCCACTATGCATAAGAAGCCTAACAATCCTAGACCTAGCTATAATTGGATACCGTCTGGTAGAATGTTTAAGGATGCTGGACTTAGGTGGATACCTACCGGAAAGCTGTTTACCGATGACAAAATCAAGGTTGACTGTGAAACCCTAAAAGGTTTGGATACTAATGTCACTAACCAAAATAAATGCAATCAAGTTTGTAATATTAGTGCAGGTAGTCCTTACTCAGTTGCAGATACTTCGATCCTTCACTACATGGACTGCCTTAAAGTATGGATTACAAATGGATTGATATCTCATAACTCACGAGTTCAAGTAACTCAATCCAGATATTCATTCAGCTATGACGTTTGAACACTACAGTTCATGCCTCATTCCTCAAAGAAAAGAAAATTGTACGTGTCAGTGCGCTTTATCTTCTAAAGAAGAGAAATCTTCTCTATTATGACCCTTCTCATCAACATGCTTCATGCTTTCTCCATATGCTTTCGATTATCAAGTGAACCGGGCTACGATTGATTGTTTTCTTATTCCAATTGCTTAATTATAATGATGATGGCGATATCATATGCTACCTTTGAGGGGGAGAAGTGTGAATAGAATGCATTTGGATGATTTTCACTTATTCAACCAAGAATGGCAACTCCGTATGCAATTCTTAAGGGGGAGAAGAAGTATGATAATTATGCATGGTTGATCGATATCTGAGAATAAATGGTCAAACGGCCCCAAACTCATGTAAGAACCGAGCTTCTTCTTATCGGGTCATCTTCAAATAGAGTTTCTTCTTTGATCCGTTGGTTGACATCTTCTCACGGACTGATGAGTTTAACGACAAAGTGCTTCCAGTTAAGGGGATGATTTCCTTGATGAACATCTTTATGTTCTTATTTGATTGGGAGGGATTTGACTTAAGGTTATTTGCTATTGTAAGTTAACGGGAATGCATTTGGTGAGTTGAAGATGTTGACTTTCTATTCCCCAATTGGACAATCTTGAAGAAGGTCGAGTCTACAGTTGGTTCTACATTCTCTGCTACATGTTAGAAGACTAAAGAAGAGTTGCATTTGATTATCTAAAGACCTCTTCTTAATCTGAGCATTTATCAAACAGATTGTCGATTTAGGGGAGAGCACTAATTGGGGGAGAGTGAAATGTCAAATTTAATCCCCAATTAGACTTGCTCATATTCTTCAGGAACTTGATTCTCACAAAGACTTCTAAGGTTCTTCTCAAATGATTTCGAGTATATGGGCTTACAATGTGTTGCTGATTCTGAAGTATCAAAACCAGCAAGGGGGAAGGAGACACGTATCTAAACGCGAGTAAACTTGATGAACTTAATACTTCTAAGTGATTGAAGATATCCCGGGAAGACAAATGTCATTACCGCAGAGAAACTCAAGGTTTGACTCATGGCATTTTGTGTTCTTATTCCAACTATGTGGGGGAAGAGATGGAAGAGTTAGTTTAAGTACACAAATGTGTGATGATTTCGATTTTATCGCAATCATCAGGGGAGAGAAATTGTGTACATTGGGGATGCTCAGCTGTTTCACTTGAGTGCTTAATTAGTGATTCATAGATATAATCACTTATTCTGGAGTTGACATCCGCAGAGATAGTCATCCGCAGAGATAATCAGTGTTTCGGCCTGCTTCTTCAGTGTTATCGGTTATTCTTTCTTTGGGCATTTGGGTACTTTGGGCTCTTGAGCTTCACACACTTTCTTCAGGGGAGAGAAAAGTATACTTCGGGGTTATTCTTTAGATATCGGACTTAATATGCTACTTCGATGTTATAAGTTTCTCTGTCTTTGGGTATATGTGTATTCGGGTTCCTGAGCTTTTGCCAAGAGGCTGACTGCATCAATTCAACTACTTGATGGAATTGTTCTCTTAACACCTTTTGGAATGGCTTGCTTCTAACTTCAGTGATAATGAAATATGAGAAGAAATTTCAAGAGTGGGATGATACGTTGCTGTTCTTGTTGATGATATAACCCCGAACGAAGAATCTCGACTATTCTTAAAAGGAGCAGGGGGGTTTATGATAATGGTGTGCTTCTCTGTGCACCTGGCAAAGGCAAGCTTGAAATAGAGCTTTGAATCTGCTCATCTAATGGATTTTCGGTTTGGGGGGAAGCTGCCAAAGTCTCTCTTTCTCAAAGGCTCATGTTCTATCTTCAATTCTGGAGCCTCGGAAGCTTTGGTGGTGGAAGTTTAAGAGATGACGAATTGTTAGGAATCAGAAAATTCAATCAATAAAGTGTCGGTCACCTCAAGTATATGTAATCATTAGAAAGCTCGTAGTCGTAGTTATTTAATGTTAGTAAGTAGTTAGTTAAGTAAAACCGTGGAGGACGGACGGGTCTTTACCCACTGTATGCCTAATCCATAGCCCGTAGGCGGCGATTATGTGTAAGACTATAAATACTTTCTACCTCCCAAGGTAGAGAGTTGGAGCTCATAATAATATTTTCACTTTCTCTCACTAAGCTCCCAATCCTCTAACTCTTTCTCTCTCTAAAACCTTAAGTTGTACGCCTAGTTTGATCATGGTATGATGTGTTTGTGAAATATAATATGTTACAATTGGTATCAAGAGCCATGGTTTGATCATCTCTCTTACTTATCCTTGGATTTCTAGTGGTTTTATAAGGTTTTTGGGTTTGAAAAAGTTTAGTGGTTTTTGCATCATTTGGATCATTTCTTGTGTTAAAGTTTGAATTTTGTGTGTACTTTTGTGTTTAGAATCATTGTAAGTGCTTGGGTTTTGATTTGGAAAGCTTGAATCACTGTGGTTGAGCTTGTTTTGGATTGAAAAGTGTGGTTTTGAAGTTTTTCATCTTAGCGACTTGAGTCTGGTGTGTTTTTCTTTGTAGCGACTTGCTTCAGTAATTTCCAGCGAGTTGTAGTTTAAGTCGTAGCGACTTGATCTTAGCAACTTGTCTATTGATACAAGCCGACAAACAGTACAAGTTAGTGGAGGTTCCACTTCGGCTAGCGACTTGGTTGGGTTAGCGACTTGTTTCTATTATTTCTAGCGACTTGTCTTTATAGTTATTAGCGAGTTGTTCTCAGCGACTTGATCTCAGCGAGATGTTCTTTAGCGACTTGTCAGCTTAGCGATTTGTTGAGGTAGCGACTTGTGTTTAGCGACTTGATTCACAACGACTTGAGTCTTTAGCGAGTTGTTATTTAGCGACTTGTGTTTAGCGACTTGGCACACAGCGAGTTGTTCTTTAGCGACTTGCACTTAGCGACTTGGTGACTTAGCGACTTGTCTCAAGGGTTATAGCGACTTGGTAGATTTCTGTTTCTAAAATGGTTTTCTCTTGATTTAGTAAAATCCCGTGAAATAATCTATTTCCCGGTTTAATCATAGAGCTATAAAATCCCGTGAAATCTGTAAACATGTCTACCAACATGCCTACAATCATCTCTACTGTAGCTGAGGACGTTCAAGCAGCTGGTTCAGATACTCATCCACCCATGCTTGATAGAACTGACTACGACTCATGGGCTCAAAGAATCAGACTGTACTGTCTGGGAAAGGAAAATGGAGTCAACATTCTCAAGTCAATTGATGAAGGACCGTATCAGGTTGAGACAACCAGAGACATTCTTGATACTGCTGCTGATGGCTCGGTGATATTAGGACTGGATAGACCTAAAATGTATGATGAACTGACTGATAAGGAGAAGAAGAGATACGATGCTGATATCAGGGCTTCAAACATTATACTTCAGGGTCTTCCAAATTAACTAAAGCCAAGGCGGTTTGGGATAATGTCAAGATGCTTCTCTCAGATTCTGAATTAACTAAGGAAGACAGAGAATCACAACTGTATGATGAATTTGAGCACTTTAAGATGAATCCAGAAGAAAGTGTCTATGAGTATTACGTGAGATTCCACAAGCTTGTGAATGATATGAGGAATATCAAAATGACCATGCCAAATATTCAGCTGAATTCAAAGTTTGTGAACAACATGAATCCCAAATGGCATAAATTTGTCACATCTGTGAAGCTAACTAAAGGATTGAAGAATGCCAACTATGAGCAACTGTATGCATTCCTTCTTCATAATGAGAGACATGCTATGTTTGAACGAAGGATTCTTGAACAGTTCAAAACTAAACAAGGAGAAACAAGTTCTTCAAATGATTCAACAGCTTTCTACACAAATATTGGAATTACCACCAAAGCTTCACAAGTCATACCTACGGGTAATGGTAATTACAAACTCATCCCTGATCCAGCATATAAGCCTCCAGACACGAACACATTCATGGAAAACTTCATCAATCAACTGTCTCTCATGGTTAGTCAAAATATGAATTCCACCCCACACACCAACAATAACCTCAGAACTGCATCCAATCCACACAATCAAGCTACTGTCAGAGATGGAAAAGTTATGGTGTAACCGATTCAAGGAAGGCAATATGAACAGGGAAGAGGTGGAGTAGGTGGAGGTTATGTTGCAAATCAGAATCGGGGAAGGAATGGAAATCAAGGTCAAGCAAAGCCAATTAAGTGCTACAACTGTGGTGGTGATGGACATATAGCAAGGAACTGCACATCTCCAAAACGTCCTCAAAATGCAAAGTACTTCAGAGACAAGATGTTACTTGTGCAAGCTCAGGATAATGGTGATGTTCTGGATGAAGAGGAGTTGTTGTTTCTTGCTGAGGGAAATGCCAAGACATATGATGCAGATGTGGATGAGCAGCCAATTCAGGAGATAGGTCATAATCATCAGAATGCCTTTCAAGTCGCTGACTGTGATGCATACGACTCTGACGTCGATGATGAACCTACTGCACAGACAACTTTCATGGCTAGCATTTCTCCAATGGTCTCTCCAAAGGTCTCATCATCACAGCAAGCTGGTCCATCCAAAGAATTAATCATCTCAGAGGTATTAAAACTATATGATGATGTTGATCAGCAAAAGATGCATGATAAAGTGCAATCACATGAAACTTGTGACTCAGATATTGCTAATACGGGTAATAATAATATTGTCCCGTATGATCAATATGTGATCCAAAGTGAGAGTGTGATTGAACCAAATGATGCATCTTTTGCAGTCAATGATGACTGTGTTTTTGATGAATACACTGGATGTGCCCCTGATGATTTTGTTACCTCTGAAATAATTGCCTATAAAGAACAAGTTGCTATTTATGAACAACGTGCTAAGTTTGAGTTAACTACCCGTGAGCAGGAAATGGATGACCAAATGCGTACAATTATTAGAAAAAGTAATTTTAGAGAAGAAGTGTTAAAACAAGAGTTAAACTCCTTACAAGAAAAGCTTTCTAAAACTGTTAAGCAAAAGCAAGAGCTGCAAGATAATGTTAAAGTGCTTAAACAAGAATTCAGTGCTAAGGAATCAAAACTTTTGAATGATTTTTCTAATCTAAAAACTTTGAAAAACAAGCTTGAAAATAAATTGTACGTACAAGGGAATACCATTCAGACTGCTCACATGATCACTAAGCATAGAGTTCTCAGCGATAAGAATAGTATTCCCATTGTAGAGAAACCTAATTCTGAGTATGGTAAGATAGCAAAAGCTGCTCAAAATGTGATCTATGATGGTAATGAAATCCTTAAGCCTATGCAGAAACCTAGTTGCGCAGAGTGCAAGGAAGAGGATAGAAAATTAGATGATGCATCTAGGGAGAAAATGGATAAGAAGCTTAACGATCCTGCGTGTAAAAAGAATAACATAACGATCAAACCTCATGATTACACTAAGGAAAATTGGATCTCCCTGAACATGTTTAAGCCTCAAACTCAATTAACCCCAGAACAGATCTTTTGGAAGAAAGATATGGATAAGCTAAAAGTTAATGTACTTGTTGAAACAAACACTCCCTTTAGGAAAATGCCTGCAGCTACTGTGTATCCTCCAAATACACCAATGCACTTAGTTCCTAGAACTGTTGCCACTAATAGCAAGACCTTAATCAGTCAGTATGTCATATATCAATTATTTGTTTATTTTGAGAAGACATGTAAGATAAGGATCACACCTACTGGGATAACTAAAGGGGAAAGGGGTTTTGAGCAAACTAAATAATGCTATTTAACTGAGGTCATGCCTTTCTTTAAACAATTAAAAGGTCAATTTGAGAGTCTTAAAAAGGGGATGGATTCAGATATTAAAGAAATGGAATAGGAATTTGATGCAATGATAGTTGAGGTCGATGACTATGAGCGAAAATTAAAATATAATGAGATTGAGAGGAAAAACTTGCATACCTTAAATGAGAATCTGATTTCTGAATGTATCACTCAAGATGTGTTTTACACTGCCACGAACTTTTCAATTAATGCATCTCAATTTCATGAATTATCTATTGCTCTGAAAGTCTCCCATGATCGTGTCATTGAGCTTGAGAAAACTAACTCTAAATTGCATGAAAAATTTAAACGGGATGATCATGATAACCTGGTTAAACAGTTTTCTAAATTGGAAGTTGAGCATCTTGCTCTGCAATTAAAATATCAACATCTAAAAGAAAATGTTAAAACCTCAAATGTCAAGACATCCTTGGATGCTCCTGAATTTGATGCAGTTTTTGAAATTAGCAAACGTGATGAACAGATTCGAGCTCATTGTAACACGATCAGAAAAATGAGAACCCAAATTGCACAATTAAAGGGTGAAAAGAACAATGTGACTAGCTCCCAAATGCCTCCTCCTTTAGATTCTCAGTATTCTCAAACTTTTCATCTTCAAAACTTGGTTAATGTTTTACAAAAGTAAAATGAGAGTTTTCTAGAAGAAAATGAAAAAGTTAAACTACACTTTAAAGAGTTATATGCTTCAATGAAAGTCACTCGTGACAAGAACAATGAAAAAATAATGTCTTTACAAAAGGAAATTGAGAATTTGAAGAGTCAGGAAAAAGGGAAAATCCACTTGTCTTCAATGAGAATGTTGCATCGAAGTCATCTACAGACTGCAAATATACTGTGACTGTTAAATACATTCCTCCTCATCTTAGGAATAACGAACTTGTATTTCATAATTATCTTGCTCGCCTTAAGGATAGTCTTGAATGTCTCCGTGAGATTGTGGAAGAGGACTTCATAAATAAGCCAATTGATAGTGAAATTAGGTTTTCTTGCATTCAGGCCAAATGATCTCAGGAGATGTTAGAATGTTTAATAGCAACATGTCCTAAATCCTTAGGTGCGAAAGGTAAAGCTATGATGCCTTGCTCGATGCCTTGTGATAAGTATGCAACTCATTCCATGCCCAGTACTAAGCAAGTAAACTCTAGAGTGCCTTCAAATAGTTCAGATCCCTGCACTTCTAGTTCAGGAATGCCAAAAGTAGCAAAACCAACTAATGTTCCAATTCCCTCTACAGGAGTAAGAAGTGACACCAAAGCAAGCGGGTCAAAGCCTCAAGGCAACACAAAGAATGATAGGACCTTGCATGTTAGGAATGTTCAATGGAAGAGAGTAGAAGATCACCTTAGGGAGAATTTAAATAAAACGAATCATGTTGATTATAGTGTTAGCTCTAAGCGTACTGTAATTAATGCGAATTCTGCTACTTTTGGCAAAACATGTAATGATGATTGCATGGTTTCTGTTACTAATCTTAAATGTGGTGTGAATGATTTGATTAATGCTGTTAAATGCCATGTTAAGATAGTTAATGCAAAAAATCATGCTAAGAAGGCTAGAAAGCAATGGCGGAAGAAGGTTAGAAAACATTGGAAACCCACAGGAAGGAAATTTTGTAACATAGGTTATCAATGGATACCTACTGGCCTCAAATTCAATCTTAATGAGATGCGGACTAAATTATCTAGATCAATGCCCATTAGGAAATGGATGCCTAGTGGTAGAACTATTCCCTTAAGAAGTGAGCATACTTTGAATAGGTCTAATACGGACACTAGCACTGCATCTATCCCTGATGATTCCATTGTTTCTACTTCTGATGTTGGTGTTCCAATCAATGTTACTAACCAAATGGAACCCATTCTTGCACGGGGATCCCAATTATCCAGTTATCCATTCTTGTCTGTGTTCAACTGCAGATCGTTCAAATCATTTTCTGGTACCTGGACTCAGGCTGTTCCAAGCATATGACTGGAGACCGGTCACGGCTCATGAACTTTATGAGTAAATTCATTGGGACTGTTAGATTCGGGAATGATCATTTCGGTGAAATTATGGGTTATGGAGACTATGTTGTCGGTGATAGTGTTATCTCCAGGGTATATTACGTTGAAGGTCTTGGTCATAACTTATTCTCTGTCGGTCAATTCTGTGATTCTGATCTAGAAGTGGCCTTCAGAAAACATACTTGTTTCGTTAGAGAACTTGATGGTAGAGAACTTTTAAGAGGAACACGTGGTTCAAACCTATACACCATCTCTATCGAAGATATGATGAAGTCTTCCCCAATTTGCTTGTTGTCAAAGGCTTCGAAAACAAAGTCATGGTTATGGCATTGTCGTCTTAATCACTTGAACTTCGGCACCATAAATGATCTCTTTAGAAAGGACTTAGTTATAGGGTTACCTAGACTAAAGTATGAAAAGGATCATCTTTGTTCAGCATGCCAATTGGGAAAAAGAAAGAAGTATGCCCACAAACCCAAACCTACAAACTCAGTTATGGAAGTTCTTCATACCATTCACATGGATTTATGTGGACCCATGAGAGTGCAGAACATTTATGAGAAGAAATATGTGTTAATTGTGGTTGATGATTATTCTCGATTTACATGGGTTAAGTTCTTGAGAACAAAGGATGAAACTCCAGATATCATCATCAAACTTATCAAACAGCTGCAGGTTCGACTTAACAAAACTGTCAGAATCATTAGAACAGACAATGGAACTGAGTTTGTTAATAAACAACTTAGTGAGTTTTATGAAAGTGTTGGAATCAGTCATCAAAGAAGTGTTCCACGAACTCCTCAACAGAACGGTGTAGTTGAAAGACGAAATCGAACTCTTGTGGAAGCCGCTAGAACAATGCTGATTTACTCAAAGGTTCCAATGTTTCTGATAAGGTTTTAAAATGTACCTTTTTGAGGGGTCGTTTAAGCCCTTATTTGATCACTTTTGTATCCGTTATTGCTTAATATCGTTCCTTTTCACTTTTTAGGTCTCTTGAAGGCAAACTGCTGTAATGGCACTTATTTGGACGAAAAGGCACGGATATATGAAGAAAATGGCCAAAGTCAAGAATCGAGACACTCAAGCTGCTAAATTACAAGGGGACGACGTCACTGCTTAATCTGCGACGCCGTCGGAAGAATTTGTGACGACACAGAAAAGAAATTGCTAGTTTTTGGAGGACGGCGTCGGGCTTTAAAAGAGTAGGCCGTCGCAACTCAGACGGCCTAGATTCAATCCAGACGGCGTCAGAAGCTAAAGAGGACGGCGTCACAAGCATAAGGTGACGCCGTCGCAAGATTAACTTGGTCAAGATGAAACCCTAATGACGGCGACACGACGGCGTCACAAATCATAAGGTGACGGCGTCGCACATGTAATCTTATATATAGAATCCGAATTTTTCAGTTTTAGAGAGGAGTCTTTTGGGTAAACTTTTGGAGTAAAACCTAAACCGAACCAAGGTCGTATTTTAGGGTTTTAAACCCTATCTTACACCAAGATAAGTTGTTTACTTCATTAATTTAATTATGTCTTCAATTATTTGTGTGTATGCTTGCATGTTCTCCATGTCCGGCTAATTTACTTATGTGTTTGCTTAGGGAATATGAAACTTAATTATTGAATATTGATTGGTTGTTTCTTATCTTAGTTGATTAATGATCTAGTAATGCGATAGGTCATTCGTTGTGTACTTAATGCTTGATTAATCTTTGTGAACCTTAGGTTATAGAACTTTGAGTTGTTGTAAGCTAAACTATCCAAAGAGGCCTTAGAGTTAGAGTTTATCATCCCTAGTGGGTTTTGTAGACGAGACCCTTTGGTAACTTCAAAGAGTAGGGAGAAACGCATACCCTACAACTGTAGACACACAACGCAACTAGGAATAAGGACGTGACAATTCAACCACCAATAGAAGATAATTAAGGAGTAGTAAAACCTAAGTAAACACATCTTTAAACTATCATACGAGCACACAATAATTAGACATAGACTACCACCACCTTAGTTTAGATAATTAGATAATAGTAGAGTAATCGGTAGAAATACCAACCCCCCAAATCCAAACCCCGAGATTCGTACTTTTCCTTTTCTAAAAAAATATAAAAAGATAAAAAAATAATCTTCCTCAACCCCAACCTTAGCGTAGTAACTTCTCACTAGCATTCCTATTCCCCTAGAGAACGATATCAATTCCCGTGGCTTACCCTAATACTACACTACAACGATTAGGTTCACTGCCTAGGGTGTTAAAAAACGTGCTCGACGAAAAGGAAGTTCCTTTGACCCCGAACGCGCTGTGTAAGCGTATCAAGTTTTTGGCGCCGCTGCCGGGGAATATAATAGCTAGTTAGTAGTCCACCTCGTTTAGGTTTCTTTGCTTGATTCCTATCAAGTAAACTTTGTTCTCATTTTTAGCTTCCTTTTAGTCTATCCCCCTTCTTCGTGACCTTTGTTCGTAATCCCATCACTTTTCATCATGGAAGGTGATAACCAACCACCAGTCTTCAACCCAACACCAATTAAATCACTGTCACTCAAAACCCAAACCAATGACCAACACAACCGCCGAAGCCGTTATGTTAGTAGAAACACCGACCTTCAGGATCTGCAAAAAATATTCGATAGTACAATTAGGGAAGCTGTTGAGAAAGTAGTTAGCGCCTCTGTAGTTGGCTCTATGATTAACAGTAATTCAGAAGATGGCATAATAAACAATAATGTGAATGTGGAAGATAGTGCTTACTTCAATCTTTACCCCACTAAGGAAGAGGTTGCTTACCATCATTACATAATCGATAATCCACGATCACCTATCATTAGGATATGCCCAAAGATTAGGAGAGGAAATCCCTGGAACCTAAAAATCCCTTGTATGATCGGATATAGGAGTGTTGACCACGCTTACATAGATATGGAATCTCCCATTAATGTGATGTCATCTACCGTCTACAATGACATTATGAATGAGCGACTTAATATTAGGAGAGACCCTAAGTATCCAGGCGGAGTTTGCAACTTTGTGGGAAGAGTCAAGGATTTGCATGTCTTTATAGGAAATTTCACCTACCTAGTTGGTTTTATGGTCCTAGAAGATGTAGGATGCGTCATTGACTATAGCTTATCCCAAGTAGTGCTAGGAAAACTGTTTGTTGAAACATCTAAAATGAGCCATAACAAGCATGATGGAACGGTTAAGTTTAAGGAAGGAACCGATGAGATCACTTATAGGATGCCTTGGAAAACAAATGAATATGGCCACCTGCCCATTTATGAACGAGACAAGATCAAAGCTTTTGAGGACAAAAGCAAGGACGATGTTGAAAAAGGTTATAAATTTATGTGGGAAAGAAGGAGGCATTACTATAAGGATTGCTTGACCCTAGGTCCTAGGTATAGAGTCGATGAAAATTTTGTCAACATGATAGAATTCTCATTGAGAATGCAAAGCGAGGCAACGTAGGAACATGACTATGAGTCTAGCTACAAGACTCTTAAATAAAGAAAAGCGCTTCGTGGGAGGCAACCCATGCTTAATTGTTTGCTTGTTAGTGTCATATATCTTTTATTGATTGTTTATTCTCATGTTTAAATTTGTAAAAATGCTTTATTTTTTTTAACCTCGTCGTAATTGCATATAAAGGTATTTTACATAAAGGATAAGTGTAGGGAGGATTACACACGTTTTCATAAGAAACGTGAACATGAGAATAACAATTAATTAAAAGATATATTTGTGTGTTTGTTCGAGTCAAATGCTTGTATCGAGTCATAATGGATGTTTTGCAGAAATTTTTCCAGATTCTAAAGATGTAAATTTTCCATAATTTTTTCCGGAAAATCGCAGACCAGTTTTTGTCAGGATAACCTGACGGCGTCAGGATTGCAACCTGACGGCGTCAGGAAGGAGTAAAAACATCAGATTACTTTTTCTCCTTTTCTGAGCTTCTTATAAATTTTTGGAATTTTCCAGGTCTTAATTTTCTTAGAAATTCTGTAAACATCCATTCCACAAGCATTATATCCTAGTTTAAATCGAGTCTTATATATTATTACCGCCGATTTTACGCGAAGGTTTCGTTTGTTTTCTTCAAGTGTGCAGGTTTTGTTTATCAAGAAGAAGTTACATAAGATTGGAAGGAGCTTTTCACGCATACATTCTTCTTGGAAAGGATTTAACCACTACTTCACACACGGATCATACCGAGCTAATCAGGGGAGTACTAGTTTCTTTCGTTTTTGATTACCTTCTTTTATCATAACTTTGATACTTTCGGGGAACATTGGGGACAATGTTCAATTTAAGTGTAGGGAGGGAAAATAAAACGGGAACTTTGAAACTATGCTTATCCTTGATTATTTGCTTTGTCTAATTGCATTTGCGTAATAAACCATGAGAAAATGTCGGTTAGGGTAATTTTGGCACCAAATTTAAAATTTTTCATGACATATAGGAGTGGGCCATTAGTCTTAACAAAAGCGTCTCACGGATAGGAAGTTATATGACTAGCACAAAACCCTTAACCACTTAAATTCCACCAAAAATGTGAGGATCGCCCTTAGATTAGTAGGAATTGAAGCATTCATCTTCAATGCTTAGAGTGTGAACCGGTAGTATATTAGATTCTAGAACTTGTTTTGTGATGCATTCCGAGATCGCTAGTAAGACTACACTTGTGTAGTTAGGAATAACTAAATGATAAGAGGCATTAGGATAACCCTTGTTTGATACCCCGTAATATAATTACTTCTTCCACATCGGTTGAGTAATTCCCCCACACCCTTGCGTTGTACTCATCTTTAGTACACGATACCCCTAGTTAACCCCTCAGAGCCTATCCTTTTCGCGGTTCTTGTGATGTTTCGGTTTTCCGGAATATCAATGAAGAGCATTGTTTACACCCCACCCCCAAATGTACACCCAAATCGCCTTAGCCTACCCTATATGCACTCACTTTTAGTGCATTATTGTTATCACCCTAAACCCTTAGTTCAATTATCTAATTACTTGCATGAGTTGCTAAATTGAGTCATATCCTTTGTACACAGTTTTGGGACGATTGGGACTCATGGGAAAAGTTAAAGTTTTAAATGACTAAAAGGGAACGCCAATTCCCTTATTTGCGTAATAACGTACTCCAAGTGTTTTGATCTTTTCAAATCGGGTCATATTAGTGTTAGAGTAATAAAAACTCAAGTGTAGGGATGTGCTATAAATCCCTATCATTTTGATGTTACCAAAGAGGATGGTAGAGTAAAAGTGTATGGAAAAAAAAATCGAAAAAAAAAAATAGAAAAAGAGAAAAAGAAAAAAATAGAGTGTTAAAAAAAAGAAAAAAAAAAAAAAAAAAAAAAAAAAAGGGCTACCATCCTACATCTATCTTTAAATTTATGTTTGTTTATTTCAGTTATCTAGAGTTTAGAGTGTCGAGTCTTGGCTTAGCAACGCCATTGTTCGTATGCATTTAACATAGAGATTTTTGACTTGCCACCACTAAATAGCCTATCCCACCAAACCCTTTGTTTCCCTACCCTAAGCCTAACGTTACAACCCTTTAAAGACCTCTTTGATAGTCTTTCCTAGGTGCTTACGCCAAAGCAATGGAGGTTTGATCTATTCCCAAGCCTATGGTAATCTATGTACTAGGACAGGTTAATGAGTGTTTATCTTCCATTTCCAATTCGTTATATTTCATATACACCCTAGAGATGTGAGTATCTAAACACCCCATGTGAGGTGCTAGTATGTAATTTCCGTGCTTGTTATGACTTTTGCGGGGCTTATATATGTTGTGGATTGTTTTAAACCAATGCTTCATGACCCCTAACTTATAAATTAATTGGCTAAAAGCACATTTGCTTGAGGACAAGCAAATACCAAGTGTAGGGATATTTGATAAGGTTTTAAAATGTACCTTTTTGAGGGGTCGTTTAAGCCCTTATTTGATCACTTTTGTATCCGTTATTGCTTAATATCGTTCCTTTTCACTTTTTAGGTCTCTTGAAGGCAAACTGCTGTAATGGCACTTATTTGGACGAAAAGGCGCGGATATATGAAGAAAATGGCCAAAGTCAAGAATCGAGACACTCAAGCTGCTAAATTACAAGGGGACGGCGTCACTGCTTAATCTGCGACGCCGTCGGAGGAATTTGTGACGACACAGAAGAGAAATTGCTAATTTTTGGAGGACGGCGTCGGGCTTTAAAAGAGTAGGCCGTCGCAACTCAGACGGCCTAGATTCAATCCAGACGGCGTCATAAGCTAAAGAGGACGGCGTCACAAGCATAAGGTGACACCGTCGCAAGATTAACTTGGCCAAGACGAAACCCTAATGACGGCGACACGACGGCGACACGACGACGTCACAAATCATAAGGTGACGCCGTCGCACATGTAATCTTATATATAGAATCCGAATTTTTCAGTTTTAGAGAGGAGTCTTTTGGGTAAACTTTTGGAGTAAAACCTAAACCGAACCAAGGTCGTATTTTAGGGTTTTAAACCCTATCTTACACCAAGATAAGTTGTTTACTTCATTAATTTAATTATGTCTTCAATTATTTGTGTGTATGTGTAACACCCCAACCCGCTAAGGGTAGAAGTATTACAAAATGGTGTCATATCAAAGCATACATAATGAACGTAACAAAGCAGCGGAAGTCTTAAATAAATAACCAAAGGAAAATCCAGCCAACACGGCTTAAACGTTACATAAGTTCAAAGGAATAATCCAAGACATAAATAAGCATAATCCGATTCTAATAAATGTCAACATAATGAAGTAGAAACTAAGATGACTAAAGCCATAAGTCCGCATATCCGCTCATCACTCAACCCATAGCTAAGAATCCCAGCTTCTAGCTTAATTACCTGCCGCATGGAAAGAAAACGCGGCTGAGCTTAAAAAGCCCAGTGAACAGATATATATAACAAACGAATAAACGAGGGTAAGTAACGAAGGTAGCATAATCATAAGGTGCAAATGGGAATATCATAAGGCATAACAAAGGATAACGAATAGAAATAGAAATGAAAGGTCAGTCCTCAACCACGAGCCCATATCATATCATACACATATCATATCATATCATAACAGTTGTATCCCGAGGGGTGACCCCAAGGAATACCATATAAAGGAGGGGGGACCTCAAGTAACCATGGAGTGATCAACTCCCAGAAATGTGAAGACGCGGATTGCACCCGACATCATTCACCAGACAAAGCTCCAATCAGATCAAATCCCTCGAAACATATCATATCTAGGATGCATCCATACACCCCCCAGTGGCCAAAACAAATACATATCAAATCATATCATAACATATCATAATAGGGGACGGTGTGTATCATCACTCGTACACACTGGAGTCATGCCATTGGTGCATCAATGACACGGTCAGGTTACCTTCCTGACTAGGAAACATATTTTGGCTCGGGTATCAGACTGAAGGGTCAAAGCATATTCATATCATAAGGGTTCATATCAGATTTCATATCAAAGTTTCATATCATAGTTTCATATCAGAGTTGCATATCAAAGGTTCATATAAGTTTCATATCAAAGGGAGCTTAGCAAAATCATAGGGAAGCCCTAATCATGAGGCTTAGAGTACAACGTAACAGTTCAAGCTAATATCAAAAGATGTATAAGAATCACGAGAAACCTTAAGAGATAAGGTCAGAATATCTGTACCTTATTCGAAGCAAATCACAATGAAAGTAAAATCAAGAAAGAAGATCAATCCCGTCGCCCGGAACCTATATGAATTAAATAACGTTCTATAAGAATCAGATTACTCGTTTAAGACGGCTTTCCATTTTTAGTAATCTTTCCATTTTAAGTACTTTCTATTTTAGGCAGCTTTCTATTTTAGGCAGGTTTCCATATTTAGTAACTTTCCATAATTAGCAGGTTTCCATATTTAGTAACTATCCATAATTAGCAGGTTTCTATATTTAGTAACTTTCCATAATTAGCAGGTTTCCATATTTAGTAACTTTCCATAGTTAGTAAGTTTAGTCACTTATCTAAAGTTAAATAATGAAAATGAGTGTTATTATGATTTAAGGATCATTTATGACAAGTTACAAAAGTTTAGGGTTTAAAATGTCAATAATGTAAAGTATAGGGTTAAAAGTGTAAATATAGCAAGTTTACTCATTTTACTCATTAAATCCATTTAGTTACTATATTAACAAGTTAATCCATCAAGTTTCATAATTTACAAAATAACCCCTTAACTTTATTGAATCATGTAATTACAAACCCTAGTTTTAGGTTATGATTATCGTATCCGTTCTAAACCATTTTAGCTCGGTTATTACAAGATTATAATACTCCTTATGTGATAACATTTTAATTCGAAACATCTCTTCCAAATAAACATATAATACGCCCCTTGATATATCAAAACAAACCATAAATCATTCGTTATCGAATCCATTAATCACATACGTATAATCATATTTTTGTAAGCTCATTAAACCCTTAACCAAAACATATATGAGTCGACAATATAGAGAGACCCAAATTCAGTTTCGTATTCATTTTATACATCATATACCATTCGAATTACATAGGTTAAGAATCAAGGTTTTAAGTATACTTATGTTATCATTTTATGTGACAAAGTATTTATGATTTTATGTGACAAAGTATTTATGATTTTATGTGATAGATAAATCGAATACAATCCCTAGAAATCACTTCCATGGCCACGAATGGAATGAGAAACAAAAAGGAAAAGATGTGAGATGTTGATACGTTACCCTAGTAGCGTGTACGTGACAAGGAACAAGAATCAAAGCACCAAAATCAAAACCAAGCCTCCTTGGCTAACACAAAACCCACGGCCACAATAAACACCCCACGTCCAAGCTTGTTTTCGAACCAAACACAATCACGACGTCCACTAATTGATCACACACTATCACGAGCCTCCTAGGAACCTTTGTTTGGAAGAATTTCGGATCAAAATGGAGAAAAAATTAAGGTGCCGCCACTTATGGATGATGAGAGAATACTTTAGGGTTTCTTGTGTTTTTGAAATGAGAATGGAATGATAAATGAGACTTTAATATAATTGATTTTGATTGAATGAGGGGGAGTAATTAGTGGCCGGTCACATAGGGGGGGGGGGAAAGTCCAAGTTTTGTAACTTCCAATCTTATCTCTACATAATGTATTTAGTCCCCTTTGTAGTCCAAGTTAATTTGTATACACTTTGGTATGTTTAATAGTTACTTAGGATTTAATCATTCATGTTTCTTTTAATTTATATCATAAGTTAATTACTCCATAATGGATGAATATTATTAATGATATAACTTGCTAAACGATGTTGAAGTGTTTCCCGAGTTTGTAAAATTTTAAGTTTGAGGGCAAAATTGTTATTTCACGCGATTGAGATTTTAGGGTTTTACAACTCTTCCCCTCTAAAAGAAAATTTTCGTCCTCGAAAATTGAAAAGGAAACGAAGCAATAAACGAAGACATACCCGATGATGAAAAGAAATGTGGATAACTAGCTCGCATAGATTCCTCGGTCTCCCAGGTAGCTTCACGCTCTGGGTGATTCTTCCAAAGAATCTTAACAAACGGAATTACTTTGTTTCTCGTGATTCGATCTCGTCGATCTAAAATAGCTTCGGGTTCTTCCGGTAAGGACATATCTGGCTGAATCTGATCCAAAGGATAGGAAACCACGTGTAACGGATGGTAGTTGTATCCCCGCAGCAGAGATACATGAAACACGTCATGAACATGAGATAACTGAGGAGGTAGAGCTAAACGCTAGGAAACCTCCCCAATACGATCCAAAATCTCGAAAGGTCCGATGAATCGAGGATTGAGCTTGCCCTTGATTCCAAAACGCTTAATACCACGGGACGGCGAAACTTTTAGAAAAACACGATCACCAACACTAAACTCCAGTTCGCGCCTATGCTTATCAGCGTAACTCTTTTGCCGTGACCGAGCCTCCTTCAATCTTTCCCTAGCAATCGCCACTTTCTCATTAGTAATCTCAATGAGTTCAGGGCCCTCAATCGAACGCTCACCTACCTCATCCCAACAAATAGGTGCTCTACATTTCCTCCCATATAACAACTCATACGGTGCTCCTTTGATGCTAGCGTGCCAACTATTGTTGTAGGCAAACTCCACCAAGCACAGATACTCATCCCAGTTCCCAGTCCATTCCAATGCACAAGCCCTCAACATGTCCTCAAGAGTCTGAATGGTCCTCTCCGTCTGACCATCAGTTTGAGGATGAAAAGCAGTACTGAACTTAAGACGCGTGCCCCAAGCCTTCTGCAGACTCTTCCAAAACTGTGACGTGAAGCGCGGATCTCTATCGGAAACAATAGCAGTAGGAGTACCATGCAATCTAATAATCTCTTGCTGAAAAATCCCCGCCAATCTACTAACACGATAATCTTTCCGGATAGGTAAGAAATGAGCAGATTTGGTTAGTCGATCAACAACCACCCAAATCGCGTCATGTCTTTTCTGAATAGGAGGCAAACCTGTGACAAAATCCATGGAGATTTCTTCCCACTTCCATGTAGGAATATCTAACGGCTGCAATAAACCACTAGCCCTCTGATGCTCAATCTTAACCTGCTGACAGGTCATACACCTAGCCACAAATGAAGCCACATCTTGCTTCATACCATTCCACCAGAAATGTTGCTTAAGATCCCGATACATCTTGGTAGAACCAGGATGAATAGTGAAAGGGGAACTATGAGCCTCTGACAGAACAGTTTCACGCAAAGCAGGATCATTCGGAACACAAAGTCGACCCTCATACCATACAACTCCGAAACCATCAATACTGAACTCAGTCTGCTTACCCGCCTCAATATTCTGAACTATAGACCAAAGCTCACCATCATCCTTCTGAGCTTCCTTAATCCGCAATATAAGGTTAGACTCTACTTTCAAGCTCGTCCAATAACCATCATAACCCCAAAAACAAAATTCTACATCCATAAGCTCAAGATCGTGGAGAACTCTGGGTTCAATCTCCAAACTAGCAATCATACCCGACTTTCGGCTTAGTGCATCAGCAACCACATTAGCCTTACCCGGGTGATACTGGATGTTCGTGTCGTAATCCTTAAGAAGCTCTAGCCATCTCCGCTGTCTCATATTGAGCTCCTTTTGTGTGAATATATACTTTAAACTTTTGTAGTCAGTAAAGATATCACACGACTCACCATACAAGTAATGCCTCCAAATCTTTAAGGCAAAAACCACCGCAGCCAACTCCAAGTCATGCGTGGGGTAATTCTCCTCATACGATTTCAATTGCCTCGAAGCATAGGCAATCACCTTACCATGCTGCATCAATACACAACCCAACCCTTTCTTTGACGCTTCGCTATAAATCTGAAAACCTCCGGAACCCGATGGAAGTGTCAAAACAGGCGCAGAAACCAATCTACGTATCAACTCCTCGAAACTCTTTTCACGCTCCTCCGTCCATTCAAACTTTTCTCCTTTCCTCATCAATTGCGTCAAAGGTAACGCCAATCGAGAGAAACCCTCAACAAAACGCCGGTAATAACCAGCAAGGCCCAGGAAACTTCTCACTTCCGTCACGGTAGTAGGTCTCGGCCATTTTGTGATAGCCTCGACTTTAGATGTGTCCATCTTGATACCATCAGCACACACAACGTGACCAAGGAAAGCAACTTGGTTCAGCCAGAATTCACACTTAGAAAATTTTGCATACAACTTCTGCTGCCGAAGAGTCTCCAATACAATACGAAGATGCTGCTCGTGCTCAGCCTCACTCTTAGAATACACAAGAATGTCATCGATGAAGACGATTACAAATTTATCGAGGTACTCGTGGAAAACACGATTCATAAGATCCATGAAAACTGCAGGTGCATTAGTCAAACCAAACGGCATAACCAAGAACTCATAATGGCCATAGCGAGTACGAAACGCGGTCTTAGGAACATCTTGCTCCTTCACACGTAATTGATGATAACCAGGCCTCAAATCAATCTTAGAGAAGAATTTTGCACCTTGCAATTGATCAAACAAGTCGTCGATGCGTGGAAGGGGATAACGGTTATGGATAGTGATACGGTTCAACTCACGGTAGTCAATACACAAACTCATACTCCCATCCTTCTTCTTAACAAATAACACCGGTGCGCCCCAAGGTGAAACACTGGGCCTAATAAAGCCGTTCTCCAACAGTTCTTGCAACTGTTCCTTCAACTCCTTCAATTCGATCGGTGCCATACGGTAAGGAGCTTTAGATATAGGTTCGGCACCAGGAATCAAATCGATGCCAAACTCAACTTCCCTAGCCGGAGCAATACCAGGAAGTTCATCAGGGAAAACGTCGGAAAATTCGCGTACAACAGAAAGACTTTCGATGGTCGGAACATCAAGAGAAGTATCCTTAATGGATGCCAGAAAACCAAGGCAACCATGCGAAATGAGAGTGCGAGCTTTCATAGCCGAGATGATCTTAACTGACTTAGGCGGTTGAGCACCATGATAAACGAAATCAGGTTGGTGAATATTACCAAAGATAACAATTCGAGCATAGCAGTCAATGGTAGCCCTATGCAAGGCCAACCAATCCATACCCAGAATAATATCGAAATCAAACATATCCAAAGGAAGAAGATTAGCCGAACGAATACCATCATCGAAACGTAGGGGACAATCCACATATTCACGATCAATAAGCACTTGGTTTTTCATAGGGGTGGAAATAGAGACTCGGTTTAACAAAGGTGTGGGTGTCATATTTAATTTCCTTATTAACGAAGTAGATATCATAGAATGCGTAGCACCGGTATCAAATAGAGTAAAGGCAGAAATATCACCAATATAAATAATGCCGGTAATGGTACCTGGAGTGTTCGCTGCCTAGTCCTGAGTAACAGAAAACACACGGCCCTTAGTCGGAGCTGGTTTAGCCGTGTTTCCCGGAGTAGTCACTTTCCCCTGAGTGCAATCTTTCACCCTATGAGTAGTAGACCCACATGCATAGCAACCACCTGTGGCCTTGAAGCAAACGCCCGAATGGGGCTTACCACAAGTGTTGCAAAGTGGAGGAGGAGGCAAAACCTCAGCGGGCCTCCGCTGATATGACGAACCAGAAGAACGGTCCTGCTGACCACCACGATAAGATTGGTCCCTAACCTGACGTTGACCCCCACCATCACGACCCTGACGGTCGTTTCCCGATCTGTCGTACCTCTGTGAACCATGTGCCCTAGTATCCTGACGCCCACGGTCGTGACCACGGTCAAGTCTACCCCTGAACTCCTGAGTCTGGTCTTGTCGACCCCGAGGATGAATACGATCCCCATCCCTGTTCCTCTTGTTGTAGCCCTGCTCCTCATGCAATAACTCGATGTTGCGGGCAGCATCCGCAACTGCAGCAACCTCAGTGTACTCAGTATTAATCACCCTGTCCAATACCCACTTTTTCAACCCCCATTTGAACTTACGAGCCTGACGACGAGCATCTCCAGCAACAACAGTACCTACAAACCCAACCATCCTCATAAATCGTTGCATATACTCGTGAGAATTTTCCTTATCCAACTGATGTATGGCTTCGTACTCCCTTTCGTATCGCAGCTGTTCTGACTCAGGGAAATATTGTTTGTAGAAGATGTCCCTGAAGGTATTCCAAGCACAAGTATCATGAAAGTTCTCTTCTTTGGACAAGAGATAGGCTTTCCACCAGTTTAAGGCATCACCCTCGAGTTTGAAGGCAGCAAGTCGGGTTTTCACCTCATCACCATAACCCAGCACATTGAAAAGCTTTTCCATGTGCGTGATCCAGTCCTCTGCCTCATTAGGTGAAGCTGCCAAGCGAAAAGGGATTGGCTTAAATTTGTTGAAGCGCTCGATCCATACATGGATGGGTGTAGGTGGGTTAGCACCCCCACCATTATCCCCACCAGAAGAACTAGCGCCATTCCGAACGTTATTAGTGATGGTAGCAACGATCTCGGGCATAGCAGTGGCCAGAGCGCGTGCAATCAAAGCTTCGAAGTTAGGATGTCCATCCCCGTTGTCGTCGCCGTTCCTTCGAGTTTGGACCATCTGAAGAGTTCATTAAACGATTAGCAAAGGTTAGGAAAATAAGATGAAGATCATGAACGGAAACGATGATAATGAACCTAGAATCTACCCAAACCTCACCAGTCAAAACTTAAGCTCTACGGATAACGCTTAGGGTCCATATGTCACAGGTCCTGAATACAAGTCGTAAACCTGGGCTCTGATACCATAATTGTAACACCCCAACCCGCTAAGGGTAGAAGTATTACAAAATGGTGTCATATCAAAGCATACATAATGAATATAACAAAGCAGCGGAAGTCTTAAATAAATAACCAAAGGAAAATCCAGCCAACACGGCTTAAACGTTACATAAGTTCAAAGGAATAATCCAAGACATAAATAAGCATAATCCGATTCTAATAAATGTCAACATAATGAAGTAGAAACTAAGATGACTAAAGCCATAAGTCCGCATATCCGCTCATCACTCAACCCATAGCTAAGAATCCCAGCTTCTAGCTTAATTACCTGCCGCATGGAAAGAAAACGTGGCTGAGCTTAAAAAGCCCAGTGAACAGATATATATAACAAACGAATAAACGAGGGTAAGTAACGAAGGTAGCATAATCATAAGGTTCAAATGGGAATATCATAAGGCATAACAAAGGATAACGAATAGAAATAGAAATGAAAGGTCAGTCCTCAACCACGAGCCCATATCATATCATACACATATCATATCATATCATAACAGTTGTATCCCGAGGGGTGACCTCGGAATACCATATAAAGGAGGGGAGACCTCAAGTAACCATGGAGTGATCAACTCCCAGAAATGTGAAGACGCGGATTGCACCCGACATCATTCACCAGACAAAGCTCCAATCAGATCAAATCCCTCGAAACATATCATATCTAGGATGCATCCATACGCCCCCCAGTGGCCAAAACAAATACATATCAAATCATATCATAACATATCATAATAGGGGACGGTGTGTATCATCACTCGTACACACTGGAGTCATGCCATTGGTGCATCAATGACACGGTCAGGTTACCTTCCTGACTAGGAAACATATTTTGGCTTGGGTATCAGACTGAAGGGTCAAAGCATATTCATATCATAAGGGTTCATATCAGATTTCATATCAAAGTTTCATATCATAGTTTCATATCAGAGTTGCATATCAAAGGTTCATATAAGTTTCATATCAAAGGGAGCATAGCAAAGTCATAGGGAAGCCCTAATCATGAGGCTTAGAGTACAACGTAACAGTTCAAGCTAATATCGAAAGATGTATAAGAATCACGAGAAACCTTAAGAGATAAGGTCAGAATATCTGTACCTTATTCGAAGCAAATCACAATGAAAGTAAAATCAAGAAAGAAGATCAATCCCGTCGCCCGGAACCTATATGAATTAATTAACGTTCTATAAGAATCAGATTACTCGTTTAAGACGGCTTTCCATTTTTGTAATCTTTCCATTTTAAGTACTTTCTATTTTAGGCAGGTTTCCATATTTAGTAACTTTCCATAATTAGCAGGTTTCCATATTTAGTAACTTTCCATAATTAGCAGGTTTCTATATTTAGTAACTTTCCATAATTAGCAGGTTTCCATATTTAGTAACTTTCCATAATTAGTAAGTTTAGTCACTTATCTAAAGTTAAATAATGAAAATGAGTGTTATTATGATTTAAGGATCATTTATGACAAGTTACAAAAGTTTAGGGTTTAAAATGTCAATAATGTAAAGTATAGGGTTAAAAGTGTAAATATAGCAAGTTTACTCATTTTACTCATTAAATCCATTTAGTTACTATATTAACAAGTTAATCCATCAAGTTTCATAATTTACAAAATAACCCCTTAACTTTATTGAATCATGTAATTACAAACCCTAGTTTTAGGTTATGCTTATCGTATCCGTTCTAAACCATTTTAGCTCGGTTATTACAAGATTATAATACTCCTTATGTGATAACATTTTAATTCGAAACATCTCTTCCAAATAAACATATAATACGCCCCTTGATATATCAAAACAAACCATAAATCATTCGTTATCGAATCCATTAATCACATACGTATAATCATATTTTCGTAAGCTCATTAAACCCTTAACCAAAACATATATGAGTCGACAATATAGAGAGACCCAAATTCAGTTTCGTATTCATTTTATACAACATATACCATTTGAATTACATAGGTTAAGAATCAAGGTTTTAAGTATACTTATGTTATCATTTTATGTGACAAAGTATTTATGATTTTATGTGATAGATAAATCGAATACAAGCCCTAGAAATCACTTCCATGGCCACGAATGGAATGAGAAACAAAAAGGAAAAAATGTGAGATGTTGATACGTTACCCTAGTAGCGTGTACGTGACAAGAAACAAGAATCAAAGCACCAAAATCAAAACCAAGCCTCCTTGGCTAACACAAAACCCACGGCCACAATAAACACCCCACGTCCAAGCTTGTTTTCGAACCAAACACAATCACCACGTCCACCAATCGATCACACACTATCACGAGCCTCCTAGGAACCTTTGTTTGGAAGAATTTCGGATCAAAATGGAGAAAAAATTAAGGTGCCGCCACTTATGGATGATGAGAGAATACTTTAGGGTTTCTTGTGTTTTTGAAATGAGAATGGAATGATAAATGAGACTTTAATATAATTGATTTTGATTGAATGAGGGGGAGTAATTAGTGGCCGGTCACATAGGGGGGGGGGGAAAGACCAAGTTTTGTAACTTCCAATCTTATCTCTACATAATGTATTTAGTCCCCTTTGTAGTCCAAGTTAATTTGTGTACACTTTGGTATGTTTAATACTCCATAATGGATGAATCATTCATGTTTCTTTGGTACTTAGGATTTAATCATTCATGTTTCTTTTAATTTATATCATAAGTTAATTACTCCATAATGGATGAATATTATTAATGATATAACTTGCTAAACGATGTTGAAGTGTTTCCCGAGTTTGTAAAATTTTAAGTTTGAGGGCAAAATTGTCATTTCACGCGATTGAGATTTTAGGGTTTTACAGTATGCTTGCATGTTCTCCATGTCCGGCTAATTTACTTATGTGTTTGCTTAGGGAATATGAAACTTAATTATTGAATATTGATTGGTTATTTCTTATCTTAGTTGATTAATGATCTAGTAATGCGATAGGTCATTCGTTGTGTACTTAATGCTTGATTAATCTTTGTGAACCTTAGGTTATAGCACTTTGAGTTGTTGTAAGCTAAACTATCCAAAGAGGCCTTAGAGTTAGAGTTTATCATCCCTAGTGGGTTTTGTAGACGAGAACCTTTGGTAACTTCAAAGAGTAGGGAGAAACGCATACCCTACAACTGTAGACACACAACGCAACTAGGAATAAGGACGTGACAATTCAACCACCAATAGAAGATAATTAAAGAGTAGTAAAACCTAAGTAAACACATCTTTAAACTATCATACGAGCACACAATAATTAGACATAGACTACCACCACCTTAGTTTAGATAATTAGATAATAGTAGAGTAATCGGTAGAATACCAACCCCCCAAATCCAAACCCCGAGATTCGTACTTTTCCTTTTCTAAAAAAATATAAAAACATAAAAAAATAATCTTCCACAACCCCAACCTTAGCGTAGTAACTTCTCACTAGCATTCCTATTCCCCTAGAGAACGATATCAATTCCCGTGGCTTACCCTAATACTACACTACAACGATTAGGTTCACTGCCTAGGGTGTTGAAAAACTTGCTCGACGAAAAGGAAGTTCCTTTGACCCCGAACGCGTTGTGTAAGCGTATCAGTTTCTCTGGGCTAAAGCCATTGCCACTGCATGCTATACTCAAAATCGATCCCTTATTCACACTTCTCATGGAAAAACTCCATACGAACTTGTCCACAACCGAATCTACAACAAAAGAACCCGAAATATCATGGAAACAATTCACGTTACGTTCGATGAGCTGACCGGTCCAATGGCTCCAGGACAACCCAGTTCTGGACCCGCATCATCAAGTAGTCCCGTCAGTTCTACTCTTGTATACGATTCTTCGCCAGCAACTCCTTATGTACCTCCTTCAGAAGATGACTTGAAGAAACTATTTGATCCAATGTTTGATGAACACTATGAGCCAATTGTTGATGATTTGTCAAATCCATCAACAGAGGTTGCTCCTATCCCTGTCAATGAAGTTAACCCTTCAGTTTCTATGTCGTTAAGCCAAGAAGCGCCTGCTGCTGATCACTCTGTATCATCAACAAATCATCAATCATCGAGTATACATCATGGAATTTTTTCTGGCACCCCTGATGGAGAGAATCCCTTTGCTACTCCTGAAGATGCCCCATTTGAAAACATATTTGCTATTGAATCATCATCTGAACCATCTTCATCAGGAGAAATCGACTCTGCTACTTCAGTTCCTCAACTACAACCACACGAACACTTTAGAAAATGGACACATGATCACCCATTGGACAACATCATTGGAAATCCCTCTCGTCCAGTATCCACTCGCAAACAACTTGCAACGGATGCCTTATGGTGCTTCTTCAACTCCGTACTATCCAAGGTCGAACCAAAAGATGTTAAAACTGCCATGAATGAAGACAGATGGTTCAATGCCATGCAAGATGAAATTCATGAGTTCGATCGACTAGATGTATGGGAATTAGTACCTGCTCCTGACTGTGCAATGATCATTGCTCTAAAGTGGATCTTCAAAGTAAAACTTGATGAGCATGGTGATGTTTTAAAGAACAAGGCTCGATTGGTTGCAAAAGGATACCGACAAGAGGAGGGTATTGACTTTGGAGAATCATTTGCTCCAGTTGCTCGTATCGAGGCAATCAGAATCTTCTTGGCTAATGCTGCAAGTAAGAACATGGTGGTCTATCAGATGGATGTAAAGACGGATTTTCTTAACGGAGATCTTAAAGAAGTCGTATACGTCAGCCAACCTGAAGGTTTTGTGAATCCAGAGCATCCTACTCATGTATATTGCTTGAAGAAGGCTCTTTATGGTTTGAAGAAAGCTCCAAGGGCATGGTATAATACGCTATCAAAGTTTCTTCTATCTACTGGATTCAGCAAATGAGCAGTTGATCCTACATTGTTCACCAGAAAGTCAGGCAAACATTTAATCCATGTTCAAATCTATGTTGATGATATTATTTTTGCCTCGACTGACCCCAATGAATGTGACAGTTTTTCAAATGAAATGGGTTCCAAATTTCAAATGTCAATGATGGGACAAATGTCATTTTTCTTGGGATTACAAATTTCACAAAGTCCCGGAGGCATTTTTATAAATCAATCTAAATATGCAAATGAGATTTTAAAGAAATTTGGATTTGATTCTTGTGACCCTGTTGACACCCCCATGATAGAACGTACTAAGCTGGATGAGGACCACTCAGGGATCATGGTAGATCAAATGAAATATCGCAGTATGATTGGATCCATGATGTACCTCAAAGCCAGTAGACCAGACATCTTGTTCGCTGTATGCATGTGTGCTAGATATCAGGCTAAGCCTACTAAAAAGCACCTTGAAGCGGTTAAACGGGTCTTTCGGTATCTCCAAGGAACCATCAATATGGGACTTTGGTACCCGAAGGACACCGGTATGTCACTAACAGCCTATGTAGATGCTGATCATGTAGGATGTCAAGATACACGTCGAAGTAAGTCTGGAGGTGCTCAGTTTTTGGGCGATAAGCTTGTGAGCTGGTCTTCAAAGAAACAAATGAGTACTTCTATATCCTCTACAGAGGCTGAATACATAGCCATGTCATCTTATTGTGCTCAAATCCTATGGATGAGATCCCAATTATCTGACTATGGCTTTGAATTCAACAAAATCCCTCTGTACTGTGATAATAAAAGTGCTATTGCTCTCTCACGCAACAACGTTCAACACTCAAGAGCAAATCACATCGACATTCGACATCATTTTATCAGGGAGCAAGTGGAGAAATGTGTGGTGGAACTATATTTTGAGAGGACTGACTACCAATTAGCAGACATCTTCACCAAAGCTCTTCCAAGAGAACGTTTTGAGTTTATCCTTCCACGACTTGAGCTAAAGAGTCTACAACCGGAAACACTCAAACGTCTTCAAGAGGAAGACGAGGAGTAAAGGTCTTTCTTCATCCATCTCTTGTAAATAGTTATTCAAAAAGCAAAATACAAAATTACAAAACCAACAAAAAGCAAATAGAAAAATATAAAATTTTCAAAATCCATAAAAATTAGAAAATCTTGAAAAATTCAAAAAAAATTATTGTTATTCTGTCATGTTTTCCTTATTCGATATCATCTACGAACTTTGTGTTGACATTCAAAGAATGTCACGGGTTTTTAGATGTTCTTCGAATGTATATAATTTGTTTTAAAAGAATAAAAAATAAATAAATAAATAATAATTGAGAGAAAGTAAAACGGTGGTTTATTGTAATTTCAGGCAGTAACCCATTTTTAAAAAGAAAGAACAGAGCCATGCTTAATGTTATTTTTTTTCAAATCCCATGCTCTGATTCTTAAAACAAATATTTGTCACCAAAAAGACAAATGTTTTCTTTCCAAATATTTTTCCGTCTAATGATTCTTCTAAAAAATATTTGTCATCTAATGAAAACAAAATTGTTTTGAAAATACCTCGTACTCTATTATTCTTGTAAATCATCTGTGCTTATCATCTGTTAAAATCTCTATCTCTTAATCAACAACTTGTGTCATTGATTGAGGGGGAGAATGATTTCAATCGAATTAAAAAGAGTATTTTTAAACAATTGGCACGTAAATGAGCAAGGTTTACTTTTGGAAAATCAAAATGAACAATGTTTTATACAATTGATTCAAAACCTTTGCAAATGTTATGTTCTCAATAGATACTCATGCATGTCTGAGCAATGTGTTTGTTAAATTTTACATGCACATGTTAAGGGGGAGCATCTATTTCAAACCAAAAAGGGATTGAAACGTGATTAATTTATTCCAAAGTGCAGGCTTTCCCTAATATGTGCAAAACTCTTTCAAAACTCGATGCACATATTGAGGGGGAGCAGTTTTTATTGAAAATCACATTCTTTCCCGAAAGTATCTTTAACTCTTTGTGAATCACTGATTTTTGATCGGGAAAGTAATGTCGATATTTTTAGAAAATATTTACCAAAAGAAGTGAATTCTTCCTCTTGCCTTCATGTGCCAAAATGGTTTTAAACATATGTTGCACATGTTGAGGGGGAGCCGTTTTTCTAAAATATCAAAAACAATTCAGGTACAAAATGCTTTGATTATATATCACAAGTACCTGGATTGATTTTCAAATGGTTCCAATGGCTGATGAACAATACCAAAAAGACCGACCAAATTTACTTTATGCATGGTGATATAAGGATGGTTAGGTTAGGTATTCGTTCCCACGATTCGCCAGAACCAGAGGGATCTACCCAGGGACAATCCACTAGATAGTGTAGAGTCCTTAGGTATGATGAAAAAAAGGAGAAAAGTGAGATATGGGAAGAGTGCGGACTGAGATAGAGCTAGTACTGGAATAAACCCAACAAGGTTCTAGCAATGAAGTCTCGGTAAGCACGGAAGGGGTTGAAGAAAGAAAAAGAATTGAATATGAAAAGGGTGAAAACAAATAGCCCTCCAATAATTCAACCTTAGGGCAGAAACCGGGTTCAATACATATGCTACTGGTGTTTACTAAGGTAACACTGGTATTGAAGACAAGACATCATGGACCCAGTGACACTCTGCACTAAA
This sequence comes from Chrysanthemum seticuspe, assembly GCA_019973895.1. Lineage (NCBI taxonomy): Eukaryota > Viridiplantae > Streptophyta > Magnoliopsida > Asterales > Asteraceae > Chrysanthemum > Chrysanthemum seticuspe. The sequence continues at coordinate 227,249,055 of BPTQ01000001.1, forward strand.
CTTCCCAAGCTACTCAAGTTCCTCTTAAAAGGACTTGTTTCATTCTCACAGGGAACCCACATAATCTATCGACTTTCTCTTAGAGATTGTTGATATTGAAGAAGGAGACCCTCTCTCTAGTCTCCGGCATAGGAACCAAATGTGCACAATTGAGTCTAGAGCCTCGAGATCATCAATAAATCTCATTAAGGACACAATCTATGAAGACTCTCTGTTTCACACAATATGGAAAGAGAGAATATAATCTTAGGGTCCTACACATTATCCTTGTGGTATTGCCAAAACATCTGAGTGATATGCAAACATATTCACAATGAAGATGGAAAGCCTTCTAGATCCAACATCAAACAAGCTCTTGGTAGGTGGCATGTGAGATCTATCCAATAGATCAACCATGTGACAACTGAACAAAACCAATGGGGCGATTCAAATCTATGAATCAATCCTGGTTCAGGTTATGGATTGACGAATACCTTTGAAAAACCGGTTGTTGTGCTTAAAAATCTTTTCTCTAGTACATCGACCGTGTATTAATATTTCAAAATTAAAAGGTGTTTATGATTGATAATTGATTTACGTTAAAACCTTCGTTGTATTGAAAAAACACTTTATCTTGAGCAGTTAACGATTGTTTTCAAATCATTTTCCATCAATCAGTGAATCTCTATTCACTGGTTCACTCACTCCGTGTTGTCTTATTTGAGACGTTCCGGTTTGAGAACAGCTAGAACTGCTGCGAAACCCTGTCAAGAAGATTCTTAGGAATTATACCTGATCACAGGCAGTACTTGTACTGATCAATGGGGAACCGTGGGCCGTGTACCTCAATTCAACGAAAGTGATCAAAGACACTTTCGTGCGCTTTATTGCTAACTGTTGTATGCAGGTACACCCGACGCTTGCAGTTGATCAGAATGGAGAGGTCAATCCATAGCCGCATGCCCACACATCACATTCATTTCAAAAGAAATCATGATTAATGCATGAATGACTCTGATATTCTCACTCCATGCTTCTGCTACGCTGCTGCAAATATCATGAATCATCTAAAGCTTCCGCTACTCTGATAAAAAGAAATCATGATCCAGAATGTGAGCAAGTCGGTCGACTGTCACAACATCACATAATGTCAACACTACAATGGAAGAGTCAGAAATTTATGCAAGCTGATGATCTCAAAGCTGGCTCAAAACTCATCATCACATGGATAAGTTAAAGACCTCCACTTAAATTATCCAAACATGCAAAACATGAAGAATCAAAGACTACGAGCTACAGAGCAATGAAGTTAAACAAGAATTCAAGAACAATCTTAATGTAATACCTGTTTGTATTCTGTGTAAATTGAGGTGACCTCCCTTAGGGGGAGATTGTTAGGAATCAGAAAATTCAGTCATTAAAGTGTCGGTCACCTCAAGTATATGTAATCATTAGAAAGCTCGTAGTCATAGTTATTTAATGTTAGTAAGTAGTTAGTTAAGTAAACCGTGAAGGACGGACGGGTCTTTACCCACTGTATGCCTGATCTACAGCCCGTAGGTGGCGATTATGTTTAAGACTATAAATACTCTCTACCTCCCAAGGTAGAGAGTTGGAGCTCATAATAATATTTTCACTTTGTCTCACTAAGTTCCCAATCCTCTAACTCTTTCTCTCTCTAAAACCTTAACTTGTACGCCTAGTTTGATCATGGTATGATGTGTTTGTGAAATCCAATAAGTTACACGAATTCTATCTTCTACGACGTGCTGCTCGATATCCTTATCTCGGTACTCGTATCATCATCTTCTTAAGCTATATCATCTATTCTATCTGTAAATATTTATCAAAAATGAAAATACAAAAATATAAAACCAGCAAAACAAAATAGAAAAATATAAAACCATCAAAAATCCATAAAAACTTGAAAAATCAGAAAATACCAAAAATATTGTTTTTCTTAAGACATGTCTTCTGGTATCGATAACATCTGCGGTCTTAGAAATGTCATTCAACAATGGCACGGGACCATAGATGAAGTTCGAGAAGAAGGTGTAAATATTTATTTTTAAAACATGTCACAAATCAAATGGCTTGTTATTATTTCCGATAGCAACCCATTCTTCAAGAAAGGAAAGTGTTGCGCTAAACCATTTTTCAAAATTCGTGCACTTATCCTAAAACATATTGAGGAAAGCATGTCGAAGGACTACTGTTCCTACACAAATTTTTTTCCGTCTAAAATTCTTTAGGAAAATATTTGTTGTATTTTAAAATGGTGGAAATTGAGTTGCTTGAATTTCAATCAGATTTAGAGTTTTTCGTAAAAATTGAAAACTCAATCAATGACTTCTGCGCTTTTAAACTTTTCAGAAAATGAGTCATTAATTGAGGGGGAGAATGTTTTCAAATTTATATCATCTAACGGGCTTATCTAATTATCATATATACTTAAATGTAAAACATGTTAACCTACGTTGAAGGACTAGGTGCCTAGGATATGATTGTTAGGATTAGATGATCAGAGTTTGATAAACACATTATTTCCATTACCTTGAATGATCTGATTGATATGTTGGATTGACTTTTATTAGTCGATTGTTGTTTGGGTGATGTCGACCACCATATATCTGTATGTGTGTTCACTAACGTATGCAGGTATACTGGTATATAAGAATGTTCCTGATCCGGATCCCACAATTGAAGATGATTGGATGCCGAAAGGAAAGGGTAACTATATCTTGGGTTGACATATGAAGAAACGGAGCTTATATTGATTTCTATGGAGAGTTGGCATGAAAAATGCAACGTAAGAGGTCTCACTGCATCAGCAGATGGTTTTCTTCATCATCAAATGAAGAAACGGAGCTTAATTTGACCTATGGAGAGTTGGCATGAAAAAATGCAACGTAAGAGGTCTCACTGCATCAGCAGACGGTTTTCTTCCTGCCCTACAGCAACAACAGAAGCTTCTTAACCACCTAACGTATCTTTGTGCAGGACAAGTAGTGGATGATACCATTTTTCTTAAAAACAATCCTTAAATTGATGTTTTTGAAAATGGAAAAATATTGTTTTGAAATAAATTGGACTAAATTTTGGAAATCACCGGACTTCATTTTATCAAAACTTAAGTCACTCAATCAATGACTACGGTCATCGATTGAGGGGGAGAGTGATTTAAAAATAAAGTATTTTCAAATAATATTTCTTCATAAAAGTCCGTTTGTACGATAAAAAGTAGTGATCTAAAGATTTAATGTTATGTCATGGTATGATTTTCTTTAAAACTCAAAGATCTTACAAAATGAAATTTTTTATGTTCTTGTTTGATTGTGAAATTGTTTTATTTTACTTAAAGATCTCTTAAAAATTATCATACCTGACACTAACAATCTTTAATGTCTATAGTTGGTCCTTATCAGTCAATTTCAAAAACTAAATCTAGCCACGTCTTTCTCCAAAAATTTCCAAATGATTTAAATCAATCGGGATCCAAAATCTCAATTGGTTTGAAATTTTTGATCGGGGGAGAGATCGTGATTTAAATCTCAAATCGGTTTTAAAGGGTGATTGTTTCAAAAGCACTCCTTCCTTCATGTGCCAAACGATTTTGAAATACATAATGCACATGTTTGTTGAGGAGCATTTAACCTAAAACCAGAAGAGTATTCAAACGAGGCACATATTCTCCCATGTTTCCAAACCTTATTAAATCACTTGGGATCCAAAATCTCAAAGGGTTTGATATTTTTGATCGGGGGAGAATTTGTGATTTAATTATAAAATCTGATAAATGATGATCGATTTGATTCAAAAGTGCAGGCTGCTCTCCCATATGTGCTAAACGCTTTCGAATCTCGAAGCATATATTGATGGGGAGCATTTTAAAAGAAAATAAACTATCAAGGTACAAATGCTTTTATGTTTTAACATAAGTACCTTGATTGATTTTCTAATGGTTTCTTAATGGCTTTTGTGATCGTGGATGTGCTTCAAATGAACTCTTTCCTCTATGTGAAAAAATGATTTTAAATATCCTATGCACATTTTGAGGGGGAGATTTTACCTAAGAAAATCAAATGGCTTTTTCCATGGAAATTGTGATCAAGAATTTATTTCAAAAGAACTCTTGCCTCCATGTGCTAAACAATTTATAAAATCATATGCACATGTTGAGGGGGAGCATTTCTAAAAGATCAAAACAATTAAGGTACAAAATGCTTTGATATTATATCACAAGTACCTTGATTGATTTTCCAAATGATTTTTCAATTGGTTTCAAGAAGAAATGGACAATACCAAAAGACCGACCAATTTACTTTATGCATGGTGTTATAAGGATGGTTAGGTTAGGTATTCGTTCCCACGATCCCGCCAGAGCCGGAGGGATCTACCCATGGACAATCCACTAGATAGTGTAGAGTCCTTAGGTATGATGAAAAAAGGAGAAAAATGAGAAATGGGAAGAGTGCGGACTGAGATAGAGTTAGAACTGGAACAAACCCAACAAGGTACTAGTAATGAAGTCTTGGTAAGCACTGAAGGGGTTGAAGAATGAAAAAGAATTGAATGTGAAAAAGTGTGAAAAGAAATAGCCCTCTATTAATTCAACCTTAGGGCAGAAACTGGGTTCAATTCATATGCTACTGGTGGTTACTAAGGTAACACTAGTATTGAAGACAAGACATCATGGACCTAGTGATGCACTGCACTACAACTTCCCAAGCTACTCAAGTTCCTCTTAAAAGGACTTGTTTTATTCTCATGGGGAACCGACATAATCTATCGACTTTCTCTTAGAGATTGTTGATATTGAAGAAGGAGACCCTCTCCCTAGTCTCCGGCATCGGAACCAAATGTGCACTATTGAGTCTAGAGCCAAGAGATCATCCACAATATCTCATTAGGACATAATTAATGAAGACTCACTGTTTCACACAATGTGGAAAATGAGAATATATTTTAAGAGTCCTACGGATTATCCTTGTGGTATTGCCAGAACATCTGAGTGGTATGTAAAAGTATTCACGGTGAAGATGGAAATCCTTCTAGAGCCAACATCAAGTAAGCTCTTGGTGGGTGACATGTGAGATCTTTTCTAAAGATCAAACTTGTGACAACTGGATAGAAACGATGGGGCGATTCATTCTTGAATCAACCTTGGTCCAGGAAATGAATTGACGAATACTTTTGGAAAAACCGTTCGATGTGCAAACCTTCTTTTCTCTAGCACATCGAATGTGTACTCATGTTTTTAAACACAAAAAGTATCTCTGATTGAAAAAATACTTTTGGAAAAACCGTTCGATGTGCGAATCTCTTCTTTTCTCTAGCACGTCGAATGTGTACTCTTTTCAAATACAAAAAGTATTTTTGATTGAAAATTGATCTTTCTCATAAAACCTTTGTCGTATTGCAAAACTCTTTCTTCATGCAATACGCGATTGTTTTTCAAATCAATTTTTCATCAATCAGTGAATCTCAATTTGCTGGTTCACTCACTCCGTGTTGTCTTCTTTGAGATGTTCCGGTTTGAGAACGGCTAGAGCAGCTGCGAAACCCTGTCAAGGAGATTCTTCAAAATTATACCTGATCACAGGCAGTACTTGTACTGATCAACGGGGAACCATGGGCCGTGTACCTCAATTCAACGAAAGTGATCAAAGACACATTCGTGTGCTTTATTGCTAACTGTTGTTTGCAGGTACATTTGGACGGTTGCAGCTGATCAAAATTGAGGAGTCAATCCAAAGCAGCATGCTCACAGCATCCACACTTAATTTAAAGAAATCATGACAAGTGCCTATCTTCATAACCTGGCTCTGATATTTTTATACTATGCTTCTGCTACGCTGCTGCAAATATCATGAACTAGTAAAGCTTCCGCTACTCTGATGGAAAGATGTCATGATCCAAATGTGTGAGCATGTCGGTCTGAATGTCACAACTTCACATGATGGCAACACTACAAAGGGTGATCCAGAGATTTACTGTGGCTGATGATCTCAATGAAAGCTCGAAGATCATCAAAGATGTGGATCAGTTAAAGGCCTCTACTAAAAGTACAAATCAATGCAGACTTTGAAGAATCACGGCTAAAGCACAAAGATGCAGATGTTGAAGAATTAAAGTCTACGAGCTCAAGACTGAAGATTAAATAGAATGCTAGGATTTGAAATGTAAAACATGGGGTGACCTCCCTTAGGGGGAGATTGTTAGGAATTGGAAATTCCATATGAAGTGTCGGTCACCCCAACTATTGTCTAGCATATGTTAGCTCGTAGATATTACGTTATTTATTAGTTAGTTAGTTAGTTTAGAGCAACACCGTGGAGGACGGACGGGTCTTTACCCAATGTATACCTGATCCACAGCCCGTAGGTGGCGTAATATGTAAGAACTATAAATAGCCCTCTCCACATGTGGAGAGGGTTGGTGCTTTCATTTCTCTAATCATAGAACTTTCTTTTTCTCTCATCTCTTTCTCTCTCTAGAAAGTATCCCACACATCTCTCTCTCTCTCTGAAACCTTCTTGTTTGATTCAATCCTCATATATGTTCTTTGATTAAAACAATAACCAATATCTTACAGTAGTAATAGCCGGATAATTCGTGTTTATAAATTTTTAAAACTTGCACACGGAAAGAACATCAAGTTTTTGACGCCGCTGCCGGGGATTTTTAAGTATTTTGATCTTGTTTCGATTCTGTAAAATTGGTAATATTAAATTTAGATTTCAAAAAAAAAAATGGTTTTAGATACTAACCGAATCGGTAGCACGAGCAACCGAACCGTTTAGTGCTCTCGGAAAAATTTAATTTTTGATTTTTGTAGTTTTTAGTTTATCTATTGTTTTGTGTTATAGTTTATAGCTTATTTCTTTTCATTTTTTATTTTTATAGATTGTTTATGCTTGTTTTAGTAAATTTTAGATTTTTGATATTTAGTCATTTTTAGTTTTATTTACTTTTTTATTAATCTTGTCTTATTGCAGTAATTAGCTTAGTTAATTTTCAGTTTTTATGAGTTTAGTAGTTTTAATGATTAGTTAAGTTCATTTAGTTAATATAGTTTTTAATTAGCATAATTAATATTTTTAATTAATAAGGATAATGAGTAGACACATTTAATTAACAGTTTAAGTATAATTAATGGTAATTAATTAATTTATAATTAATAGGTTTAATTAATTATATTTTAAAAAAAATGGAAAATCGTCCCAACCGTTCGGTTGCATCCCGCAACCGGATCGGTTGGAAATTTTTGGTCTGGAAGCTTACCACCAACCGAATCGGTTGGAGGGCCAACCGAAACGGTTGGAGCTCTCGGTAAATTTTTTATAGTTTTTCTATTTTGAGTTTTAGCTTGTGTTTTTAGTCTTAATAAGTGTATTTACTTGTTTAGTATATGTTTCTGTAGTTTGTTTAGATTTTTACTAACTCTAACGCTAATGATTTGTATGTTTGTCTTTGGTTTTTTTTGTTTTGTTAGATAGTTGTTATGGATAGTTTAAGCGGAATTTCTGAGTACCTACGTAACTTGGATGAGATGTTTAAGGACACCGGAAACTCGTTGGAGAAGATTGGGAATATTTTGGAAGAAAGTAAGAAGGAATTGGCTATGGATCCAGAATGTGTGGAAGAAGTGGGAGAGAAAAGGTTCAAGTCCCTAAGAAGAGTAGAGTTGTGGTATTCACGCAAGCACCACTAACGGAGTATGATTCACCACTTATGAGATTCGGTACACCTTGTAGTGTCGAAGGGGTGAGTGCGTGGGACGCTTAATTAAACATGGCCTATGGTGAAAATTATATTGTGGACAAAGTTCTTGATCAAATTGGCCACGTTCGTTTGGATTATGAGGCCTATGGGAGAAAAATGGTTAAGAATCTTCGGGTTAACATTCATGGTCATATTTTCGAAGCAGATTTTGTTGTCTTGGAAGAAGGAAACGCGGATGAGCTCGACGTATGCTTTGGGCGAGATTTTCTTGTGACTACCAAATGTCAAGTGGATTTTGCTTTACGGGAGATGAGGATCAACATTACCGACTTGGAATAGGAGAAGGGAGTGAATGAAATGCTTGTGGAGTTATGTGCTAACATGGAGAAGGAGAATGTGGAAATCGTGAAGATGGGGAAGGCTAATAGAAAGAAAACCTCATCCAATAAATTAACTCCTACCACATCCACCAACAAAAACCATGATTACACACCTTCACCACCCAATACACCAAACACCTTCAAACCTTTAACCCAAGACCAAAAAGAAGCTATCTTAGAAAACCTTGAACAAAAATTTCTCGAACTCAATGAGAAAAAGCCGGTAATTGAGATACTACAAGATTATGTTTTATTCCGCAAGAAAACTAGACGCGGTTATGTTAGCAAGAGCAAGGTTGGAGGATAAAGATCTATCAGAGGAGGATAGAGATAGGATCTTGTTTAAGGGTATGCCACGTAAAGAGAGTGACCCGGGAAACTTTGTTTTGCCTATTAAAGTCAACGGGACCACTCCAGTGTATGCTTTGGCGGATACGGGTTCAAGCTTCAATGTTATGCCCTATCCATTATTCAAAACGTTGGGCCTAAGTAAACCACAACCAAATCACTCCAAACTAACCATGGTGGACAATTCCCAAGCAAAGGCGATGAGGGAGGTGAAAAACGTAAGGGTGCAAATTGGCTATCAACCTTACTTGGCCGATTTTCTAGTCCTAGCCATACCGGTTGATAAGAGTCTACCTCTTCTACTTGGAAGACCGTTCCTACGCACATGTGGTGCAATCATATATATGGGGAGGGGTACGATGACAATCGATGATGGGATCTCAAAACAAACCTATTATCCCAAGCCAAGGGGTAAAGTGTTGGAATTCATGGAGGATTTAGAATTGTTTGATGGGGAAGATGACTTAACTTGTTTTGAAGTTGGACGTGATGGCCATGGAAACCCGATGTATGGACTGTTGGGAATAAAGCTAACAGTTACCACTGATAGGCTTGTGGAAGACACTGCTGAAGAATGCACTACCAGTGGAAACACATTGCCACTGCTAGTACATATTATTACCACTGTTATTAGGATAATTGTTATGTAGTCGTATATAGATAAGTATAGAAAAGATCTTGTGTATATTCTATATAGTTAACATTATACTTATCTTGTAAAAGACTCCTTGTGCTATAAAAGGAGATCCTAGGTCATTGTTCTTGGTACGTATGCTTCAAGGTGTAACCCTAGTGATAAGCAAGATCACTCGTATTATTCTAAATAATATTGAAGCTTTTTGTTACATTATTCTCACTTACATTACATCATACAATCCATCTTCTAAGTATTACTAAGTATATTCCGCGTACTTATTAATATAACTCAAAGTATCACTAACACAAGGTGTGTGTTTAGATCCATCAAGTGGTATCAGAGCTTTGGTTCTAATACTTTGATTCAGAAGATCCAAGGAATAAGCTTAACCTACTCACTCAAATCAATGGAGATGGAAAGCCAGTCCAACTCTACTCCAAGGCTTCCTAAGCTCAAACTTAATGAGTTTGAGATGTGGAGTATAATGATTGAGCAATACTTTCTCATACAAGACTATGCTCTATGGGCGATCATCTTAACTGGTGATTCCTTCAAGTCCCAAAAGAAGACTGAGAAAGTTGGTGACAAAGAAGTTGTAACAATTTCTGTGCCTGAGACTACTGATGAAAGAACACAGAAGAAGAATGACATGAAGGCCAGAATTTTGTTATTAATGACTCTTCCTAAAGATCAGATCATTGCTTTCAGCAAATTCAAGACAACAAAAGAACTTTTTGAAGAGATTTGTTCAGTGTTTGGTGGCAATGATGCTACTAAGAAGACTCAAAAGACATTGTTGAAGCAAAGTTATGAAAACTTTTCTGCCTCAAGCAATGACTCACTTGACAGCATCTTCACCCAACTCCAGAAGATTGTCACACAATTGACTGTGTTTGGAATTGAGGTAGAAAAGGAAGACCTCAATTTGAAGTTTCTAAGAAGTTTTCCTGCTGAATTTCATAATACTGTTACAGTCTGGGAAAATAAACCAGAGATTGAAACTATGAAGCTCAATGATCTTTACAACAACTTCAAATTCATTGAACAAAGATTGAAGAAGGCAGGGAAACTTGGTACAAGCTCAAGCAGCTTGGCATTGATGTCAACCTCTATTGACAATGATGATTCTAAAGATGACAGTGATGATGATATTGCCACTGCTGGTTCTACAGTTTCCACTGGTAATGCTATTGTTACCACTGCAGGTTCAAAGAAGAAGGTTGCCGGTATTGGAGATCCTACCTTTTATGCCTTTATCTCCACTCAAGTTAATGGCTATATATTAACTCATTAAGACATAGAGCAAATTGATGATGATGACTTGGAGGAGATGGACATAAAGTGGCAAATAGATCTTCTAAGCATTAGGGCTAGGAAATTCTACAAGAAGATTGGCAAGCCAATACACATCAATGGTAATGAAACTGCAGGGTTTGATATAAAGAAAGTAGAGTGTTTAAACTGTCACAAGTTGGGGAATTTTGCTAGAGAATTCAGAAGACCAAGGAAGCAGGACAATAGGTCTACTTGGTACAAGCAAAAGGAAGAACTAATTGTGGAAGAACCAAAGGCAATGTTGGCGATTGATGGTGTGAGCTTTGATTGGAGTTTCATGGCTGACGGACAAGAGGAACAATCTTCAGATGCTGCTTTTAGTGCTACAGAACATGCTCTCATGGCCTTCTTTGACTCTGAGGTACAAAACTTTGAAAGTTGTTCTAAAACATGTAGGGCTTCTAGAGAATGTGAAAGTCTTAATGAAGAATATGATAACCGAAGAACAGAGTTGATTGCTGCTAATTATAATGTGACAAGCCTTAGAAGTGGCATATCTGTATTAGAAAAACAACTAGAGAATTATAGAGCAAATGAGACAAAATATAATGATGATATGGTTGTTCTTAGAAGAGAGTTAGATCATAAGATAGCAGTGAATGAGGCACTAAAAGAAGAGCTTGAAAGACTTAAAAAGATAAATAAGAATGTCAATTTATCAGTTGACACTTTATATCATCAGTCTAAGTCAATTGATAAAATTTGGAATGCTCAAATTACCAGTAAAGTTAAGTCTGGTATGGGATACAATACTGTTCCTCCACCACTAAGGGGTGTTCCATCACCTCCATACAGGTCTAGAAGAATTTCAGGATCTGAATCTTGAATATAGTCCTCCCAAATTTATGAAAAGTGAGGATGAGATTAAGCATGAATTTGATGTTTTCGAAAGTGCAAGTGACTCATCTGTTGTAGATGAGAATGCTAAAAAGAATGTAGAGGCTTCTATCTCACAAGTTGTAAATACTATTAAAGAGGAACCTAGGAAACAAGCTAATAAACCCAGATCAACTGTAAGGTATGCTGAGATGTATAGGAACAAACCATCAACTCCTAGGGGTAACCAGAGGAGTTGGAATCATGTAAAATCTCAACAACTAGGTAGTGAGTTTGCGATGTACAATAAAGCATGCTATATCTGTGGTAGCTTTAATCATTTACATGCTAATTGTGACTATCATGTTGGGAGAAGGGAAGTTCATGGGAATAAAAGGGTGGAGTCTAACAGGTTTCAAAACAAAATACACCCTAATCCACACAACAACATGATCCCAAGAGCAGTTCAACTAAGAAGTGGTCTTAAAACTTTTGCCACTGCTAAAACTGTTAACACTGCTCACCCTAAAACACCTGTTACAAGTGCAAAATCCAAAACAACTTTTGTAAAATCTGCACAAACAGGGAAAAGGTCTTTTCAAAATAAAATGGTTCAATATAACCAACAGTGGGTACCAAAAACTAAATCAGCAGTTACTACTGCTCAGTAAAAGGTTCCCACGGCAAAGATTGTAAACAAGAACAGGGGTAACATGGGAAATGTTGTGAAGGCCTCAGCACGTTGGGAATGGAAACCTAAAAGAATTACCTCAACAACCAATCCCAATAGTGTATCAATGATTTTTGATAGATATAACTATATTGATACATGAGGCAGATCCAAGTCAATCATGGCTTGGGTCTCCAAAGGAAACTAACTTCTTTCTTATATGTGTAGGAACATCCAAGAACAAATAGATCAGATCAAGGCTACACAGATAGTGGATGTTCAAGGCACATGACTGGCAACAAGTCCTATCTCTTAAATTTTGAATACTATGATGGACAGTTTGTCAGCTTTGGAGGTGGAGTTAATGGAAAAGTTACTGGTAAAGGGGTCATCAAAACTGGTAACTTGGATTTTGAACCTGTGTACTATGTAAAAGAACTTAAGTATAATCTTTTTAGTGTGTCACAAATGTGTGACAAGAAAAAAAATGTTATCTTTACTGAAGATATGTGTTTTGTTCTCTCTAAGGATTTTAAGATGCCTGATGTAAGTCAGATTCTTCTTAAGATTCCTAGAAAAGGCAACTTATATAGCTTTGATATGAACAACATTATTGCTAAAGATGATTATGCTTGCTTGCTTGCAAAGGTCACAGTAGATGAATCCATGTTATGGCATAGAAGACTTGGTCATATTAATTTCAAAACCATAAATAAGATTGTAAAAGATGGTTTGGTAAGAGGCTTGCCTCAGAAAAGATTTGAAAATGATCAAACCTGTGTTGCATGTCTTAAAGGCAAACAACACAGAGCTTCTTGCAGGTCAAAGTTGGTTAACTCTATTGCTCACCCACTTCATATGTTACATATGGACTTGTTTGGTCCTACATCTATGAGCAGCTTAAATCTTAAGAAATATTGTCTTGTTGTGACTGATGATTTTAGCAGGTTTACATGGGTTTTCTTTCTTAGAACCAAGGATGAAACTACAGGCATCCTTAAGACCTTCATTGCTAAAGTAGAAAGCCAATATGATATGAAAGTTAAAATCATTAGGTGCGACAATGGGACAGAGTTTAAGAATAGAGTTATGGATGATTTTTGCAGGGATAAAGGTATTAAAAGAGAATTTAGTGTATCTAGAACTCTACAACAAAATGGTGCTGCTCAGGGGAGAAATAGGACACTAATAGAGGCTGCTAGAACCATGTTGGTAGATTCAAAATTGCCAATCACTTTTTGGGCTGAAGCAGTTAACAGTGCTTGTTATGTACAAAACAGGGTTTTAGTAGTGAAAACAAAGAACAAGACACCTTATGAGTTATTTAGAGGTAGACCCCCTATCCTAGACTTCATGAGACCATTTAGATTTCATGTCACTATTCTCAATACCATAGATTATCTGGGAAAATTTGAAGGAAAATCTGATGAAAGGTATTTTGTTGGGTATTCCATGGTTAGTAAAGCTTTTAGAGTATTTAACTTGAGAACCCAAAAGATTGAAGAAAATCTGCATGTTGAGTTCCTAGAAAACAAAGTGAATGTCAAAGGAACTGGTCCAGAAAGGCTGTTTGATCTTGATACTCTAACCCATATTATGAACTATGTACCTATCTCTACAGGTACATCTACTTATGATTTTGCAGGTTTAGAAGAGTTTCTTGATGACGATGAACCAAGCAAGGATCAAGCAGGTGATCAAGATGAATTCATTTTGCCACTTTGGGACTATGCAGATAATGATGATATTCCAAAAACTGGAGATGCTCAACCTTCTAATGATTCTGGAAAAGAAGGTGATAGCAACATGAACACTGAAAATCCTAAAAGCAGTGGAAACTCAGATTCCACTGCTAGGCCAAAAGTTTCCACTGCAACACCAGAAGTGGAAAATACAACTCCAGTTACAAAGGAAGCTCAAGCCAATAAAGTTGAAATCTCAAATATGCCAAATGAGATTGCAGTTCCTCAGACTCCCCATACCTTAGTTCATAAATCACATCCTCTTGAAAATGTGATTGGGGATGTAAATTCACCTGTGAAGACTAGAAGACAATCAAAATTTCCTGATGTTCATGGATTTATTAGTGAAATCTATGAATCTAAAAATCAGAAGGCAAGAATGAATGTCTTTTCATGTGTTTTCTGTCACAAATGGAGCCAAAGAATGTATACAAGGCACTTGAAGATGAAAGTTAGGTGGAAGTAATGCAAGAAGAGTTGCTCCAGTTCAAGGTTCAAAGGGTTTGGGTGCTTTACGATTTACCTCATGGCAAGAAGGTAATAGGTACAAAATGGGTGTTCAGAAACAAGAAGGATGAAAGAGGATTTGTTATCAGAAACAAGGCTAGGCTTGTGGCTCAAGGATACACTCAAGAGGAGGGTATTGACTATGAAGAAGTTTTTGCCCCAGTTGCAACAATTGAAGCAATCAGGCTGTTCTTAGCCTATGCATCATTTATGGGCTTTAAAGTCTATCAAATGGATGTAAATAGTGTTTTTCTATATGGGCAGATTGATGAGGAGGTATATGTTTCACAACCTCCAGACTTTGAAGACCCTGAGTATCCAAACAAAGTGTACAGGGTGGTTAAAGCTTTGTATGGCTTGCATCAGGCACCAAGAAAATGGTATGAGACCTTAACTACTTATCTTCTTGATAATGGGTTTCATAGAGGCAGAGTGGATCAAACATTGTTCATCAAGAAAGACAAGAATGATATCTTGTTGGTCCAAGTATATGTTGATGATATCATTTTTGGCTCTACAAAGACAGATATGTGCAAAGAGTTTGAGAAGCTAATGAAGGATGAGTTCAAGATGAGTTCTATGGGTGAACTCACATTCTTTTTGGGACTTCAAATACAACAAAGGCCAGATGGTATTTTCATCAATCAAGATAAATATGTGGTTGAGATCCTAAGGAAGTTCAAGTTCTCTGATGCAAAGTCATCCAGCACCCTTGCAGACAAGACTACACATCAATTTTTGAAGGAGAATAGTGGTGAAACAGTTGATGTGCACATGTACAGATCTATGATTGGTTCTTTGATGTATCTTACATCATCTAGGCCAGACATTATGTTTGCAGTGTGTGCGTGTGCAAGGTTTTAGGTCACTCCCAAGTTTTCTCACTTGACTGCTGTGAAGAAGATTTTTCAGATATCTTAAAGCATTTCCTAATCTGGGATTATGGTACCCTAGAGAATCACCTCTAGAACTGGTTACTTACTGAGATAGTGATTATGCTGGAGCTAGTTTGGATAGAAAATCTACTACAGGTGGATGCCAATTTCTTGGAAATAGATTGGTGTCATGGCAGTGCAAGAAACAAACAATGGTGGCAAATTCATCAACTGAGGCAGAGTATGTGGCTGCTGCAAGTTGCTGTGCTCAAGTTCTATGGCTTCAAAATCAACTTTTGGACTATGGGTACAATTTCATGAATACCATCATTTATATTTGTTAGGTCACTAGTTTTACAACACAAGCTTATAAGAAAGAGATAAAGGCGATTGAGCAAGTATCCAAACACACACACACGATATAGAGAAAAACAATTATGCGTAGAGTGTAGGTGAAAGAAATAACTTGAACAATCAACCTTCAAATGAAGGTTTACAAGAGTATTTATAGGAGGGAAGCTAGGGCAACACTCCTAGTTCCCATCCTTTCCTTTATGGGCTTGGGCCTAAGCTCATGGGCCTTCTAAATAAGCTTAAGGCTAATAACAAACATAAAGGTCATAATTAAGCTAACTATTACATGTAAATTACTAACACTTGATTTAGGTTTAGGAGTGATTCCAACAATCTCCCCCTAAGTGTTAGTGATGAAAAACGGTGAAGGCATTGATGTAATAGTAGCTTCGATGTCTTCTGACATTCTTCTTTCTTGTGAGAGGAATTGCCTTGATTCGAACAATCTCCCCAGTGTAGAGAGATAGTTTTCCTTGAACGGTTATGCTTTGACGTTATCTTTAACTTTGTTCTTTGATCATTGTTCTTTGTGGTGTAAGTGATAGTATGTTGTTGTCTGCATCAAGTCTGCCTCAGGTCTGCTTCGCCGCTACAGTGTCTCCACGTCATTCTTCAACATGCTCACATGCTCGTTGACGTTGGAATTCAGTACTGATGAAGTTCTTTAAGTCTTTAACTTTGTAGATTCTTTGATTTGACGAAGAATCATTCTGACTGTTATGTTGCTTTTGGATAGAACTTTCATTAGTGATGATGTTGGCGTGAGCATGAGAAGAATCCGCACGATCATCCCGCTCCAGAGCTTCCATAAGAAGAAAACATTTCAAATGGTTAGTAATAAGCGGATTCCGGCACTTACAAGTTTGAACTTCGAGAGTGTTAACAGCATAGTGTGAAAACACAACTCTAATTCTTACAAAGGCCGTTCCTGAACTGGAGTCCCACAAGTGAGATAACGCGATGTACCGAAGTACATCTACTATTCAGATGAGTCGCTGAGGTACACCGAAGCATCACCTCACGACTGTAGACCGTTTGAGACACACTAAGTGTAATCCACGGGGAGTTACCGAAGTGACCTGCTGTCAGGGCTGTTTGATGTTGACCCTGGCAGGAGTTTCCATTCAATCACTGAGGATCACTGATGTGAACCTCTCATAAATGTTCTCGACAGATTGCTAAGATCTGTGAAGGACTCGATATGAACCACTGATAATCTTATTTGTTGATCAACAAGTGATGAGATGTCAAGTGTACCTAAGAGATCTTTTGAAAATCTCATGGCTCTAGACTCAATAGTGCGTTTTGGTTTTTCCTGAGCGGAGACTAGGGAGAGGGTCTCCTTCTTCAATACCAGCGATCTCTAAGAGAAAGCCAATAGTTTACGTAGGGTTCCCTGTGAGAATGAAACAAGCTTCTGTAGAGAGAAACTTGAGTGGATAAGAAGGTTTAGTGCATGCGTCACTGGGTCCATGACGACTTTTAATCTTCAATACCGACGTCACTAGGTGACAACCAGTAGCATATGAATTGAACCCGGTGTCTGCCCTAAGTTGAATAATTTGGAGGGCTATTTCTTTTCACCCTTTTCTTTGCATTTCTTTTTAATTCTTCAACTCCTTCTTTCTCCTATTCTCATTTTCTCCTTTTTATATTCATACCTAAGGACTTCTAAGTACTAACTATTTGTGATGTCCTTGGGTAGATCCCTCCGGCTCCGGCGGATCATAGGACGGTTATTCCTAACCTTAGTCACCTTATCACTCCATGACTAACCTATGGTGCCATAAAACCAATTTTCAAGAAAATCTCTCAAAGGGTTTGTAAATGAAAAACATGTTTGAACCACTTTGAGAGTTTTATCTTTTAGCAGAAATACTCCCCCTCCACATGTGCTTTAGAATTTTGATGGAAATCTGCACTGTGTGGGAAGAGCACGCACTTTTGAATTGATCAGCTCAAGATAGACAATCCCTCGCGAGACACGGTTACATTGCATAGTTAAAGAGTTACATTGTCAGCTTTTAGGTGACAACTAGCTCTAATAACTACCTTGAAGGTGTAAACAACCCTTGAAAGGTTGTCAAACCCGTCAGAGTTCATGTCTACCAAGAGTTTCTCGAATGGTACATTCTACTCAGACAAGTCCTTTGCGAGACACGTTTACATTACTAGCGAACTAGCTTGAAATTATTACCCATCCCGGACAAGTCTTTTCGAGTTACTAACAGTTAAGTACCGTCAATTCGTTGGTTAAGTCTATTACACAAAGATTCATTTGCATGTACACAACATATTTCTTATCACATAATTTTCTCCCCCTCAAAAATGGCATATAAAATGTTATTTTTGAAAAGTTGAGAATAAATATGACCATTTCGAGTGTTGCGGGAAGATGACCACTATGAACAATTTGTGAACAAAGTTTTAATTCAAATACTCCCCCTCAACTAGTGATATAAACGGTTGAGGTTTTGAAAATCATACGGGGAAGTATTTGTCCTTTTGAGCAAAACCTTGAAAAATGAAAGGTTTGATAGGTTTTACTCAAAAGTAAGAAGCTTTCGCTCCATTTATAAGGATTGTGGCACTGAAGCGTACCACAGGGTCCTTTCTTGACAATTACTGGTTGTACACTGTTATGTGTGCACAAGCCATAGACATATATAATCACACATCCAAATTTATAATGAAGGAAGCAATTCAAGGGGTACCAGGAAGTCCAGAGATGTTGCCAGGAGTGTGAATCGGGAGTTGAAAGCCGGTGATGTTAATCCTGGGTCGACCACCAACATAACTTTCTAATCTTCTGAACTGATCCCTTCTATACAACCTTTCATCGATCATCTTGATGATTCTCCTCACATCCCTTCGATCCTGAGAATTCCATCGCTTAGGAGACCCAATCATTTGACGTATATCCTTCAACCTATAAGCCAATCCGTCCCTAACCATCTTCAAAGTGTGATCCCCAAATTTGTGAAGATCTCTACACGCCATTAAGTAATTTCGTCGAAGTTCACTGCGGTAAACGACGCCGAATGGTTTGCTGATGAGTGTATATTGTGAGAGGTGGTTGATGTCGGGAAGATCAAGCTGAGGTGGGGTGAAGTTAACACGTGTTTGATATGATTCAACAGCCAGCTGGAGATCTTCTACACGTTCTTTGACGACTATGCTTCTGATGAAGATGAGCAGTGACTTGATGAATTCACGTTGTACTTCAGTTGAAAATTGCCTCATGCGACCCTGTACTTTGGCAAGGTACATGTCTTCAATGTCGTTGAGAGACAAATTCTCAAAGTCAGCTTCAGAGAATGCATAATCCCGTTCATCTTGCCTTTTGACCACAATCTTCTTGAGAAAAGTGTAGTCCCATTTGGTCGACAGATCAACGTGTTTGATGGCAACGATATCCTTAGTACTGAACACTGCATGTTGAGACTTCTGAAGCTGGCTGCTTCGGTAGTAGATTCTTCGGCGTTCCGGCCAATGATGAATCCCGTACATTGCATCTCGGTCGTATGCTTCCACTTTGTTGGAGAAGAAGTGATTAGCTCTTTCCTCGATAGCTATGCAGTTTGAGTATATTGCTGCTGGGAATGGAAGTGTCAAAGATGTAGCGTATTTCCTTGATCCATCGCCACCGTGTAGAAGAAATTCCAAGTCTTTGTTGAAGAAATATCTGAATGGAATCCTAGGTTCATCTGGTTGGCCGATCGTTGGTAGTGGTTTAGACCAGTCGGTGTAATATGAAGGGTTGTCCCGTTTGGTGAAGTCGATGTTTGCTTCTGGGTTGAGCCAATCCATGTTGTTAGACATAGCTCGAGCAATGTTTTCAAGGTGATAGTCGACCTCGATGGCACTTTCTGAGCTATCTTTCCACAGTTGAAAAGCTTCATTCTTGATTTGCCTCAACTTGGATTTCCTCATCTTCTTCATATGGAACTTTTCTTGCATGATCTTAGCATGCTCCAAAGTATTACCGTCTACCAGATCTTGACCTTCTTCATGGTAGGGAGTGGAATTGACAAGTGTAGAAAACCATTCAAAATCCTGTGTTATATCTTCATTTATCCATGATACGACGTCAGTCATTGGCGCCTTCTTCTTCTTTTGTTTTGGCCCAGATGAGGATTCTGGTTTCTTAACTTGTTTGGGAGAGGTGGGTTGTTGTAAGGGCTCACGAACTTCCTCATCATCACCACCCATATACTCAAAGTGATCACCGGTTTTTTGAGTCTCGGGTGGTAACTCAGATGAATCCTGAGGTTTATCAGTAGAAGATGGAGGAGAAGATCTTTGTTAAGTAGGAGTCCGTTGTGGTGGAGGTTGCATAGAGTACTGAATAGAGGATGATACATCAGACTTCTTTGAGCGTTTGGGCTCTTTATCCTTATCCTGATCTTTGTCTTCATCATCTCTTGAACGTTTGGGCCTAACAGCTTCTTCTCGGAATGAGGACCTGAGTTGGTATTCCAATAGAGCTTCAAACAGTTTAGCTTCATGTGAGGCAAACGTTCCAGAGCGTGTCGACATTTGTGCTACTAGCCGGTTTACCAATTCATCATCTGAGAAGATTGTAGATTCAACTGGATTGATGCTTAAATTCATCGGAGTTGATTTCATGGCTTGTTTGGCTAGATGCAACAGATTTGGATACAGTTGTCTGGTATACATCTGCTTTGTCAGATTCGGAACGACCTCCATAAGGAACTGTTGAGTGTATCCTTTGATCATTTCATCCATTTTTCCTTGAAGATCATCTTTCATGAGCTTCTGGACATACTCCCTTTCCTCTTGCATCTTGTCGAGATCATCATGAATATACTGTATCTGATCAGCATAGAAATTCATCTTCCTCTGGAGGATGTCTTTCTTTCTGACTTGTTTGACAGCATTCCCAATTCTTTTATGAGCATGAGATATCCAAGATCGAGTTGGCTTCTTCACTGATTTGGATGTTGATTTGGTTGATCTTTTAGATGGTGGTGGTGAGGAGTGAGATGATGAATCTGATGAGGAGGAGACATGAGGAGGCTCGGGGTCCTTAGGAGGTGCAGAAGTATCCTCCTTGGAACGAGTTGAACTGTTGAGAAGATAATCATCATAATTCTCTTCGTCATCTTGTCCAGATTTAGCCTTTTCTTCCGTCTGAGCCTTAGCTTCTTCATCAGTTTTCTTTTTCTCAGTCTTATCCTTTTCTGGTTCCTCAATGTTATAATCAGTAGACTCCTCCACAAGTGTTTGTTGTTGCACAAGAGTGGTGGCACCAGATCCCTAATCGGGTCGATTAACCGCATCAGGACCTGGTGAAGAGTGGACACCACCACTTGACCCTCCGGGGCCACCCATTTGTTCTTGTTCAAATTCTTTAGCTTTTTGAAGGTGTCTAACTAATTTAAACTTCTTCCTTTAGGATTTATCCAGTTGCTCTTCATCACTTTCTTAGCTTTCTTCATATGGCACAAGTACATGAGTCTTTCCTTTTCCTATGTTAGCTGGAGGACTGGGAGGTTTAGATACCGTTGTGGTTTCATATTTAGCAGTTTCAGAGTATGTAATCTCTTCTTCTGATTCAGTACCTTCTGAGTCCTCGTCAATTAGCTTTCTCTGCGGTTCAGGTTTAGGTAAGGGAATGGGAACAGCTTCCTTATAAGGAACAGTCCTTTTACGAGGAGGATTCCTCTTGGGAAACTTCCTATGACTTTCAGTACTTGCAGCACTTCCTGCACTGCCTCTTCTGGTTCTCCTTATAGGTGTTCCAGAAGACTTGTCATCGAGATGACCAACTTTGCCTTCTTTTACTGCAACTAGATACCTTTTGTATGTCTCGAGCTTTTTGATTTCTTTAGACAGAAGGTGATCAGGTAATACAGCACCCTGTTTCTTTGTAGACGATTCCTTGATTCTGACTGATAGGGTAGGCTGAGTCAACATATCGTGATTGTCTGGGTCATTGAGCCTTTGTGGAATATCGGGATGAAGTCCAAGTGCTCTCTGGATCAACAATTTTGTGTATCTGACATAGGGAATCTTTGAGCCAAGTTTCTTGTGAAATGACATCATGTCTTCCCATAACAGTGCTTCAATTTCGATGTCCTTTTTGTTGATTAATGACCAGAAAATTTGTAGTTCCATGAGCTTGGGATGCTCATAGCCACTATCACGACCAGAGACCGATTTGGTGATGATGATGTAGAGGGTTCTCCACGGTTGAAGAATGTTCTTAAGCTCCACATGAGAATGCTTAGAGATAGTTCCTGAAGCTTCATCATAGCCAATATCAATCAGGAATTGAAGAACTGTCTCCTCAGTAGGTGTGGCAAAGAAGTCGGTTGCCTCGATTTCAGGAATGAGAAGAATAGCCCGTAAGTCTGCATGAGTGATGGTGACTTGTTTGTGATTGAGCGTCACTGTCACTGCACTTTGACCTGTGATCCTCTGCATTGAATTCCAGAATTGCTGAATGTAGATTTCCGGTACTGTAGCAGAGTGTGAGAGCATGTTCTGGTAGGGATGATTCTTTAGAATATCCACAGCAATGGGACAAGAAGATTCAGAGCATGTGAGGGTTTCAAAGTCAACCCTGAGGTTGTTCTTTCCAATCTTTCTAGGATAGCCATTAGGGAAGATGTCAGTAATTGTGAGAACTTCTGGTGCATCCACATTCATTTGAGCAGCCATGTCGTGATCTGAAATAACATTAGCCAAAAGAACCAACATATCGAAAGACATAATGTTAGTCAACAGAAGGTTTTATTGTCTAATTATTGAATGTACAATGTCAATGATTGTTACGAGTCCTATGTCACTTGTTTGTCCAATAGTCCAATGACGGCGTGAAATGTTTCATGAGTTAGTTAACTTTAAGTTTTAAAGTTTATGTTATCACTTATAGTTCACAACATATCAAACGTTTAAGTTTATTAGTGACATTATTGGATTCGTGACGATATGATTTGTTTATTAACAAGTTTGTACACGTAACAATTCATAATGAAGGTCAATCCAGGCTTAGGCGTAGATTTGGCAAAGTTAAGCGTAAACAGAAATGATATATGCGTAGACGAAAGCTTACGCGTAGGATCCTAACTTACGCGTAAGAAAAGTTACGCGTAGGAAAAGGGGATCTTAAGCGTAGAGCTTACGCGTAGGCGTATATAGACCTTACGCGTAAGGCTTACTCGTAAGAGTAGACCTTATGCGTAGAGGTCACTGTTTACGCATATCCTTCACAGGATACGCGTAGTCCCATTGTAGAACCTTACGCGTAATAGTTATGCATAGGATTACTCTTACGCATAACTGACTACGCGTAGGGTAATCCTTATGCGTAGAGTAACAAGGACCTTGATTCTGAGTTTTACGAGTAACAAGCCTGAAATAAAACCATCATATCATCAATATTAACACATAAATTTATTTTAACAACAAATCATGTCATGAACACTTGTTAAACATTTACGCGTAGAAAGTCATATGCGTAGGTCAAAACCCTAGAGGTTAATAATTACGCATATGATTTCTAACCATAGGATTAGCACCATAGTGTTTCTAGGAGTTCTAAGAAGCATATGGAGTTGTTTTATCCAAGTTTTAACATCAAATACGCCATGAATCAAAAATTACCCAATTCGTATGAACTAGAACCCTAATTATTAATTAAAGAATCATTAGTGTTTCTAGGTGATTTATGGGTTTAAATATGCTCAATTCAACTTGAAAACAACCTTATACAACTATCTTTTTCACCTAAAACCTTCACATTTGAAAACACCCAAAAACTTCGCATAAACCCTAATATTTGAAAACCCATCAATTCGTGTTTCTGGGTGGATTTTGATGATAATAAAGACATCAATGATGTTATTGAAACGTTTAGGCACTATCTTTTTAACCATAAACACCCATTCTTGATTGGGTGTTCATACGCATATGCGTAGACCACTAAAACAATCATAGACAACATTTTGACCGTTGGATTCGTGTAAGAATCAAAACCAATGCTTAAAAACATGTTAAGATTATGAAACAACTTACAGAATGACGATCTGAAAGACGGATTTGTCAAATGATTTTGGTTCGTAGGATTGTTTAGGTTAAAAGTATTAAATGTGAAGTGAAGTGTTAGGTGGAGAGTGTTTTTATTAAAATAACTTTAACATTTTGACAGTTTTGGTCCCTCCACCTTTTCCATTTACATACAAAGCGATTTAACTTCCATTTTGGTTATCAAACATAGATTTTTAAGAAAGAAACTTGACGACACTCCCCCTCAACTTAATAAATGATGAAAGGTTATAAATTTTAGTCCGAGGAGTGTCAGTTTAACCAGAAAAGTTTACCACTATTGATAAAAGAAACAACCGGGATATGATGACATGCAAGTACACAGATGTTTTGAAACAGTTAAGTGATTATTTTCTCCCCCTCAACACTTGATCGGAAAAATACTGAATTTTGAAAGATAAAAGTGTTGACGAAAGAGATGTACTTGCCATGTTGACAGAAAAATAGATTAGAAGAATATTTTTGTTGTTTTATCAGGTTTTATATTTTTGTATTTTGTTTTTGAAAAAATGTATTTACAAAAAATGTTTTGGTGTTTGACAGGTTTTTAAGACTGTTTTAGGAGGTCATCCAATTCCTCTTGAGTCAAACACCTCATACCAATCCGGTGGACCAAGTCATTAAACCTAGCGGGAGGCAAGGCTTTGGTGAGTAGATCTGCCAATTGGTATTCAGTACCCACGAAGTATAATTCAACAGTACCCTGTTCCACGTGGTCCTTGATGAAATGATAGCGTAGATCGATGTGCTTTGATTTCGAGTGCTGAACTGAGTTGCACGAGATCGCAATGGCACTCCGATTGTCGCAGTACATCGGGATTCTGTCAAATACGTAACTATAGTCTTTGAGTTGTGTTCTCATCCATATGACTTGAGCACAACACGCGGACATGGCTACATATTCTGCTTCGATTGATGACAGCGATGTACAATCCTGCTTCTTTGATTGCCAAGACACCAGTTTATCACCAAGAAATTGTAGTGCTCCTGAAGTACTTTTCCGTGAGTCTAAGCATCCTGCGTGGTCAGCGTCTGAAAAAGCGATTAGTTCAAAACCAGAATCCTTCGGATACCAGATCCCCAAGTTAATGGTTCCCTTGACGTATCGGAGGATTCTTTTAGCCTCAGAGAGGTGGGTTTCAGTTGGTCGCGACTGATAACGGGAGCATAGATAAACGGCAAAGACAATATCAGGTCTACTAGCTGTTAGATACATGAGAGACCCAATAATACTTCGGTATTTGGTAGGGTCAACTAGTTTCCCATGTAAATCAGCATCTAGCTTCTTGGTATGAGCCATTGGTGTTGCATAAGTGTCACAGGTTTTCATTCCAAATTTGTTTAACAATTCAAGGACATATTTGGACTGACTCAAGAAAATACCACGGGGAGATTGATGAACTTGCAGTCCTAGAAAGAACGTAAGTCACCCATCATGGACATTTCAAAAATTTCTTCATTAGTTTTGCAAAAGCGATTGAAAACCTTTTATGTGTAGACCCAAAAATGATGTCATCTACATAAATTTGAACAATTAAGATATGTGCCCCGTGATATTGTATAAAAAAATTTGGGTCAACCGAGCCTTTGGTGAAATTATTAGCAATAAGGAAAGATGATAGTTTATCGTACCATGCCCGAGGGGCTTGTTTGAGACCATAAAGAGCTTTGTTCAGTTTGTAGACATGGTTCGGGAACTCAGGATCAACGAATCCTTCGGGTTGGCTGACATAAACCGTTTCTTTCAGTTGTCCGTTGAGAAACGCAGTTTTGACATCCATCTGAAATACCGTCATATTCATATGAGCCACGAACGCGAGAAATATCCGAACAGCCTCAAGACGAGCAACCGGAGCAAAAGATTCGTCAAAGTCTATTCCCTCTTCCTGACGATAACCCTTAGCAACTAGACGTGACTTGTTTCGGATTACGTTCCCTTCAGCATCCAATTTGTTTTTCCAAATCCATTTCAGACCAATGACGTAGACCCTTGTTGGTCTTTCAACCAGTTCCCATACTTCAAGACGTTTGAATTGGTTGAGTTCTTCTTGCATGGATTCAATCCAGTTGTCTTTTGTCATTGCGTCTTTAATGTTTTTAGGCTCAGATTGGCAGACAGTGAGTGCATAAATGCAATGTTCACCATCTGTGTGAAGACGTTGTCTCATAACGACTGGTTGATTCGGGTTGCCAATAATATTAGCCAGAGGATGGTCTTTTGTCCATCGATGTGTAGAGGGTTGATGTTGGCATACATTTTGCAGATTCTGAGGATTCAAATGGTTTGTTGATGATTCCGCGACATCAGGTGCAGCAGTGTCATTAGCAAACGGGTTAAAGAACCCATTTGGATCAAAATCTGCAGGTGGGGGTACATCATTCAGAATATCATCAACCGGTTCATCATTGTTAGAAGCGGTTTGTTCAACTGTTGTGTTGGAGTCAACTGGTGGTGCTTCTTCAACAGTAGTTGTTGTAGCGGGTGTATCAGGTATAAGAGTGTTGTCAGGTTGAGCAGCGGAAACAGCGGATACACCTGGAGCACGTTCATCAATATCGTCACTGAACAGCGGAGCAAATAACCTTTCCATTTGTTGACAAGTGAGCTGGGGGCTTTGTTCAGCTGATGATGGGGGTTGAGGGAAGTTTAAACGGTTGTGACCGGGTTCTAAGCTGTTATACTCAGAAGCCATTTCCGTGAGTTCATCAAAATGAGCATGAATCGTTTCCATCACCTGTTTTGTACGACGATTCCAGATCCGGTAACCTTTAGAATTCTCACAATATCCAATAAAGACTCCAATTTCGGCTTTGGCTTTGAGCTTTCCAAAATCATCACAATCATTATTCGGATAGCAAAGGGATCCAAATACATGAAAGTGTTTGAGATTCGGTTTATGGTTGTGGACAAGCTCGAAAGGTGTTTTGTTGTGGCGTTTTGTGATCATAGAACGGTTTTGAGTATAGCATGCAGTAGATACAGCTTCTGCCCACAAGTAATCTGGAAGTTTAGCATTGATTAACATTGTTCTTGCAGCTTCCACTAACTTTCGGTTTCGTCTTTCAACAACTCCGTTTTGTTCTGGTGTACGTGCAATAGATGTTTGATGCTGAATTCCCACTTTCTCATAAAATTCACGAAGGGTTTGGTTAACAAATTCAGTTCCTTTGTCGGTTCGTATTTGGCGGATGGTGTTCCGGAGCTGAACTTGAATTTTCGTGAGAAAGGTGATGATCATTTGTGGAGCTTGGTCTTTGCTTCGAAGAAAGTAGACCCAAGTCCATCGTGAGTAGTCATCAACAATTACTAAGATGTAGCGTTTGCCATTGATCGTTTGCACGCGCATTGGGCCACACAAATCCATGTGAAGAAGATGAAGCACATGCTGAGAGCTGTGTTCCACCTTTGAAGGAAAATGAGCACGAGTGCTTTTCCCTTGTTCACAGGCTGAGAAAATGTTATCTTTTGAATACCGGAATCGTGGGAGACCTTCAACTAGTTTGTGTCGAGCAAGGTTGGTGATGGTTTGAAAGTTTAGATGTGAGAGACGATGGTGCCATAGCCAGGATTTTGTTGATGTTGCCTTTGAAAGTAAGCAGATGGGAGATGAAGCAACCATGTCTTTCATAGAGATAGTGTAGAGACTAGAATTACGCGAGCCAGACATAAGGTAATTTCCTTGTAGATCACGAATGAAACAAGTTTTCTCCCGGAAAGCAACCTCCAAATCTCCATCACAAAACTGACCTACTGAAAACAGATTGTGACCGAGGCCTTCCACATAGTAAACCCTGCTGATTTCGATGTTCCCATTGACATAATCTTCGTAGCCCATGATAGCTGCGAAGTAATCATTCCCGAACCTGACAGTGCCAATGAACTTTGCAATAAAGTTTGATAACAGTTTAAGGTTACCTGTCATGTGTCGGGAACATCCGCTATCAACAATCCAGAGAATGATCTGTATCACCTGCATTACACACAGACGACACAGATGGAATAGAAGTAGATGTGGAACCCGAAATGTTAGAGGGTTCCGAAGCAGTGATAGTCGACATACACACATTAATAACTTTAGGCATCCATTTAAATCCTAATGTGTTATATATCTATTTTTGCCATCTATAACTACTGTTTGCTTTAGTCTTTGTGAATGCACTAGGTGATACTACATTCTTAGGAGGTAAAACTGGAGCTATAGGGACTGCAATGCTTGCCTTAGAATCTAAAGAAGGCGGTCTACCAAGCACAGACTTAGAATGATTAGTGGGCATAGAGGTATGCCGATTCTTAGGATTCCGTAAACGATAGATTATAGCTTTAGCAACACATTTGTCATGACAATCAGAATTCATACTTTTACGACAAATAACACAAGATGCATTAGAATGAATATCAAAAGTACTTAAAGGTTTAGCATTCGTTACATCACTATTTCTATTACATTTGCCAGACGTAATTTCTATAGTGGAAGCAACGTGAGTCTTATTCTTAGTCCTAGGGTGTTCTTCTACTTTAGCATTCGTTATTGATCTTTTCTTAGGTCGCAACTTCCTATTCTTCGATTGAGTGCTCCTAGGCTGTGAAGTGCGGACGTTTGGAAAAGACGCAACTATTCATGTTTCAGTAGAAGGAAGCACGTTAGCAACTTGTGATTTGGCAGTAGGGATTCTAGGTTCACGATTACTAAGTGTTACTGGTGCTAATCTCTTAATGATGGTTGGCGGAAGTTGTTCATACTTTCCTAATATTTCTCTTAACTTAGAGATAGTGTGAATCAAATCTTGATTTTCAGAACGAATATTACCAGCAAAATTCATGACTTCTCTAGTGTGAGCAAGATAGTGATCAAGTTCGTTTGATGCTTCATGACGAGTCTTATTGAGTAAATTAAGTATGACACCATATTCCTATTTAACTGTTACAAGTTCTTGTTCATATTTTGAGATTTAACTTTTCAAAGACACGTTTTGATCATCCAGTTGCTCAATTTTAGGATCAAAAGATTTTGTTTGCAACTAAGCGATTTTCTTTTGAAAACTAAGTTGTTGATTGTGAATATCTTTTTCACGCCAATTAAGACGACGTTTTGCATTGTAAAGTTCGTTAAGTAATCGTTCATTTTCAGCTTTTAAAGACTCGATTTGAAGCACCTTATCAGTATTCTCAACAGTTACCAAAGATTCAACATTATCAGCAGAGATATAATCAGATGCATGTGGCAAAGAATGGAATAACACAACATTATGGATATCAGCGCAGATAACATCTTTCAAGAGTCGATCAACATCTTTTCTCAACATTTTCTTTTTACGTTTAGTATTAGAAATAGATGTTTCAGTTTTATCGAAAACGACCTTCATGACTCCAAGTTCCTTATGAAAGTCCCGTTCCCAAGACAATGCACAACTTTTCAAATTTTTAACATTTGGTAAAAGATTTTTCTGAAAAATGTCTCTTTGTTCTCGTGCCAGAGGCGATTGAAAGTGTTGAACTTTGATTTCAGAATGATATTCTATCTCATGTTCTAAATTTTTGAGGTCAGCCATGAAAATATCAAAATATCTAAGAATTTTGCGATTTTCAGGTTTTGAGTTTACTTCACTGATGGAAGGTAAAGGACCATAAATTTGTGCATAATCTGGTTGGGGATTAACATTAGAAGACTCAGGTTTTTTGATGATAACCCTTGGTGTGTAAGAAGAATCCGTTGGTGTGACAAAAGTGACCGGTTTTGAATAATTAAAAGGTTTGTTGTAAACAACAGTTTTTAATTTTGATCGACTCTCGTCTTCTGCATCTAATTCCTCTTGACGATGATATTCAACAACACTCATAACAGAATTATCAATTTTATATTCTGCACTGGAAACTTCAGGATTTGGTTTGAATGTTTTGGTTGAAAGCTTTGGTTTGTAATCAGCAAGATTTGGTCCATATCCTTTTGGATCGGGTTTTAAGGTAAACTTTTCAATAGCAGTTACTGACTCACCATGTTTATAAACAACAGTTTTAAACTCTTTAACTTTGCGTTGCAAGCCGATAATTTCTTCAAGAAGGTCATCTACCCGATTTGTTGAATGCTTTTTGTATGCGGAGAACTGTTTTTGACAAGTTAACAACTCAACCTTAGCTTTTTGATTTTCCAAGGTGAGAGCGTTAATTTGCTGTTTATGTTCATGTTTCAGTTGTTATATTTCAGACAACAAAGCATTCTTCGAAACGGCTAGATCACGCATCTGTCTCTCTAAATATTTTTCGTTTTGATGAGATTTAGTAAAGGCTGCTTCAAAACCTTTTTCACGTTTTTCTTGAGTTTTGAAAAAGTTGAGTTGCTTTTGTAAACATTCAAAATCCTTGGTTAACAGTGCATTTTTACTTTTTAAGTCCTTATTTAATGCATAACATTCCTCCATTTTGATTTGATGGTCTTGAATTAAACGAGCAAAATCTGGATGAGGCAACAGTTCGGCTTGTTCAACGTGAGTCACAACATGATCATTATTTAGATCCTCAAGTACAACCACGGAGTCAATTTGATTATCAAAGGAAACCATAAGGTCATCTTGATCGTCAAATGTAACTACAGGGTTTATTTGAAAATCGTCAGAATGAGATGTAGATGACTCATTTTGAACAGTCTGAGCCGTGCCGGATTCAGATATTGGCGGAGATATGAGTTCAGATAGGATGATGGTTTGTTTAGGTACCTGAGACAAGCCATCAGTGTCATACACTGGGCCTGTTTCACTCATGTGTAACTCATGCATATTAGCCATCAACATAACAGCTGCATTGGCCTGCAAGTCCTCCATATCATCATCTGAGTCTACATCTGCCATAAAGCTCTGTTCTTTGTTTGTGAGAGATCCACCAGCTTCATCCTTAAGAGCCAAAAGAAGAGCCTCTTTGAAATAAGCACTGCCCCTAGTCCTCGGCTTTGGGCATGCATTAGCCAGGTGTCCCTTCTCATTGCAGTTGTAGCATCGAAGACCATTCAACCCATTCTGAGCATTTCCCTGTTCCACCACTTGAGCTCTGTTGTTATTCCTACCCATAGCATTAAACCCTTGACCACCTCCCATTTGACGACCATAACCACGATTCTGAACTTCAACTCATCCATTGTTCACAACAGTCTGATTTCGTGTATTTGATGAGGAACGAATACGATTATTGGATTTGTTGGTATAACGGCTAAAAGCATTAGCAATCATAACAAATCCCTGTTGCAATGCTTCGAACGGATCGGATTCCTCACTAGTTTGACTATGAAGTGCTTGATCATTGTTGTTGTTGTAAGGAACCAATTGATTTTGTTGAGGTTGCTGTGATTGATCGTTTGGTGTGACTGAGGCAGTTGGTTGAGTTGCTTGTTGAGGAGGATAACTTTGTTGAGCATATAAGGCAAGTTGTTGATTTTTCGGATGTGTAGGTGGAGAAATTTGAGCACGGAGAATCCTTTCCCGATCAACTTCCTTTTCATGAGGCTTCAAGTAATCGTACAACAATCCATATGTAGAATGATGCATATTCTTCGCTTGACGGAGAAAAATGACATACTTCTCCCATTCAGGACCAAGACTACTCAGGAACTTAGTATTCACTGCAATTCTTGGCTTGATGATGTTGTGTTTATGTAAATCATTGATGATGTCTAAAAATCTATGATGATAAGACTCTAGTGTCTCTCCAGGTTCAATCATGAAGTGTTCATAAGCCAAGTAAATTTTGGATTCCAAATCCTCCTGATTGAGTACAGATCCTTCCATAAGAAGATGAATATGGTCCCACATTTCCTTTGCAGTCTTTTGAGCATCAACACTACGAAGAATTGGGTTAGGTAATCCTAAAAGGATATATTGCATTGCAAGTTCATCAGCTTCATAGTGTAGAAGTTCTTGAGGATTCAATTTTGCAACAGTAGCAATGTTCGTTTGTTCATCTCTTGGTGGATTAGCATTAGGATCTCCGGGTACAATGACAGTCGGCATCTCAAATGGACCTTCCAAGATAACCTTCTATAAGAACTTTCCATCTGGCTTCTTCAGATCACAAAACATAAAGAACTGTATCACCCATTGATCGTAGTTTCCTGGAGTGAGCATTGGAGGTCTATCAAGTGATCCAGCCTCATGAATTGATTGTTGGCTGCTTAAAGCTTCACACATCTTTGCAAACCAAGTGGGTTCCTTCATAGTGTTCCTTGATGGATGTTGATTGAAGTCATTTGTGTAGGGTTGAACTTGAAGACTTGGCGGTGTTTGAACCATTTGTGGTGGAGGAATTGCTCCAAGTTGTGGAGTATGTTGTTGATTAAATTGTTGTTGATAAATTGCTTGTTGTTGATTCCATTGTTGATGTTGTGGACTTAGTTGTTGTTGTCGTTGAGAATAAGTGTAAGGGAAATAGTTAGAGTATGGTGGTTGAGACATGCTGATTAACTTGTGTTATAAAAATGGATCTTTGTAGTCGAATGAACCTTTGTTGATGAAGTGTCCTTAGGCGTAGAAATCACAATAATCCAAGTAGCACTTATGCGTAAAAACACCAAAGTTACGCGTAACAATCACTAGTTACGCGTAGGATTTAGCTTACGCGTAAGTATGGAAACGACGCTAAAGTTATGCGTAGACACAAAGTTAGGCGTAGAAACTTATGCGTAGGATTACCTTATGCGTAAGACTTGGCTTAGGCGTAAGATGAATCTTAAGCGTAGGATTTCTACGTGTAAGCTTTATGCTTATGCGTAAGTTTAGGGTTTTATCCCAAGTGATCTTTTACACTTCACAGTGCAAAAGATATCCAAAGTCGACGTATTTTCAGGCTTATCCAAGCAAGAAAACACGGAGTAAACCACGAAAACGAAGATCAAGCCAAGGATAACCTTACGCATAGTTTTAGGGTTTTGCTACGCGTAGGATTACTCGTAAATATGATTATGCTCAAAGTTGTTTCTAAACCAGTTTTTGTGTGATGAAATAGCTTCAATAACACCAAAAGACACAAAAGTGTGAAACTTGATGAACCAAAACTCTTAAAACAGTTACGCGTAGGATAGAACCTTCATACAAAAACTAGATGAAAAACGATGATCTACACACAAAGTTCGAAACGTTTTGCTAAAAACAGTAAGTTTAACACCTTATAACGTTGAAAGGACAAGAATCTTGGATTAAAAAGTGTAAAAAATACGTTTTTGATCAAGCCAAAGTTATGGAGACGCAAGTTAAGCGTGAGACCAAAACTCACTTCAAACAATACGTTCACTCAACTATTAGGCGATTGATACCACTGTTAGGTCACTAGTTTTACAACACAAGCTTATAAGAAAGAGATAAAGGCGATTGAGCAAGTATCCAAACACACACACACGATATACAGAAAAACAGTTATGCGTAGAGTGTAGGTGAAAGAAATAACTTGAACAACCAACCTTCAAATGAAGGTTTACAAGAGTATTTATAGGAGGGACGCTAGGGCAACACTCCTAGTTCCCATCCTTTCCTTTATGGGCTTGGGCCTAAGCTCATGGGCCTTCTACATAAGCTTAAGGCTAATAAAAAACATAAAGGCCATAATTAAGCTAATTATTACATGTAAATTACTAACACTTGATTTAGGTTTAGGAGTGATTCCAACAATATTGACAATAGTAGTACCATTTGCATAATTAAGAATCCAGTTCAACATACAAAGACTAAACATATTGAAATTAGACACCATTTTATAAGAGATTGTTATGAGAAAAGGCTAATTCAAGTTGTCAAAATCCATACTGATGATAACTATGCTGATTTATTAACAAAAGGACTTGATGTGAGTCGATTTCAGTACTTGGTCACAGGTATTGGAATGCATAATCCATAACATTTTTGTCTAATGGTCTTTGGTGTTGAGGGGAGGTTTTTGGTACTAAAATTGTTGTATAAGTTTGTATATGTTTGCTTGTATTTTTCTTGTCCACTAACTTTTATGCAGAGAATAAGGCTAACAGTGGAAGCCACAATACAAGTAGTGGTACAAGTTACTCTCACAGTGGAAAAAGTAAAATAGAGAAATTCCATTGCATAATAAAAGGTTCATTATATCAAACAGAGAGTGCTTACAACCACCATCAAAACACATAATATAAAAACCTAACACAACCTACATCACCACATCCTACACTAGCTACTTCATTGGCTTCTTGCCCTTGCCCTCATAGTCATGCTTGTTCTTCTGTGTTTTCTTCCTCTTGTTTTCAAAGGTTGACTGCATTCTTGGACAAGCAAGACCAAGAACTTATGGAGGAGGTCTTGGTAGTCTTGCTGGCTTCTCTGGTATGGAAATCTGCTTCATGTTGGAGAGAGCTGCTCCCAATGCTTTTGTCAGAGCTCTTGGCAACTCCTTGGACAAGGAGTAGGTCTCATCATCATCATCATCATCTGATGAACTGTAGTAGAACTCAAGAGAAGGTGCAGGTTTGGCAACAGGTGCAGGATTGGCAGCCTGTTTTGTTGGCTTCTTGGAAGAAGAGCTTGTAGCATAGGGTGGAAAGTAACTTGCCCACCCTGATGCCTCTGAAGATGACTCAGAAGCCATCACAATCTCTGTATCAGAATCAGAAGAGATGTCAATGATATTGGAGGGATTGCTCATGGTGATTTTTAGGAAGTTTCTGAGTTAGAATGTGTTTTTGATTAAGACTATGATGTGTCGAGCCCCTTTATATAGGCAAAGTCGATCATAAGGGTTCATTAAAGGATATATTTATTTTTCCCTATTTTGGTAGGTTGAAAAGTAAATATAGATATTATCGGGTTGACTTTGGGAAGATATTTTTAGATAGTGGCTTGGTTAAAAGTAACTTTGATTAAAACAAGTTGGTTATGCATATTCTTTGTATTATACTAACAGTTGCAGGTATATAACCAATCTTGGCTGGGAGTTGATCATATAAGGTGTGTAACTAAGACACACAACAAATGGTTATTGATTCACCATGTCTAATCCACATAAGAATCAACTAGTCCAGAGCAAACGGCTACTGGTAAAGACTTAACAAATCCGTTTATGGTTGATAGTTTACCAAAAACTATATGGTTATCAACTCACCATATTCTATATGATTAAGAGTTGGCTAGTCCATAGCAAACGGCTCATGGTAAAGACATATCAAATCCGTTGATAGCTGGTAGTTTGCTAAAAACTATAATAAGAGCAGTCCTATTTTCATATGTTTTACTTACCACTGCTCTTGCAAATTTTTGTAAAAAATCACCACTGCTATTTCACAGTTTCCACTGCCAGTGTTATTTTTACCACTGATGAACTAGCCATTACAACTGTTGTGTCTGTAACAAACTTTTTACTAGCCGTTGAGAGTAACTACTTTCTATACTAATAGGGTAAAATTTTTAGAAGATTATCTACTTTTCTATTTGCAATTTATCCTCTTAAGATAAATCTTTTCCTTAGATAATCTTACTTGGGCAAAACTCTCAAACCCTAACAGTATATATCTTTCTCTCTCAATTGGCAAGTTCTTCATTCAATTCATACTCACACAACATCTTTTTCATCAAAAGATACTATGGCTCCAATCACCTTTGCAGATGAGTACAACCAAGTGGCCTATTTGGAAAAGTCAAACGACAAGAGTGGCCCTGTTTTTCATCAGATTGTGGATTTTCTAAACACTACTCATGTAAGGTATGCTTTACTTCTCAATCCCACAATCTATGTCTCTCAAATATAGCAGTTTTGGACCTCTGTTACGTCCAACACTATTGAAGATGGAGACACACATGAAACTGTGGATGCTCTTAGAGCCACAGTGGATGGGGTAACTATTGATGTTACTGAGTCATCCTTGAGGAGAATTCTCCAATTGGATGATCTCAATGGTATCATCACATTACCCATGCCAGAAATTCATGAACATCTTTCATCCATGGGGTATGATACCACTGACAAAAAGGCTACTTTCAAAAATAGTGGTTTCTGTCCTCATTGGAGATTTTTAATACATACTCTTTTGCATTTCCTAAGTCTTAAGAAAACTTCTTATGAACAATTCAGTTCAACAATGGCTTACCCTTTGGTTTTTCTAGCCACTGATAGGATTTTTAATTGGTCTAAATATATTTTTACAAGTATGCAAGGCAATGTAAAGAGTTCTACAAAAATTTTGATGTTTCCAAGGTTTGTGCAAGCACTGTTAATTGAATTTCAACTGCAACCCCATACAAGAGTTTATAAAATCCGTTGCCTTAAGCCCAAAGTTTTTCAAAACATGAATAAGGATGGCAATAGGGTTGTTAAACCACTTTTTCCTCAAATGCTTGCAAAGATTTCACAGCTACAGGGTGAAGATGCAACAATCCCAGTTGTATCTCAAACCACACCCACACTCACAGTTCCAAACATAATCTACACTCCACCAGTTACTCACACTTATGAGAGGAGGCAAAAACAGCCAACTCCTCTCATCACAACACAGCCTGTCCCTGATCTTCTTGGTTTAGGAACAAGCAGTGGTGGCTCCAAGCTTCCACCAAGTCCAACTAGGAGTGAGTCTGAGCAAATGCCCTATGATTCACCTCTTCCAACAGGTCACACAGTTGGAAGTGTTGAGGGCATTGGGCAACCTATGGAATTGATGGAACTTTGTACCAGGTTAACTAAGCAGGTTAAATCTCTGGAGCAAGACTTGGCACAAGTAAAGGATCAACATGCCAAGGATGTTACACAATTGAAAGAAGAGATTCAGACTTTGAAGAAAGAGTTGCAGGGGTTGAAACAGACAAAGAGACCTGCAAAGATAGTGATATCATCTCCATTCTTACCTCATGATGGTGATTTAGAGGGCTTCAGTGAAGACTTTGGGAATCCTCCCAAACAGGGGAGGAAAACAGGTGCTGAAACCAAGGGGAGGAAAATAGACTTTGGAGATGAAGGTGATTTTGATTTTGGAGTTACTAAGGAAGTTGATACTCAAGAAGAAGTTCCTAAACAGCAAACAGAGCAAGCAACTTCCACTGATACAATTGCCACTGCATAGCAATCAGTTCCCACTGCTGGACAAGATATTATCACTGCAGAGGAAGAAATTGAAAAGAAGAAGAAGGAGAAAGGTAAAGCAGTTGTGCAGAGTGAAGAGCAATCAAGAAGGAAAGTTTCAATGAGAAAACAAGCTAAAATTGCTCATGATGCAAAAGTTGCTAGAAAGCTCACTGAAGATGAAGTTGCAAATAAGAAAAGGCTGGATGAGATGGAGATTGCAGATTTCATGGAGGCTAAAAGGCTGGACAGGATGGAAACCACTGATCCAATGGATGAAAATCCAGTTTCCACTGTTCTACCTACAATTTTCAGAGAAAAGACTCCAGAGTTTACTTATGTACCTACAGAACAAGAAATTGATTTCTTGATTGTTAATGATTCAGTAGTCAAGAAGAAGGCAATTGACCTAGTTGCAGATAAATCCTTAACTGAAGAACAAAGAACTGCACAGTTGAAGGATTTCATTCAAATGAAGAATAGCCAAGCACTTCAAGATGCAATTGTTTCAGTTAGAAAGGGTCAAAAGAAACCAAGACAACCAACCAAGGCACAAGTTATCTCAATGATGAAAGCTTATTGTTGCAGTGTTGGTGGCTGGAAAAAGAATCAGTTCAAAGGGATGACTGATGATAATGTTGAAGGTATCTATTACAGAGTTAAAAGGCAAGATCAAGACTTTATTCCTATGAACTCTGAAGAAGAAGAAAGAATATATCCTCATCTGAAGAGAAAAACCAAAGATAGTGAACCTCAGACACATAAGAAAACAAAATTTGCTGAAGAACAAGAAGTTCAATCTGAGAAATTCACTGAAGAACAACTGACGGATATGATTCTGATTGAAGAAGAAGATTTTTATCCTGACCCACTGCAAGTCAGACATCCTATGTTGATTGGGAAGTGTATACTGCTAGCAATTTTGCTCCAACATGGAATATTACAAGGCTAGGTGGTGAAACTTCATCATTCATTCTGTTTGAAGAACTAATCAAAGCATGTGATAGAGATGATCTTGATACATTGTGGAGATTAGTTCAAGAAAGGTTTGATGCTGACAAGCTTAAAGGTATGAAGGAAATGCAATTATGGGTTGATATAAGAAGGCTCTATGAACCAGATGTTAATGATAATTTTTGGAAGTTTGAAGCTCAATGTTTTGGTACTACATGGACTTACTATGATTCATGTGAAGTTCATCATGTTTCTACAAAAGAAGGAGTGGATGCATTTATGTTTGCTGAGAAAGAATACCCACTCAGAGCTTGAATTCTCACTGTGATGTTATCTACAACATTAAGGGTTCATGAATATAATGAGAAGGTAAGAGCTTCGATACATAGGATTCAAGATCAATGTTCAAGAGCTATTCAGGCGTTAAGAAGAAAGTAAAGTGTTTGGAAGAATTCCTAAATCCTTAGAGATGATGCAGATTGAAGAAACTTATTGATTTGCAGAGAAATCATAAGTTTAGGGGAGGATTGTTGGGAATAAAGCTAACAGTTATCACTGATAGGCTTGTGGAAGACACTGCTGAAGAATGCATTAGCAGTGGAAACACATTACCACTGCTAGTACATATTATTACCACTGTTATTAGAATAATTGTTATGTAGTCGTATATAGATAAGGATAGAAAAGATATTGTGTATATTCTATATAGTTAACATTATACTTGTCTTGTAAAGGACTCCTTGTGCTATAAAAGGAGATCTGTTACACCCCCAAATTACCTGTTTTGCAGCGGAATGGAATTCCTGGGGATTGACTGTCATAGCATCACAATCACAGTTATATTGAACGACCTAAGGTGTCGTTTGGAAAATACATCGCTTGATTTAATAAAATAATCAGAGTTTACAAAGTATAGGTCCCAAATGAAAATCAACTTGTGCGGAAATAAGTTTGCTACAAATTCAAACGATGTTTTAAAGTGCATAAATCCCAAGTAAGACGCGTCGTCTCCGCGACTCTATGATATGTCCATATGCATGCCATGAAGTGAATGCCTTAGATACTTGAGATAATGATACAAGCTTCCCAAAACCGTTGAGTTCGTTTCCTAACGCTCGACGTACACCATTTTACGACTAGCTTTTCAATGCCGTTTTAGTAACTTTCATGAAATTTTCAATGACATTATTTTACGACGAAAAGTTATAATTTCACAATAAATCAGTAAACGACTATCGTAGGAGGTTGTTTCAACGTAAATACTTGTAAAGTATTTTATAAAATGACGACATGTCGTAAACATATATTTCGACGATAAACATTATCTTCAAAAATTCATAAGTGGTATAGATATCATACGAATTGCATGCATAACATTACATCATAACGTATCATAGAACATATCATTCATAATAGGTCACGGTTAGAGGTTACGCCTCATTTCAGTGTATCCACTTTTATCATCATAAACATTGCACCAGGTGAGTCATAGCCCCTACTCTTTTAATTGTTTTGAATTACTTTTGGGGGAGATACATGCTCAACTATTTTTATGACAATCATGATTATTTTCAAACTATATGTTTATCTGAACTGAATGTTTAGTCATATTCTATATAATAAATCATGGAACTAAATGTCTTGGTATAATCATTGAACTAAATATCGTGGTATAATCATTGAGCTAAATGTCTTGGGATTATCATTGAACAAAATGTCTTGGTATAATCATTGACCTAAATTTCTTGGTATAATCATTGAACTAAATGTCGTGGTATAATCATTGAGCTAAATGTCTTGGGATTATCATTGAACTAAATGTCTTGGTATAATCATTGAACTAAATGTCTTGGTATAATCATTGAACTAATGGTCTTGGAACGATTTGAAACAACACTCATATGTCCCAAGTAAGACGCGTCGTCTCCGCGACTCTATGATATGTCCATATGCAATTTAAAACATCGTTTGAATTTGTAGCAAACTTATTTTCGCACAAGTTGATTTTCATTTGGGACCTATACTTTGTAAACTCTGATTATTTTATTAAATCACGCGATGTATTTTCCAAACGACACCTTAGGTCGTTCAATATAACTGTGATTGTGATGCTATGACAGTCAATCCCCAGGAATTCCATTCCGCTGCAAAACAGGTAATTTGGGGGTGTGACAGATACATAAATGTTTACGCGATAGCGTTTATTTAATAGGAAAATTACGCCTTTAACGTAAAATGCAAAATCATGCATGAACTAATATGATAACAATGATGCTACATTGTTTTTCTTCTCGAGCAATGTGGAATTTGTTTACTTAAAGAAAAGTAACAAATCTTTTGGGGCTTAAACGAAACGATATTTGTATAGCTAAATCGCGTAATATTATGATTAAACAAACGCACTATAGGGATTGAAACTAACTTGTGTTTTATGTTACATGCCTTCTTCGTTCAAATATATATATATATATATATACTAGACGAGTACCCGTGCCTAGCGGCATCGGTTTCTAGCGGCAGACAATTAACGATATGCGATATTGTGGTAAATGTTTCATAGAACGTGAAAAGATCTCGAAGAGACCCGATTCACCAGTTTGTATCGGTTTTAACGGGTCCTCTCTGGTTCGTTTTTGGATGGCTTTAATTGGTTAGCCGAAAACTGGGGGCGACACCGGTTCCCGGTTGAACACGTTGGTCCGGTCCGGTATTGGTACATAGTGGCGGCAACACATATTTACCGATAAATAGCTTCCTTGAGACGTTATGTTTTCTAGTTTAATTCTTTGGTTTCTTGTTTCGACCAAATTTTGACGGCGAATAAATTTTTTAGCAAATTGTTTTGTAGCGTAAGGGAATCATTTTCTGATAATTTTTTTTTTTTGTGTGTCAAAATAATGTGATATTTTGTTGTTATTGAATTCGTGTGTTTAGTTTAGAAACATCAGTGCCCTTTTTGATGTTTAGCAACAGTCAAGTGAATTTTCTAAGTTTTT
Source organism: Chrysanthemum seticuspe (assembly GCA_019973895.1). Taxonomy (NCBI): domain Eukaryota; kingdom Viridiplantae; phylum Streptophyta; class Magnoliopsida; order Asterales; family Asteraceae; genus Chrysanthemum; species Chrysanthemum seticuspe. The sequence continues at coordinate 227,289,491 of BPTQ01000001.1, forward strand.
GGTTAATCCATCATTGGTTCAGCGTAGAGGTCGATCTAAAGTACTTAAACGAAATTTGGTGTCATCACATTATTAATAAAGTAATCTTCATGACACTATATTTTAAAAGCAAAATAGCATATCTAACTAAGTAATCTTTTTTATATTAACTCTACCCTCTCCTTAGATGGTATTTTCGTTCGACAGTTCATGTGCGAAAGTTAAAAACTAATTTTGCATGCAGCGGTGTATGGCTTTCGATAAATCCAGTTGTGATTATATTTGCATGGGCGTGTTTAGAGATAACAGTTATGAGTGTGCGTGCGCGTGCGACCTTATGAGTTTTATTATAAGATAACAGTTTGATGTGTTTGATTATAAGATTATTGAGCGATGCTTGTCATAATCTCTAGACATATATAAACCAAGTGATTTTGCAACATTGCTCCATCATTAAACATACATGATTACATGCAATGTCGACCCCTTTCAAATATTAGGTGTAATATCTTAAAGTTTTTGTTTGACCCACATGTGAAAATGACCTTTTTAAAGGGTTATAGTATTTGTAACACCAATGTGTGTTCTTTTGACAGAAGTAAGCTGTGTTGGTAATTTAAGATGAAACACAACATGTTAAGTAATAGAGCCCCATCAATTTCTATCACATATTTCAAAAAACCTCGCACTTTAATCATGAAACACCAATAATTGTTAGTCAAAAGGTCTTTCGACATTATGAAAAAAATTTAACATTACAAACCATATTTGGCATTAGATGTTACGACGTAAAAATCGTGTCGTTGAGCCTCCTCAAAAAGCAGGTTTGACTAAAATAATAAACATATGGTAAATACACTTCCGGCCTCAGATCAAAACTTTCAGACTTCCGGCCTCAAATCATTTCAAATTCAAATATTTCAAAAGTTCAAAAAATTCAAATTTAAAAGTTTAACATTTTTACAATTTCAAAACCTCCAGCCTTTTCACTTTCTAAAATATTTCAAATTCAAAACTTTTACACTACAAAAACTTCCAAACTTTCATTAAAAAAAACTTAACTATCACAAGCTTGAAATTAAAAAAAAAAAAAAAAAAAAAAAAAAAAAAAAAAAAAGAACGTTACAAGATCTCAACAAACTTCAAATTTTGAAAACCTTTCTTTTTATAGATATTTAAATTACGCTAAAAATATCAACATTACACAATATACTAAAATATACCAATAACTAAATTTATAAACAAAAATTTTACTTACTATAATGAACCAGTTTTTGCATATTAAATTTACCTTCACTTTTTATAAAATTCGCAAGTAAAATAACAAACAAATTGAAGTAGCAAGAGTAAACAAATTATTAAACAATACACAAGTGTTTAAACACTTTATCCAACAAAAGTAAATACAAACGTTTTACTTTATACTACGTATTATATATTAAGTAAACTTACAAGCAAAACTACACAACAAAATAAACAATAAACTTTGCACTAAATTCAATAACAAATAAAAAAATAACCCATATTGTACGGTTGCAGCAGTAACTTCAAAATTGTTTAACATAAAAACAACTTACAATATATAGATCTGTGAATAAATAATACCACTTCAAAATTGTTTAACATATAGATCTACTAAAAACAACTTACAATAACTTCAAACCTTGAAAAACTTTCGGATTTTTGGTGGATCTTGGTGACCTGATGGTTTATGGGTTTCGGGTGGTGGTGAAGGACTCGATGGTGGTGGGTTGGAGGCCGAGATGTGGCGGCGTTGCGGCGGCGGTAGCGGTTTCCAGTTGTGGTGTTACGGCGGCAACGACAAATTAACGTGGCGGTGACTCTTTTTTTTTTGTACCTGAAAAAAAATGGAAACATATTAGATCCGAATGAAAAACCCCTCCAAGATGCAAAAACATACAGATCTATATGTTTAAAAAAAACTAACCACTTCGCTAGGTTGGTGGCTCGTCTGCGGATGGCTGGTGGGTCGTCTGAAGTGCGGTGGCTGGTGGCTCGTTTAGTGGCTTCGGTGGTGGTTCGTCTAGTCAGATCTTCATGAAGAAACTATCAAAAAAAAAATATATGTCAACACAAATATTAGTAAAAAATAAAACTACACCTTGATAAATCATATAGATCTATAAAAAAGTTTAAAAAAAACCTTAAAAACCGTTAATCGTGGTCTGCTCGTGGTGGTGGTCGGCCCGTGTGCATGGTGGTGGTCGGATAGTGGTTGGATGGTATGTTACGTTGGTTTCTCATTTGATTCTTCATTTGATTCTTCTTTTTGTTTCTCATTTGGTTGGTGAGAGTTTATGTCACAGTGTGTGTTTTTTGAATGTGTGTGTTTTTGGAAAGTAAAAGTGGGTTGGTGGGTTTGTATAGGTATTTATTTGTTTGGTATTTATTGGTTTAAGTGAGTTTAGGTTTGATTTGTTTTTTAGGATCGGATGTTGGTTAGGTGTGTGTAAATTTAGGTTTAGATGTTGCTTCGGTTGGCTGAATCTTAAAGTTAAAGGTTGGGTATTAGGTTGGGGATATTGGTGCATTTTAAAGGAGTAAGATATATATATATATATATATATATATATATATATATATATATATATATATATATATATATATATATATGTTACATGCCCTCAACTATTGAGCGACAAAATGTGTTATATCTATATCTAACCTATATCTATAATACATAAAATACAAAAATATTCAACAAGTCAAGAATTGAAAAAATGGAATATGAAAAGTGAAAAATGTAGTTTGCATGATAACTTTGAAAAGTATTAATAGTTTGTAAAGAACACTGTCATTCGTGAATGTCAAACTTGATTCTATTACTTTGCATGGTAACTTTTGAAAATATTCATTGTTTGCAAAAAAAGATGTCATATCATTCATGAATGTCAAACCATGTTAAGAATTTATGTAGACTAAACCTAGTCTATATGAAATGCCCTTGATGATTGTTCATGAATTCGCAGCTAAACCATTCAGGTTACGCGAATTTGATACTCGTAAACCTAGTTTACGATAAATGATGAAATAGTGAAACTTGAATAGTGTTTTTCTCCGGGAATGAATAGTGTTTCGTGAATAGTAAATTTTGAAATACGTTCTCAGAATATTACTTCGACTTCAAAAACGGTGAATAGTAAAATTTTGAATAGTAACCAGTGAATAGTAAATTCCCGAGATGAATAGTAAATTTGAGAAATGACCGGAAATTGCGAGTTGTCACAAGATCCTAGGTCATTGTTCTTGGTACGTATGCTTCAAGGTATAACCCTAGTGATAAGCAAGATCACTCGTATTATTCTCAATAATATTGAAGCTTTGTGTTACATTATTCTCACTTACATTACATCATACAATCCATCTTCTAAGTATTACTAAGTATATTCCGCGTACTTATTAATATAACTCAACATATCACAAACACAAGGTGTGTGTTTAGATCCATCATGGACCACTAGCTCCACCATACTTTGATATTGAGGATGAGATGGAACGTGCACTCGCGGTGGAAGCATTCTACAATCCATTTAAAAACATCCTTGTTTACAAGAAACTCACAGATTTCTTAGGTTCTCTACTGGTTCAACTTAAAAATTTAGAAAGGGGACCCGAGGGGTCAAATGTTTACAAAAGAGATGATGGAGACGGGGAATGGCACGTCAAATTTGATATACTATGCCCAGATGGGAGAAGATTTGTAAGGAAATTCAAAACTCATGAAACACACCGTGAATTGACATAGAAATTTCAAAGTGAGGACATCTTAAGGTATGAGTATTTTGAGGAGTAATAAGGAGAAGCAGAATACGATAATAACGAGCAATTGTTTGCTTGATTTTCATCCCTTGATGAAACTTTTAATTTTATGCATTTAGGATGTTTGTTTTTCATTTGATTTTTTATTTCTCTTATTATTTTGATTTGAAGTTATTTAATCAACGCATTTTGAAGTTTTAGTTTAAGTTATGATTATAAGTATGATGATTTAGTTTTTGAGATTAGATGTTGTTGAAATTTGCAAATGGTTGGATGAATGTTGTGTGCATCTTTAATCGGATTTGTGAGTAAACGATTGTTGCTTGAAAAGTAAATGCCCAAGTAATGTGAAAAAGGCAAAATTCTGCAAAAATGCAAACTGAAACGGTTGTGTCCATGACTGAAACGGTTGCATGCAAGTATATATACCAAAAATTCAATTTTTCTAGAAAAACACACACACACTAATCCTCCATCTGGGTTTCGCAAAATTTGACCATTAGAAGTTGTTTGAAGATTGTAAAAGTTGTTGAAGATCATAATGGCATCTAAGCAAGTAAGCATCTGCAATCAATTAACTTAATTAAGGTTTAATTAGAGTATTTGATTCGAATTTCAAATTAGGCACTAATTTGGGGGTTTTTGATAGAATTCAAATTAAGTTGTAATCTTTTAGGATTAAGTGGGTAATTGATATAGGAATGCATTGCAAAAAGAATTGTAGTGATTGATTCAACATGGAATGAGTATTAGATGATTGAATTTTTGGATTTAATTAGGTTGTGCCATTGAATCAAATTAAGTTGCAATTGATGATTCCTAGTTGGTAGATGATGCGTTTTTAATGAATTTTAAATGCCACATTGTTGATTAGAACAAGTGATTGAGAATTGAAGTTGAGATTGTTAAGTTCTAAGCAAGATGAACGTGTGATGATTGGAAGTCTTGAATACAGATTAAGAGCAATTTGAGGATGTGGAAATCATTGATGATGTTAGAATATAGTCTAGGAGTGAATTGGAATTAGAAGAATCTAGTGGGAAATGGATTTCAAGGCAAAGCCTTCTGCAGGATCTGTAACCGATCCGGTTGCGTATCGCAACCGAACGGTTGGAGTGAGGTCGCGAGTGGAACCGATCTGGTTGCCACTCAACCGATCCGGTTCCACGTTCTGTTGTGGGAATTTTCAGATTTTTGAACTAGACCCTAGAGGCTTCTATAAACCTTATCGTTTGTTATAACAATCTTATACTGACTTATATTTATGATTTCTACAGAGAAATGTTGTAGGTTGTTCAAGTTCAACACGGGTTCCACTAAACCCGATTGTTACCAAGTATTGCCAACGGAACGCAAGGAAAAAGGTGACGTATAGCTTGAAGGCTGAAGGGAATGCAAACTTGAAGTTCAAAGATCTCACCAGTCAGGAGAAACATGCTTTCAGGGAACGATTATCAAAGTTGCAAAATAGGACAGTTTTGGTTCCAAGGTTGATTTGCTTGGGATTTGTTTGCCGAATATGAGTGTGAAAATGAGTTGCGTCATATGATGCGGATGTCTTATGTCTATCCGGTTGATGGGGATTTGTTTGATGATTTGTCATGGGAAAGAGCATTTAGCATAAATGAAGAGGTTTATCGTGAATGGTGTATGGAGTTCTTTTCGACCATGTCAAGGTCAATGTTCGAAACATCATGGAAGAAGTTTGTGTTTGGTTTAAGATTTGTAGAAACATCATGGATGTTTGAAAAATAGAGTGTAGGGATGTTTGGAGAGACTCAATGATGTTGAGGAACAATTATATCAATGATTATTCAATGCTGATTTTTCAACACATGGCTCAAAAAGCCAATTACGAGTTGCCACCCTACAACCCACCCAATGTTCCACCATATCCTTTCCCCTACACCTCTTATCCTGTACCATATCCGTATTCATATCCTGGATATGCACCATTTCCCGACCCAGTGCCTGCATATGGTAGATTACCCGAGGTTGGAGGATCTAGCTATGATATTGGAGGATCTTCATCGGGAGTTGCAAAGGAGAAGAAGAAGAGGAAGGTTTACACAATCTTTAATGAGGAGGAGAACTATGAAACCGAAAGCGATGATGATGATGAAGGTGATGAAATGAGTGAGGATGACGAATGATCGCGGATCATTCTTGATTTATGGTTTCAAAAAAAATGGTTATTGTGTGTCGAACAAAATTATCTCTATCCCTATCTTTTAACTATTTCTTTGGGATGATTATCATACTTTGTTTATTTTCATTTTTAAGTAGCGTTTGGATTGTTTGTTTGTTTTGTTTTGTGTATTGCGTATTTTGCAGTTTGTTTGCAGGATGGATGTGACGGAAGCTTATTGTTGGTCAATATTTGGAGTTGCATAACTCACATGCTTGCTTATGACCCAATATGCATATTGCATATTCTATCCCATGGTATCTTTTTGACTATTTCTTTTTCCCATTTTCTTTACTTTGAAGTTAATCTTATTACATTGAGGACAATGCAAAACTTAAGTATGGGGGAGGGAAGAAAATAGGAAAAATGATACGATTTTTAAAATTTTTAGTTTTTAGTCTTATTATTTATTTTTAGTTAAAATTTTGGATTTTAGTTATTAGCAGGAAATCACCCTTGGTTGTCTAGTTGTTTTCACACATTATCTAGATATATTAAAAAACAACTTGGGTATTTCAATGGTAAAATGAGGTTTTTGAAATTTTTTGATTTGAACCAAATTACGGAAGTAATTCATTATGGATTCGATAGCATTTTCTAGCACGCATTATAGCCTTTTTCCACTTAATTGTGAGGTTTCTTTTTGTATAAAACACATCTTTTGTTTTATATTTGCTATGAGTGTGCCGATAATTATGTCAATTCTAGAACTTGTACTTGTTATGCATTACGGTTATAATCACTCTCGAGTGATTAAAAATATGTTCAAATGATAAGAGGCATCGTAGGATTTAACCCAAATGGCCTTCCATTTTACATCTAATGTTTTTTGCTAACCACATCGGTTAGTTAACCACCTTATATGGACCCATTTGTTAGTGCTCATTTTTAGCACTAGATACCCTTAGTTACACCATTCGAGCCAATCTTTTCATTCTTGTTTAAATCCAGAAAAATACAAAAATATTTTACACCTTAAACCTTAGCCAACCCATGTCATGTCTAATTGTTTGTTGCTAGTTGTTTGGAATATTGGATTCTTTTTGATATTATGAAGAAGCTACACTTTGTCTATTGTGTGTACCATTCTCCAACAAAGATGAAGGAGACGTCTTTCTCATTTGTATTTTTTGTGGTGTATGCTTACACTAAGTGTGGGGGGAACTTGTTATGGAAAACAAATGGTTATAGCCAATGTGCTATATGAAGAATATTGATTAGCCAATGAGCTAAAGTGAGTTATATATGTTTGTAGATCGATATGTGAAGAAGAGGAAATTATAATCATTTTCGGATTTGTGGTTTGTATGATGGCTAGCAACATGGAGGTTTAGACTTGAATTTATTTTTCTTTTAACACCAATTTCATAAACCATCCCATGCCTTATCCATACCATTTATAAACCCGAAGCCTTAACGTTATAACCCGAATAAAATCCCTCTTTGATGAATTCATTTTCTTTGTTTTGATACTTGTACAAGCTTATGGTAAAAAGCATTAATCATGACTAGGCATTGAGTGATTTACACATACCCAACAATATATGAGTGTTGAGTGAATTCTAAAAATCATTCGTGAGGTGTTTAGTTGTGTTATCTAAAGTATTTGGTTCATTTTAAAGTTTTCACATAATAAAAGCAAATTAATATTTATTTCTTTTGAGATGATTGTTCAAATTTTCGTAACCACAATATCAAGACCATTGAGATCGATTTTTGAAAATGTTAGACCTACTCGATGGCGAGTAGAACTTAAGTGTGGAGGAATTTGATAATGCTCAAAATGAACATGTTTTTAGAAGCGTTATTGTTGGTTTTGTGTATGATAATCGGCTATATTTACTCATAACTGCTGCAAAAGTGCAAAAGATGCGTATTGTGTATGTGAATGTAGCCAGGTATCACAAAAGATGAAGAAATGAAGAAATAAAGGAAATCAAGTAAGGAAGCTCTTGGACTCAATGATTAGGAAGCGTAATGATTTCTAAGTATCTACAGCAAGTAAAGATCAAGTTTCGTCTTGGAAATCATCAGCGAAAGCAAAGAAAAAGGCGCAAATCAAGAAAAGTCAACAAAATTTAAAACTGGAGGGACAAGAGGCGCCCAACCGTTCGGTCGGTGCCCGCAACCGATCCGGTTGGGCGAGTGAACCAAACACAACCGATCCGGTTGCGTTGCAACCGATCCAGTTGCCAAGACTGGAGTTACACTTTTGTTATTTAATGTTGCCTTAACTCCCCATAATCATTGGAGTCCGATCATTTCATGTTATTTACTTGTAGAGAACGTTTTTAGACAGATAGTTGTGGTTCTCTAGCTATATAATGAACCTAGACTTAGTAGTCTAGGTGTGACACAACCCAAAGTGTAATAGTTTACACCAAAGCTATTACCAACTCGTATTATTCATCCCAAAAGTTTGGTTACTGCTGTAAAACGTCAAGGAGGTTGGAGAGACGAATTCTCATCCATTATTTGATCATTCGGAGTTATACGGTTAAGCTAGATGATTGGAGGCGTGTGGTTGCTATAATCCACAATTCTAATTCTTGTAATCCAAAAGTTTAGGTATTCTATGGAACTTGTTATGAATTTCTATTCTCTTGAGTTATTTGAATTACTTGGTTATTACTTGTGTTTTGTTATAATTGTCATGGAGTAGTTCTTGAATATACTTGTGTGTAAGGATGTAGGAAATCATACTAGTGTTCTCATATGTGATGCATGTATATGATCTTGTTTAAATAAGTTTGTTGGAAAACTACTAGTCTTGTTTGATTTTTCGGTAAAACATGTTTTAAGAAAAAGGACCGAAAAGATTTATCTTGTGTTTTATTCCAAAAAGTTAAGTGACAAACTAGTATGTGGATATGGTGATTGACAACCACCATGTCTACTTATTGAAACAAGACTAGTAACATTTTCATCACGAAAGGTCGAAAGATTCGTAGGAACGAGTTTAATAAGAACATTTTACAAACAAATTGATTTTCTAAAGGATAATCATTAGGATAAGGACCGAAAGGATTACCTATATGTTATTGTTCCTAAATGATTTTACAAAACATAAACCATGGGTTGGAAATCATTTGCTTATGATTTGTGCATCACATCAAGAGTTTACACCAAGCCTTCATGAACACTTACTATGATTGCCTTTAGCCTACATACAAGTATATGTTTCTTAATATTGATTTTCACTTAAAACCATAATTTTGGAGAGAGCCTTGACAAAGCTTTCTTGTTACCAATCTTTTAAAACAATTTCAAAAGCAAAATCTCTTAGGACGATCTCGACTTACCTACCTTTGCTATTGCGAACGAGTATACATGCTCGTATGTGTTTGTAGTAATAGCCGGAGAATTCGTGTTTATAAATTTTTAAAACTTGCACACGGAAAGCACATCAAGCTCCAACCGATCAGTTGGAGCGGTTTCAAAAAAAATTATATTTAATTTTAAAAACTGAAATTAATTAAACTTATTAATTAAAAACTAAATAAAGACAATTAATTATAACTTAAACTCTAATAAGTGTGTCTACTCATTACCCTTATTAGTTAGAAACACTAACTATACTAATTAACCATTAACTAGATAAAATTAACTAATCATTAAAACTAACTAAACATATAAAACTGAAAATGAACTAGATAATTACTCTAATAAAGACAATATTAATTAGAAAATTAAATAAAACTAAAAATGACATATAACCTAAAATCTAAAAATGACTAAAACAATCATAAACAATCTAATAAACTATCCTAAAAAATCAGAAATGACAAGAAATAATCTATAAACTAAAACACAAAACAATAGATAAACTAGAAACTAGAAAAATCAAAAATTAAAATTTTACCGAGACCACCAACCGGTTCGGTTGCTCGCGCAGCCGAATCGGTGGGTCCTTAAACCAATTTTTTTTTACTTATCAATTGGAAACCAAATTCTAATATTACCAATTTTACAGAAACAAAACAAATAAAAAACACTCAAATCCCTGGCAGCGGCGCCAAAAACTTGATGTGCTTACCGTGTGCAAGTTTTAAAAATTTATAAACACGAATTATCCGGCTATTACTATAAACACATACGAGCAAGTATACTCGTTCGCGATAGCAAAGGTGGGTAAGTCGAGATCGTCCCAAGAGATTTGCGTTTTAATTTGTTTTAAAAATATTCGTAACAAGAAAGCTTGTCAAGGCTTCCTCAAAATTATGGTTTAGTGAAAATCAATATTAAGAAACATATACTTGTGCGAAGTCTATAGGCAATCATAGAAAGTGTTCATGAAGGCTTGGTGTAAACTCTTGATGTGATGCACAAATCATAAGGAAATGATTTCCAACCCATGGTTTATGTTTTGTAAAATCATTTTAAGAACAATAACATGTAGGTAATCCTTTCGGTCCTTATCCTAATGATTATCCTTTAGAAAATCCATTTGTTTGTAAAAGGTTCTTATTAAACTTGTTCCAACGAATCTTTCGACCTTTCATGATGAAAATGTTTCTACTCTTGTTTTAATAAGTAAACATGGTGGGTGTCAATCACCATATCTCCATACTAGTTTGTCACTTAAATTTTTGGAATAAAATACAAGAGAAATCCTTTCGGTCCTTTTTCTTAAACATGTTTTACCGACAAATCAAACAAGACTAGTAGTTTTCCAACAAACTCATTTAAACAAGATCATTTACATGCATCACATATAAGAACACTAGTATGATTTCCTACATCCCTACACATAAGTATATTCAAGAATTACTCCATGACAATCATAACAAAACACAAGTAGTAACAAGGTAATTCAAATAACTCAAGAGAATAGAAATTCATAACTAGTTCCATAGAATACCTAAGATTTTGGATTACAAGAATTAGAAATCGTGGAATATAGCAACCACACGCCTCCAATCGTCTAGCCTAACCATACAACTCCGAATGATCAAACAATGGAGGAGAATTCTTCTCTCCACCCTCCTGGACGTTTTAAATCATGTGATCACTTAAGCATGGACGGAACTAGCGGGGTTTCCGTGGATACCCAGGACTTTTATGAATTTTTATTATATAATGTTAATTTTTGAAAAAAACATCAAATTTATGCATCCGGTCCATTGAAATGTGTTTATATATTAAGGTTTAAAAAAATTTGTGCACCCTTTGGTGTTAGCCAAGTTTATAACTATATCATGTTATTTTGATTTGTTTACTTCGATTACATGCATTTTTGTTAGATATTATTTACGTCTATGGTGCTCGATTGCGTTTGTTTACTTGCTTGAAGTATGTTGGCTATTGTCTAGATTGTAGGTTATAGAATTATTTATGTGATTTGTGATCTGTATCATAATAGTTGATATGCGTGATAACATAGCTTCACGGTGATTGCCATTAGGACTAGAGGCCGACCGTATCCCTAGGTTAGTCAATATATGATTATGGAAAGTAAGTTAGTGTCGAAACTCTTATAGATGAACATTCGCGGGAGAAGGTAGTCTTACTCCAATTGACTACCATGATAGATTATACTTAACTAGCAGGGTACCCGCGCGTTGCAGCGGCGGGTACCCTGAAATAAAAAATTTCGATTAATAATGTATTTTAGTTTATTATATTCTTTTTAACAATAAATTTATGGATATCAAGAATTTCGTATAGCCCGTGCTAATTCGGGCTGGAACCCGTTGGCCCGTGTCTGCTCGGGCTCTAGCCCGTTTGGTCCGCGCCCGTTCGGGCTCAAGCCCATTTGGCCCGTTGCCCCTTCGGGCTTGAATATTTGTAGTTGTGAAATTTAATGCAGGAATTGTGTTTAATTTGGTTGTACAATATGCTTGATAATTTGTATTTCTTATGTAAGGGGTGTTTTAATAACTGTATTAATTGTATTTATTGACCAGTTAAATAATTGACTACATTAAATAGCATTAATGTAGTGTTTTGTTGTACACTATGTTTCTTGTCTTGTACGTCTGAAAGTTATGTGCATTAAAGTGATGTACACTATGTTTCTTTTCTTGTCTTGTAAGTAGTAGTCATTATAGTCATTAATAACATTGACCACTTTAATAGCATGAATTTTGTAAGTCTGAAAATTACATCATGCTTATTTTGTTGTACACTATGCTTATTTTGTTGTAAATCTGAAAATTGGTTGCAGCTATTGTACATTGTGCTTAAATAGTTGTAATTTTTGGTGAAGGGGTGTTTTTAATAGCATTAATGTTGTTTGATAGAATTTTGGTCTTAAAATGACACCACGCTTTATTTTGTTGCACAATATGCTTACTTTGTTGTAATTCTGAAAATTGGGTGCATTAAAGTGTTGTAAATTATGCTTAATTTCTTGTACGTCTTAAAATTAAGAGTGAGGTGCCTTCGTACATTATAAGTAGTATAGATATAGATATAGATAGTTGAAACACTTTATGCATGCTCGATGCTTACTAACACTGTGATTATCAGGTTAAAAGCGGATATGCATAAGGCTAAGTAATCGTGACCATCTGACCTAGTCTACCATCGTTATTAGTCGATCAAAAATTAAAGTTACCCACAATAAAATACTCATAATATTCAATTAAGAAAAAGTAAATTTATTACATTATGCTTACACTTTATTCATTCAATTCAAGCAAAAGATACATATTTTTTTTTATAAAATACTTGTTTTCTGATATTAACAAACTTATAAGTTACATATAGAAACTATACTAACAAAATCAATTTTTTATAACCTTCAAAAAAATTCAGGTATAAAATAGAATTAAAAATATGTTAGGAATTAGAAAATTCAGTCATTAAAGAGTCGGTCACCTCAAGTATATGTATTCATTAGAAAGCTCGTAGTCGTAGTCTAGTTATATTAATAAGTAGTTTGTTATGTAACACCGTGGAGGACGGACGGGTCTTTACCCACTGTATGCCTGATCCACAGCCCGTAGGTGGCGTTAGTTTGTAAGTAACTATAAACACCCTCTACCTCCCAAGGTCGAGGGTTGGAGCTTCAATACCATTTTTCTTTGTTTCACAAAGTTCCCAACTCTCTTCCCTTTCTCTCTCTAGAACTTTCTCTCTCTAAGCTTACTTGAACGCCCCACATGGTTATGGTTTAATGTGTTTGTGAAATCCTATATCTTACAATTGGTATCAAGAGCCATGGTTTGATCACTCATCTTTCATGCTCTTTGTTTTGGTGGATTTCATAAGGTTTTCGGGTATTAAGGGTTTAGAAGAGTTTGATTCATTTGGACAAATTTTAGTGTTAAAGTTTGAATTTTGCTTGTACTTTTTTGTTTAGGATCATCATATGTGTTTATTTTTTTTAATTGGAAGGCTTAAATCATTGTGGTTTGGTTGTTTTTGATTGATAAAGTGGTTATTTTTGAACTTTGTACTAAGCGAGTTGAGTCTCGGATATTTAGTTCTTCAAAGCGAGTTGTTTTGTTACTGGATGCGAGTTGATATATGCGACTTGGCTATTTAGCGAGTTAAGCTTTTAAGCGACTTGGTGGTTAAGCGAGTTGTGTCTGTTTGCGACTTGCTATTAAGCGAGTTGATTCCTAAAGCGACTTGTTTCTTTAAGCGAGTTGATTGTGTTGCGTGTTGATACTAAAGCGAGTTGGCTATTAAGCGACTTGTTTCATCAAGCGAGTTGATTGTGTTGCGAGCTGATACTAATGCGACTTGGCTATTTAGCGAGTTGATTCCCTAAGCGACTTGTTCCTTTGAGCGAGTTGGTTGTTAAGCGAGTTGATTACTAAGCGAGTTGAGTGTTTAGCTATTTGTCTATTTAGACTTGTTACTTCTTCGTGATACATTCTTACGGTTGTTCTTTTGGTTTAGTAAAATCCCGTGAAATAATCAATTTCCCGGTTTAATCAAAGAATAGTAAAATCCCGTAGAACTTGTAATCATGGCAAACATCGTTCCTACTATTGTTTCTTCCGTAGCTGAGGACGTTCAAGCAGCAGGATCAGATACACGTCCACCTATGCTTGACAGAACTGATTATGACTCATGGGCACAACGAATCCGATTGTACTGTTTGGGAAAAGAAAACGGAGTCAATATTCTCAAGTCAATCGATGAAGGACCTTATCAGATTGAGACTACTAGAGACTTGATTGATACAGCTGCAGATGGAACAATGATCTATGGAATAGACAGACCAAAGACGTATGATGAGCTCACTGATAAGGAGAAAAAGAGATTCGATGCAGATATCAGGGCTTCTAACATTATACTTCAAGGTCTTCCAAAATACATCTACAAGCTTATCAATCACAACACTGAAGCAAAGGTTGTATGGGATAATGTCAAGATGCTTCTCTCTGGTTCTGAATTAACTATGGAAGACAGAGAATCACAACTCTATGATGAATTTGAGCATTTCAAGATGAAACGATATGAGAGTGTCTATGAGTATTACGTGAGATTCCACAAGCTTGTTAATGACATGAGGAACATTAGAATGACTACGTCAAACATTCAGCTAAACTCAAAGTTTGTGAACAACATAAATCCCGAATGGCACAAGTTTGTCATCTCTGTGAATCTAACCAAAGGATTGAAGAATACAAACTATGAGCAACTCTATGCCTTCCTTCTTCAGAATGAGAGACATGCCATGTTTGAAAAGAGGATTCTTGAACAATTCAAAACAAATCCAGGAGAGACAAGCTCATCAAATGATTCAACTGCCTTCTACTCAAACATTGGGATTACCACTAAAGCTTCACAAGTTATACCCATGGGTAATGGCACTCAAAAACTCATTCCTGATCCTATGTTCAAACAAGCTGATGCTGATGCACACGTGGGTAACTTCATTAATCAACTGGCTCTCCTGATTAGTCAAAACATGAACTCTCTCCTACACACCAACAACAACCTCAGAACAGCATCTAATCCACACAATCAAGCCACTGTCAGAGATGGGAAGGTTATAGTACAACCAGTTCAAGAAAGGTTGTATGAACAAGGAAGAGGTGGAGCTGGTAGAGGCTATGTGACATATCAGAACAGGGGAAGGAATGGAAATCAGGGACAAGCAAAGCCGATCAAGTGTTACAACTGTGGAGGTGAGGGACACATTGCAAGGAACTGCACATCGCCAAAACGCCCTCAGAATGCAGAGTACTTCAGGGATAAGATGTTGCTTGTTCAAGCTCAAGATAATGGTGCAGCTTTGGATGAAGAAGAGTTGTTGTTTCATGCTGAGGGAAATGCCAAGACGTATGATGCATATGTGGATGAGCAGCCAATTCAGGAGATAGGCCACAATCATCATAATGCCTTTCAAGTCGCTGATTGTGATGCATACGACTCTGACGTTGATGATGAACCTACTGCAAAAACCATTTTCATGGCTAGCATTTATCCAATGGTCTCTCCCAAAGTCTCTTTATCACCACAAGCTGGTCCATCCAAAGACAAACTCATTTCTGAGGTATTAAAACTATACGATGATGCTGATGTGCAAAAGATGCATGACAAAGTACAATCAACTGAGTCTATTGAGTCAGATATTGAAAATGTGGGTAATATCAATGTTGTCCCATATGATCAATATGTGAAACAAAGTGAAAGTGAGGTAGTACCAAGTGATGCATCTTCTGCAGTCAACGATGACTATGTTTTTGATGAATACACTGGATGTGCCCCTGATGATTCTGTTATCTCTGAACTTAATACCTATGAAGAACGAGTTGCCATTTATGAACAACGTGCTAAGTTTCAGTTAACTACTCGTGAGCAGGAGATGGATGACCAAATGCGTACAGTTATTAGAAAAAGTAACTTTAGAGAAGAAGTCTTAAAACAAGAGTTAAACTCCTTACAAGAAAAGCTTTCTAAAACTGCTAAGCAAAAACAGGAACTTAAAGAAAATGTTAAAATACTTAAGCAAAAATTCAATGCTAAGGAATCAAAACTTTTGAATGAGTTTTCCAATCTAAAAACTTTGAAAAACAAGCTTGAAAATAAGTTGTACGTACAAGGGAATACCATTCAGACTGCTCACTTGATTACTAAGCATAGAGTTTTAAGCGATAAGCATAGCATTCCCCTTGTTAAGGAACCAAATCCTGAGGTCATTAAAAAGGCTAGAAGTGCTCATAAGGTAATTTATGATGGCAATGAAATCCATAAGCCTAGACAGAAACCTAGTTGCGCTGAGTGCACTAAGGAAGATAAGAAATCAGATGAAGTCACTAGGGAGAAGATGAACAAGAAACTAGATGATCCTAAATGTAAAGAGAAGAAAATAACTATCACACCCCATGATTACAAAAAGGAGAATTGGATTTCCTTGAACAAGTTTAAGCCTCAAACGTTGTTAACACCCGAACAAGTGTTCTGGAAAAAGGATTTAGATAAGCAAAAAGCAGATAATCTTGTTGTAACAAACCCTCCTGTTAGGAAAATGCCTTCAGCAACTGTGTATCCTCCCAATACACCAATGCATATAGTTCCTAGGTCTATTATCACTAAAAGCAAGACCTGAATCAGTCAATACGTTATTTTTCAATTATTTGTTGACTTTGAGAAAACTTGTAAGAAAATGATCACACCACTGGTATAACTGAAGGGGAAAGGGGCTTCGAGCAAACTAAAGAATGTTATTTAACTGAGGTCATGCCTTTCTTTAAACAACTAAAAGATCAATTTGAGAGTCTTAAAAAGGGGATGGATTCAGATATTAAAGAAATGGAAAAGGAATTTGATGCAATGATAGTTGAGGTTAGTGACTATGAGCGAGAATTAAAATATAATGAGATTGAGAGGAAGAATTTGCATACACTGAATGAGGATCTGATTTCTGAATGTATTGCTCAAGATGTGTTTTTCACTGCTACAAATTGTTCCATTAATGCTTCTCAATTTCATGAATTATCTGTTGCTCTGAAAGTCTCCCATGATCGTGTCATTGAGCTTGAAAAAACTAATTCTAAACTAAATGAGAAAATTGATCTGGATGATCACGACAATTTGGTAAAACATTTTTCTAAACTAGAAGTTGATCATTTTAATTTACAACTAAAATATCAACATCTTAAAGAAAATGTCAAAACCTCAAATATAAAGACATCTTCAGATGCTCCAGAGTTTGATGCAGTTTCTCAGATACATAAATGTGACGAACAGATTCAAGCTCAGTGTTGCACGATCAGAAAGTTGAAAGCCCAAATTTCTCAATTAAAGGGTGAAAAAAACAATGTGACTGGCTCCCAAATGCCTCCTCCTTTAGATTCTCAGTATTCTCAAACGTTTCATCTTCAAAACTTAGTAAATGCATTACAAAAGGAAAACGAGGGTTTTCTAGCAGAAAATGAAAAGGTTAAACGTCATTTTAAAGAGTTATATGATTCAATTAAAGTCACTTGTGACAAAAACAACGAAAAAATAACTTCTTTACAAAAGGAAATTGAGAATCTGAGGAGTCTGGAAAAAGGGAAACTGCCACTTGTGTTTAATGAGAATGTCGCTTCAAAGTCATCCTCTGACTGCAAATATTCTGTGACTGTTAGATACATTCCTCCTCATCTTAGGAATAATGAACTTGTGTTTCATAACTACTGTGCTCACCTTAAGGATAGTCTAGAATGTCTCCGTGAGATTGTGGAGGAGGATTACCTAAGTAAGCCTCTTGATATAGAAATTAGTATTGCGTGCATTCAGGCCAAACGATCTCAGGAACTGCTAGAATGCTTAATTGCAACATGCCCTAAATCCTTAGGTGCGAAAGGTAAAGCTGTGATGCCTTGTTCTATGCCTAACGCCAAGCATACAAACCATTCCATACCCAGTTTTAAAAAGGTGAACACTAATGTGCCTTCGAGTAGTTCAGATCCTTGCACATCTAGTTCAGGAATGCAAAAGGTAGATCAACCAACAAATGTTTCCATAATTCCCTCTACAGGAGTAATCAGTGACATTAAAGCAAGCGGCTCGAAGCCTCCAGGCAATACCAAGCAAGATAGGACCTCGCAAGCTAAGAATGCACACTGGAAGAGAGTAGAAGACCAACCTAGGAACTTTAAGTTTGAGTTGAATAAAATGAATCGTGTTGATTCTAGTATTAGCCATAGGCGTACTGTAATTAATTCGAATTCTGATACTATCTGCAAACCATGTAATGATGTCTGCTTGAATTTTGTTGCTAATCATGAATGTGGTGTGAATGTGTTGTCTAATGTTGTCAATTGCCCTGTGAAAATTGTTAATGCTAATAATCATGCTAAAAAGGCTAAAAGGCAAAGACGAAAGAAAGTTAGAAAACAGTGGAAACCCACAGGAAGAACATTTAGTAAGATAGGATATCAATGGATACCTTTTGGTCAAAAGGCTAATCAGTCATGTCCTCAATCTGCTAAGACAATGCCCACTAGTAAATGGATGCCTATTGGTAGAACTATTCCTTTAAGAAGTGAACATACTTTGAATAGGTCAAATACGGACACCAGCATTGCATCTATTCCTGATGATTCCATTGCTTCTATTTCTGATATGAATGTTTCTATTTCTGATGTGGGTGTTCCAATCACTGTTACTAACCAAATGGAACCCATTCTTGCATGGGGATCCTAAATATCCAGTTATCCATTCTTGTCTGTGTTCAACTGCAGATCGTTCAAATCGTTCTGTGGTACCTGGACTCAGGTTGTTCCAAGCATATGACTGGAGACCGGTCGCGGCTCATGAACTTCGTGAGCAAATTCATCAGGACAGTTAGATTCGGGAATGATCATTTCGGTGTAATTATGGGTTATAGATATTATGTTGTTGGTGATAGTGTTATCTCCAGGGTATACTATGTGGAAGGTCTTGGTCATAACCTGTTCTCTGTTGGTCAATTCTGTGATTCTGATCTAGTAGTAGCCTTCAGAAAACATACTTATTTCGTTAGAGAACTTGATGGTAAGGAACTTTTAAGAGGAACACGTGGCACAAATCTATACACCATCTCTATCGAAGATATGATGAAGTCTTCTCCAATTTGCTTGTTGTCAAAGGCTTTGAAAACAAATTCATGGTTATGGCATCGTTGTCTCAATCACTTGAACTTCGGCACCATCAATGATCTCTCCAGAAAGGACTTAGTTGTAGGTTTACCCAGACTGAAGTATGAAAAGGATCATCTTTGTTCAGCATGCCAATTGGGAAAAAGCAAGAAGTATGCCCATAAACCCAAACCTACAAACTCAATTACAGAAGTTCTTCATACAATTCACATGGATTTATGTGGACCCATGAGAGTGCAGAATATCTTTGGGAAGAAATACGTGTTAGTTGTGGTTGATGATTACTCTCGATTCAACTGGGTTAAGTTCCTAAGGACAAAGGATGAAACTCCAGATATCATCATCAAACTTATCAAACAGCTGCAGGTTCGACTTAACAAAACTGTCAGAATCGTCCGAATAGACAATGGAACTGAGTTTGTTAATAAACAACTTACTGAGTTTTATGAAAGTGTTGGAATCAGTCATCAAAGAAGTGTTCCACGAACTCCTCAACAGAACGGTGTAGTTGAAAGACGAAATCGAACTCTTGTAGAAGCCGCAAGAACAATGCTGATTTACTCAAAGGTTCCAATGTTTCTATGGGCTGAAGTCATTGCCACTGCATGCTATACTCAAAATCGGTCCCTAATTCACACTGCTCATGGAAAAACTCCATATGAACTTGTCCACAATAGAAAACCTAACCTCTCATTCCTTCGTGTGTTTGGTGCATTGTGTTACCCAACTAATGACGGTCAAGACTTAGGTAAACTAAGAGCAAAGGCAGATATTGGAGTTTTTGTTGGTTATGCACCAAACAAGAAAGGTTACCGAATCTACAACAAAAGGACCCAAAATATCATTGAAACAATTCACGTTACGTTCGATGAAGTAGCAGAGTCAAATGGCTCCTGGACAATCCAGTTCTGGACCCGCACTTCAAAACAGTCCCATTGGTTCATCCCTTGTACCAAACTCATTTCCAGCAACTCCATATGTACCTCCATCTGAAGATGATTTAAAGAAATTGTTTGATCCAATGTTTGATGAACACTATGAACTGAATGCTGATGAAATGTCATATCCATCAACAGAGGCTGCTCATATCCCTGTGAATGAAGTGAACCCTTCAGTCTCAATATCATTAAGTCAAGAAGTGCCTGCTGCTGATCACTCTGTCTCATCAACAAATCATCAATCATCGAATTTACATCATGGAATTGTTTCTGGCATCAATGATGAAGTTAATCCCTTTGCTACTCCTGAAGATGCTCCATTTGAAAACATATTTGCTCCTGAATCATCATCAGAACCATCCTCATCAGGAGACATTGACTCTGCTACTTCAGTCCCTCAACAACAGCCACATGAACAACTTAGGAAATGGACTTATGATCATCCATTGGACAACATCATTGGAAACCCCTCTCGTCCAGTATCAACACGAAAACAACTTGCAGCCGATGCCTTATGGTGCTTCTTCAACTCCGTACTCTCTAAGGTCGAACCAAAAGATGTTAAAACTGCCATGAATGAAGACAGCTGGTTCAATGCCATGCAAGAAGAAATTCATCAGTTTGATCGACTTGATGTATGGGAATTAGTACCTGCTCCATATTGTGCTATGATCATTGCTCTAAAGTGGATCTTCAAAGTGAAGCTTGATAAGCATGGCGATGTATTAAAGAATAAGGCTAGATTGGTTGCAAAAGGATACCGTCAGGAGGAGGGTATTGACTTTGAAGAATCATTTGCTCCTGTTGCTCACATCGAGGCAATCAGAATCTTCTTGGCTAATGCTGCAAGTAAGAACATGGTAGTCTATCAGATGGATGTAAAGACGGCATTTCTGAACGGAGATCTTAAAGAAGTCGTCTACGTCAGCCAACCTGAAGGCTTTGTGAATCCAGAGCATCCTACTCACGTTTATCGTTTGAAGAAGGCTCTTTACGGTTTAAAGCAAGCTCCAAGGGTATGGTATGATACGCTATCAAAGTTTCTTCTATCTACTGGATTCAGCAAAGGAGCAGTTGATCCAACATTGTTCACCAGGAAGTCAGGCAAACATTTAATTCACGTTCAAATTTATGTTGATGATATCATCTTTGCCTCGACTGACCCCTATGAGTGTGACCGTTTTTCAAATGAAATGGGTTCTAAATTTCAAATGTCAATGATGGGAAAAATGTCATTTTTCTTGGGATTACAAATTTCACAAAGTCCCGGAGGCATTTTTATAAATCAATCTAAATATGCAAATGAGATTTTAAAGAAATTTGGATTTGATTCTAGTGACCCTGTTGACACTCCCATGATTGAGCGTACAAAACTGGATGAGGACCACTTAGGGATCATGGTAGACCAAACGAAATATCGTAGCATGATCGGATCCCTGATGTACCTCACAGCCAGTAGACCTGATATTCTGTTCGTTGTATGCATATGTGCTAGATACCAGGCTAAACCTACCAAAAAGCACCTTGAAGCGGTTAAACGGGTGGTCTTTCGGTACCTCCAAAGAACCATCAATATGGGACTTTGGTACCCGAAGGACACCGGTATATCACTAACAGCATATGCAGATGCAGATCATGCAGGGTGTCAAGATACTCGTCGAAGTACGTCTGGAGGTGCTCAGTTTTTGGGTGATAAGCTTGTGAGCTGGTCATCAAAGAAGCAAATGAGTACTTCTATTTCCTCTACAGAGGCTGAATACATAGCCATGTCATCCTGTTGTGCTCAAATCCTTTGGATGAGATCTCAATTAACTGGCTATGGCTTTGAATTCAACAAAATCCCTATGTACTGTGATAATAAAAGTGTTATTGCTCTCTCATGCAACAACGTTCAACACTCAAGAGCAAAGCATATCGACATTCGACATCATTTCATAAGGGAACAAGTGGAAAAAGGTGTGGTTGAACTCTACTTTGTGAGGACTGAATACCAATTAGCAGAAATATTCACCAAAGCTCTTCCTAGAGAACGTTTTGAGTTTATCCTTCCACGTCTTGGTCTAAAGAGTTTACAACCGGAAACACTCAAGCGCCTTCAAGAGGAAGACGAGGAGTAAAGGTCTTTATTCATCTATCTCTTGTATATATTTATTCAAAAAGCAAAATACAAAATTTGAAAAACCCACAAAAGAAAATATAAAAATATAAAATTCCCAAAAAAATTCATAAAAATGAGAAAATCTTGAAAAATTCCAAAAAATTATTGTTATTTTGTCATGTTTTTCCTTATTCGATATCATCTACGGACTTTGTGTTGAGATTCAAAGAATGTCACGGGTTTTTAGATGTTCTTCGAATGCACATAGTTTTTGTTCTTAAAAAAAAAAAGGCGGTGAAAAATGGTGGTTTATTGTCATTTCAGACAGTAACCCGGTTTTAAAAGCAAAGAACAGAGCCATGCTTTATCTTATTTTTCAAATCTCATGCTCTGATTCTTAAAACAAAGGTTTGTCATCTTTTGAAAACTTAATTGCTTTGAAAATTCCTTGTACTCTAATACACATGTAAATCATTTGTGCTTTTCATCTGTCAAAATCTCTATATCTCAATCAACAACATGCGTCATTGATTTAGGGGGAGAATGATTTTATTCGAATTAAAAAGGGTATTTTTCAAACAATTGGCACGTAAATGAGCAAGGTTTATTGTTGGAAAATTAGAAGATATTATGTTTTATACATTTTTGAATCAAAACCTTTGCTAATATTATGTTTTCAAATGACAATCATGTATGTTTAATCAATGGAGTTTAAAGTCTCAAAATCCGATCCTTATCAGTTAAAACGTTTTCATAATCAAGTCACAATTCTCCTTAAAAAGCTTTCAAAATCAATTTAAATCTATAGAGATCACAAATCTCAAATGATTTGATAATTGTGATCGGGGGAGAATTTGTGATTTAAATTAGATTAAAACTGATAATTCGGTAAATGGTTTTATAAGGATGTACAAGCTCTCCTTCCCACATGTGCCAAACAATTTCAAATTTTTCAAATTTTTCTAAGCACATGTTGAGGGGGAGCATCTATCTTAAACCACAAAGATCTGAAACGTGATCATTTTATTTCAATGTGCAGTCTTTTCCCTCTAGTATGTGCAAAACTCTTTCAAACCTCGAGGCACATATTGAGGGGGAGCAAAATTTTGAAAACCTCATCCTTCCCCAATATGCGTTATCTACTTGATTTAATCTGGAAAGTGATGTTGATATCTTTTAGAAAATAGTAATCAAAAGAAGTTAATTTTTCCTCTCGCCTCCGTGTGCTAAAACGATTTCAAATATATGAAGCACATGTTGAGGGGGAGCTCTCTTTCTAAAAATATCATAAAAAATTCAGGTACAAAATGCTTTGATAATATATCACAATTATCTGGATTGATTTTCAAATGGTTTTCAATTGGTTCCAATGGCAGATGAACAAAACCAAATAGACCGACCAACTTTATTTTATGTATGGTGATATAAGGATGATAAGGTTAGGTTTTTGTTCCCATGATCCGCCAGAACCGGAGGGATCTACCTAGGGACTATCCACTAGATAGTGTAGATGTCCTTAGGTATGATTAAAAAAGGAGAAAAATGAGTCATGGGAAGAGTGCGAACTGAGACTGTGCTAGTACTGGAATAAACCCAACAAGGTTCTAGTAATGAAGTCTCGGTAAGCACTGAAGGGGTTGAAGAATGAAAAAGAAATGAATGTGAAAAGGGTGAAAAGAAATAGCCCTCCATTTATTCAACCTTAGGGCAGATACCGGGTTCAATTCATATGCTACTGATGGTTACCATGGTAACATCGGTATTGAAGACAAGACGTCATGGACCCAGTGACGCACTGCACTTCAACTTTTCAATCCACTCAAGTTCCTCTTAAAAGGACTTGTTTCATTCTCACGGGGAACCGACATTATCTATCGACTCTCTCTTAGAGATTGTTGATATTGAAGAAGGAGACCCTCTCCCTAGTCTCCGAAATAGGAACCAAATATGCACAAATTGAGTCTAGAGCCACGAGATCATCAATAAATCTCATTAGGACACTGTCAATGAAGACTCTCTGTTTCACACAATGTGGAAAGAGAGATTATATCTTGAGTCCTACGCATTATCCTTGTGGTATTGCCAGAACATCTGAGTGATATGTAAGCTCCCGGAAAATTTCAATGTACTTAACGTTTTAATCAAGAATTAAACACTATCTATTTCGTCATAAAATTTTCTAAATATCACCTTTGCATATCATTTGCATAAGAAGTTATAGTTGTTAGAGATTCTCTCTCAGCTATCTATTACAGCCAAGGGGCACTCTTACTTTGTTCAGGAAAATTCTCCTTGAACTCACCTAACTTTTCAACTTCACGTCACGCAGTGACCCAGGTACTGCAGAACAGAAGTTATGGCTACAATGGTACCATTGGTAGTCATCGTATACTTAACTTGGGCCATAGACGGGATTCCAACTTATTTACCTCCCGATAAAGAA
>BPTQ01000001.1:227324826-227597530 GCA_019973895.1 Chrysanthemum seticuspe
TATTGGGCCTCGAAACTCATTGGACTTTTCACCACTCGAACCCGACATGTAAATGGGCCTCACAACCGGGTCAAGCCCACCCCATTATCCCTTTGGGCTTAACCTTAGTTCACGAGCCCACGAGATAAGCCCAACACACTTAACAACCATTTCGGGCCTAACATAGTACACGAATAAACTTGGAAGCCCAACTCATCCATAATTCCTTGCATTGGGCCTCGTTCACAACCCTTAGCCCATGACCATATAATAAGAAACTTGTAGCAAATATTTTTGAGTGTTTCCTTCTGTTGGATTCGAACGAGCAAACAAGAACAATAAAGAAACCAAACTAACAAATGTGTCAAACCAAAAATCAAAAAGCATGTTCCCTTTCTTTACCTTTGGGTTGTCGTGTGAGAGTGAACAAGAGGAGACAATCCCCATACTTAGCCACCTTACAAATGATAGTTTAATAACCTAAACCCACTTTGACCTAGCTTGACTCCAAGACCCATTGGATATAATGTTTCTAATGACTTGACAAGCCATGACTTACTTAGAACTCAAATCCCACGCCTAGCAACATACACAAACAAGACCAAATACATTTCAACATGTGACTAATGAAGTAGAGATTAGGAGAGCTAGTGAAATATAAAAATGTAAAAGCCATGCTTGTGTTTTCTTTAAAAAGCACACGACACGCACACACTCTTTCACATAAACTCTCAAAAACATCTACACATCTCTCACTCTAAAATCAACCACTGTGGAAGTCGAACTAGGATAAGGAAACATTGCAAGGTGAAAGTTAGGAGAAGCTTGGGTAAACATTCAAAACAAGTAACATTATAAGGAGAACAAGGGGTTCTCGTTGGTCGTTCCTCTCGCTCACACCCCACACGTATCATCACCACTCATTTTGAGTGAAGTAAGTCCCTCCCAACTCGTTTCCATTTCATTTCTTTGCTTACATTTAGTTCTCACACATTAGATATGATATGCGCACCATTACAACACAACTCGTATGGTATGCTTGATCACAACACATAGTCACACGTTAAAAACTAGTCTAACATGTTGAGAACACATCACAAATCTTTAGAAACACAACACGAGCACATAACTATCACACCTACACTACGTTAAACACACGCCTAGACAAACGGGCCTAAAGCCCAACTGTCGAGCCCAATAAGCCCAATTCGAGTCCAATAAGGATTCGACCCGGCCCAATGAGTTAGTAATAAGCTAATAAACTCTAAAAATAAGCTAGGAATAAGCTTGTAAAGGTTTATAAAGTTTTCATATGTTAAAATGGTACTTCGGACCGAAATTGCAAAACAAATGAATTTCGGGTCAAAAGGTAACATATTTAAAAGTTAAAGGGGTCATTTATAAGTGAAACAAATATTTCGTAAAAGTCTAAGTACTGGAAAAGTCATTTTCGATAAGTCAAAGGAAATATGTACGTGCATGTGCATGCATGGAAACCACAAGGACCGATCATGTAAACCTCTTAAAACTAGTTATAATATAAGTTTTGGGCTAAAAGTGTAAAATAAGAAAAATGAAGGTTTAAAGTGAATAAGTGGAACTTAAGGGGGCTGTTTCTGTAAAATAAGTTTTACCGAAGGGTTAAAACATTATTTCTGGAAGTTTTGATGAAAAATGTATTTCGGGTAGAAAGTGTAAACTTCTCAAACTAGAGGGACTAAACTTGTACTTTTTGTAACTCGAGGGTAAAAAGTGTAAATTCGGAAAAGTTTAGCAAAACTTATGATTTCATTATAGCCTCGTAAAAATAAGTATTTTGACCTCATGAGCGTAATATTTTCAATAACGATGAATTTAATATATATATATGTATATGTAAATATATATATTTTTAGAAAATAATTAAGTATATGTAAAAGGATACATATTTCGATAAAATACTCGGGGAATCTAAATACGTTAAAATGATCCACAAATTTATTACGATCACAACGGGGGGAACATTTCACTTATGCGTAAGTGAGGATCATTAACTAAGGCAATGTAGCATGTAAATTAACTTAAAACGTTAATCACGATCGCACACTATTGGATTGAACAATCCAATGATCTATTGAATAAGAATATTCAATGCTCTATTATTTTGGTCGCGAACCAAAATGCTCATACTGAGACTCGCCATCTCATCATTTTAGGTTTCGAGTTGGAACCTCCGCTACATTGTGCTTGACCTATTTTTGCGTGTGCATTATCATCAAGGTGAGTTCATAGCCTCGCTTTTACTTTATTTTATAAACCCCGCGAGGGAGATACATGCTCTAAACTAGAACACAAGGGTTTTTCATAAATGCTTGATCTTCTTGATTATTGGTATTGCCTAAGTTGTTAGCCACAAGTCCCCTGATCATGAACCATTAGTCACCGCGAGTGAACGTAGATATCGTGAATAGTACTATGGGGAATAACGAACCCTGTTTCGGTTATAGAGAAATAACCGGGGCGCACCATATCGAATATCTTTAGGTAATTGGCTATTACCTCCTTTGGGGCATTTTTACGTACACTGGTAATTCGGTGTATGCAGTTGAGTCTTGGTTTCATGAGCTTAGCGCATAATAATCTGTGATATTTTCCTTATGATATTGTTAGTTTACAATGATCATGATCTTATACTTGTGTTCAAACTTATTTTAAACCTATGGACTTCACTCAACATTTTTGTTGACCTTTTTAAGCATGTTATCTCAGGTACTCAGTGAAGATTATGACCAAGGTGCGGAACGGGGCATGGCAAGGCTTATCTGGTGGTGTAAAACATAAAAGTTATCATTTCTTTCAAACTCATGATCTTTCTTTTGGGAAAAACACTTGATCTATTTGCAATATTTTGTAACAAACAATGAGTTTTCGATGAATGATAACTATTTTAATAAAACGTCTCTTTTGAGTCGTTTTCTATGATTATTGACTATGATCTCCATTCAAGTAACACCCGAATTAGTCTTCCGCTGTCATTAAGATTTTCGGGGGTGTTACATGATATGTAAACATATTCACAATGAAGATGGAAAGCCTTCTGGAGCCAACATCAAACAAGCTCCTGGTAGGTGGCATGTGAGATCTATTCAATAGATCAACCATGTGACAACTGAACAAAAACAATGGGGCGATTCAATCTTTTGAATTAATCTTGGTTCAGGTTATGGATTGACGGATACCTTTGAAAAACCGGTAGTTGTACTTAAAAACTCTTTTCGTTAGTACATCGACCGTGTACGAATATTTCAAATCAAAAGGTATTTATGATTGATAAATGATTTTCATTAAAACCTTCGTTGTATTGCAAAAATAATTTCTATTGAGCAACACACGATTGTTTTTCAAATCTCTTGTTATCAATCAGTGAATCTCAATTCGCTGGTTCACTCACTCCGTGTTGTCTTCTTTGTGACATTCCGGTTTGAGAACAGCTAGAGCAGCTGCGAAACCCTATCAAGGAAATTCTTCGGAATTATACCTGATCACAGGCAGTACGTGTACTGATCAACGGGGAACCGTGGGCCGTGTACCTCAATTCAACGAAAGTGATCAAAGACACTTTCGTGCACTTTATTTCTAATTGTTGTATGCAGGTACGCCCGACGTTTGCAGCTGATCAGAATGATGCAGTCAATCCATAGCCGCATGCTCACTCAACACATTCATCTCGAAAGAAATCATGATTAGTGCATCAATGACTCTGATATTTTCACTCCATGCTTCTGCTACGCTGCTGCCAATATCATGAATCAATAAATGCTTCCGCTACTCTGATGAGAAAACTTCATGATTCAGAATGTGAGCATGCCGGTCCAAAAGTCACAACATCACATAATACCAACACCACAATGGAAGAGTCAAACATTTATGTTAGCTGATGATCTCAATGCTGGCTCAAAACTCATCATCACGTGGATCAGTTAAAGACCTCCAATTGAATTATCCAAACATGCAAAACATGAAGAATTAAAGACTACGAGCTACTGAGCAAAGGACTTAATCAAGAAACCTCGAGCAATCTAATGTAATATCTGGATGTATTCATTGTAAATTGAGGTGACCTCCCTTAGGGGGAGATTGTTAGGAATTAGAAAATCCAGTCATTAAAGAGTCGGTCACCTCAAGTATATGTATTCATTAGAAAGCTCGTAGTCATAGTCTAGTTATATTAATAAGTAGTTTGTTATGTAACACCGTGGAGGACGGACGGGTCTTTACCCACTGTATGCCTGATCCACATCCCGTAGGTGGCGTTAGTTTGTAAGTAACTATAAATACCCTCTACCTCGCAAGGTAGAGGGTTGGAGCTTCAATACAATTTTTCTTTGTTTCACAAAGTTCCCAACTCTCTTCCCTTTCTCTCTCTAGAACTTTCTCTCTCTAAGCTTACTTGAACGCCCCACATGGTTATAGTTTAATGTGTTTGTGAAATCCTATATCTTACAAAATACAATAAAAATAAAACATGGGTTAAGAAGTCATTTCATGCATAATACAATTACAAACACAAAATATTCTTCGTATAAATATCATCAGGATTTTTTAGAAACATAATCGATAAAGTTATTAGCACAAAATATGTATAACTAATATATCATGACCCAAATATCGCAATAGAAGGTAATCGGGGTGTGACTTCATAGCACAAAGACACGGGATATAAAGAACGACCTCTAAATGAGTAGTTTGAAAAATTACACATTGGATCAAAGAAATAATGTGTTACTACAAATAAGCCGTAAAAATGTTTATATATACTTCCCGGTCTCTTTAAATTTTGTCGATAACAACCAAAAAATTATCCCAAGTACAAATCTAAAGATTACATGTTAATATATTTATTTTTACTACTTACTTACATTTGTTTGTTATGCATTTGTTTGTAATCGAATAATTGTAAGTAAATGTGTTGGGTATATCTTAACCTATAACCCATGACCCATGACCCAAAACCCATGGCCCATGTGCATTACATCATGCACGATATCAAATTGGGTAAAGTCCATAACCCATGACCCATGACCCAAAGTCCATAACCCATAACCCAAAGTATGTATTGCATCATGCACGACATCATATTAGGTACCCATGACCCATAGTCCATGACCCATAACCCAAAACCCGGAATTATAACCCAAAATCCGGACTGGACTGACCTAGTTGCCGGAACCATGGGTTTACACTAGGCGGATCCCTTTTCCAAAGGATCTGCTGGATCTTTGTGATCAGAGAACTTTTTGTCTATAAATAGTGAGCCATTTCTTTTTGTTTCTCACCCATTCTTATGCATATCTTGTCTCATTCTTATATCTCTCTAACCTCTGATCTAAGGATCATTCTTGTAGGTATCTTGTGTTTCTCAAGGTTCTTTTTAAAACACGAGATCACGTTCTATACGAGTCTTCCAATCTTCAAGAGAATAGTTGCTAGGCTTCATCATTACTACAAGATCACTGAGTTGGTTCTTGTACATCATATTTGATAGGGATTTAAAACGTACGCTTTTAGGGGGTCATTTAAGCCCTAAATCGACCACTTTTATATTCGTTATTGCTTAATTTCGTTCCTTTTCACTTTTTAGGTCTCTTGAAGGCAAAATGCTGGAATGATGCCTATTTGGACGAAAACGAGCAAATACATGAAGAAAATGGCAAAGTCAAGATCGAAGCAACTCAAGCTGCTCAAACTGAACCTGACGGCGTCCCAATCAAAGGGCGACGTCGTCCCTATATAATGACTTGATCAAAACATGCACTAGACGACTCAATGGAATTTTTGTTCATATAACCTTACGGCGTCACGTTGTGAAGAAGAAGGGCGTCACTCATACTTTTCATCTCAGATGACCCAGATCCAAAATCAAGACGACGTCCCAACTGAAGACTGACGGCGTCACAACTTTAAGGTGACACCGTCCCATCGATGACTTGGATAAGACGAAACCTAAATGACGGCGAGCTGATGGCGTCCCATCCAAAAGGTGACGTCGCACTTGTAAATCTATATATAGAATTTGATTTTTCTGCATTTAAGGAGGTAGACTTTTGGAGAAAAAAACCCTAGATGTTTGTAGTCCGATTTGGACAGTATCTTAGGGTCCCAAACCCTATTTTACACATCCAAATAAGTATTTTAATCAAAAGTATCATTATGTCTTCAATTGATTGTGTGTATGCTTGCTTGTTTACCATGTCTAGCCAAATTTCTTGTGTGTTTGCTTAGATCTATGAAACTTAGTTATTAATTATTGTTAGGTTGTTTCTTATCTTAATTGTAAATTGGCTTAGGAGTGCAACTAGGCATCATTCGTTGTGTTTAATGCTTAAGTATGCTTTGTGAAAGTGAGGCTTATGAATGAAATAGCTTAAGGGCTTGCGGATTTCATATGCTAAACCCGAATGATAACCTCAAATAATTAGGGACTACGCATACCCTACGACCTTTAGGAATACAATGCGTTAAGATAAGGTGCTACAATTCAACCGACCAATAAAAGATAACTAGAGAGTAATAGTATCTAGGTAAACACATTTTAATCATCATACGAGCACACATTAAATAGACATAAGACTACCCGTAGTAGATAAATTAGACAATTAGATAAGTAGAAGTACTCAGTAAAAATACCACCCCCAAACCAATTGCCCCGAGATTTTACCTTAGCTTTCTAAAAAACCAATAAAAGATTAAAAAAAAAAAAAAAAAAAAAAAAAAAAAAAAAAAATCATCCTCAACCCCCACCTTCTCGTAATACACTTCTTACTAGCATTCCTATTCCCCTAGAGAACGATATCAATCCTCGAGGCTTACCCAATACTACACTACAACGATTAGGTTCACTGCCTACGCGCATCAAGTTTTTGGCGCCGCTGCCGGGAAATTGAATAGCTAGTTAGATTTTTATCTCGTTTAGGTTCCCTTGCTTAATTCCTATCAAGTAAGATTTTTTCTCATTTTCATTAGATTCCTTGTAGTTTATCCCCTTGTTTCGTGACTTTGTTTGTAGCCCCATCACTTTTCATCATGGAAGGTGATAACCCACCAAACAACAATCCCCCATCAAACAACCACCCACCACTTGATCCGAATTTTGCCAACCAACTTCGAGCTTGTATTGTTAGTGAAATTGGAGAACTTAAGAAATTGAATTGGATAATTGAAAGTGCACTTGAGAAAGTCCTTAAGGAGTCCACTAGTACTTTAGATAGTGATTCAACCGCTAGCGATGATTCGGATGATGAAATTGGAGAAGGAGATTATAAGGTATTGAAAATTATGGAGGGTAGTGAGGAAGAGGAACTTAAGGAGTATGTCGAGTCATACCCTAATGGAAAGGAAACCGCCTATCACTATAACGTAGTTAACTACCCGCGACCACCTTTCGAGCCATGCATAAAAAAGGTTGACCCTAGAAACATTAAGATATCGTGCATGATTGGGTACTTATATAGGGATCACACTTACATAGACTATAAGCACCCATGAACATAATGTCTAGGCTCTATTACAATTGGATCATGATAAAAAAGTTAGGACCTCGGAGAGATCCCTTTTACCCTAGGAAAGTAAGTAACTATGCTGGGAGAGCTAGAGGATTGCATGTCTTTGTAGTTAATTTTACATATAGATGTGATTTCATGATCTTGGAAGATGTTAAAGGCATCATTGATGGATTCTTAGGAGATGTGATAATTGGGAGACCATTTATTGATGAATCCATGATGATTTATGATCAAGAGGAAGTAATAGCCAAGTTCTCAAATGGAACCGAATGTGTTAAATATGCAATGCCCTATAAAAATAAAAATTTAAGGGTATTGATGATTTAGATGTGGACAACATTCCAGCTTTTGAAGTTGATTGGGAGAACAAAGTTTACTACACCGCTTGTCTAGAGTTAGGCCCTGAATATATTCGTGATGAAAGAAAAGTTATGGAAATCGAATGGGCATCTAAGATATGCGGAAAATAGGAGCACGACTTCGAGTCTGGCTGCAGGACTCATAAATAAAGAAAAGCGCTTTGTGGGAGGCAACCCATGCTTAATTGTTTGCTTGTTTGTATGTCATATATCTTTTTCATTGTTGTTTATTCTCGTGTTAGGCTTTGTGAAAATGGTTTATATTGTCTTTAACCTCGTCTTAATTACATATAAAGGTATTTTACAAAAAGACAAGTGTAGGAAAGATCACATACGTTTTTGAAGAACATGAACATGAGAATTACAATTAGTGAAATTGATATATTTGTGTGTTTGTTAGAGTATCGAGTAATAATGGATGTTTTGCAGGAATTTTTCCAGGTTTTAAAGATGTAATTTTTTTAGAATTTTTCCAGAAAAACGCAGCAGACCAGTTTCAGTAATGACAACCTGACGGCGTCAAGATTAAAGCCTAACAACGTCAGGTTAAGCAGAAACAACTTATCATTTTTTCGTTTTCTTTATTACTTATAAATTTTTGGAAATTCTCATGTCTTAATTTTTCAAAAAAAAAACTGCAAACATCCATTCCTCAAGCATTATATCCTAGTGTAGTTGTGTCATATATAGTTTTACCGCCGATTTTACGTGAAGGTTTCGTTTGTTTTCTTAAGTGTGCAGGTTATATTTGGCAAGAAGAATAAACTCAACATTGGATGGAGGTTAATACTTATGCATTCTTCTTGAAAACGAATTTAA
This sequence comes from Chrysanthemum seticuspe, assembly GCA_019973895.1. NCBI lineage: Eukaryota > Viridiplantae > Streptophyta > Magnoliopsida > Asterales > Asteraceae > Chrysanthemum > Chrysanthemum seticuspe. The sequence continues at coordinate 227,333,525 of BPTQ01000001.1, forward strand.
CCACAACTTCACACGGATCCTACCGAGCTAATCAGGAGAGTACTAGTTTCTTTTCCCTACTTGCCTTCCTTTATCATAACTTTGATACTTTGGGGGAACATTGGGGATAATGTTTAGTTTAAGTGTAGGGAGGGAGAATAAAACTAGAACTTAGAACCTATTCTTATCCTTGATTATTTGTCTTGTCCTTGGTCATTTGTGTAATAAACTATGAGAAATATTTGTTAGGGCAATTTTAGCACCAAATTTTAAAAATTTTTATGACATGTACGAGCTAAACTTTAGTCTTAATAAATCGTCTCATGGATAGGAGTTATATGACTAGCACGAAAACCATTTACCACTCAAATTTCACCCTAAAAATGTGAGGTTCGCCCCTAGATCTTTAGGAATAAAAGCATTCACCTTTAATGCTTAGAGAGTGTACCGGTAGTATAATAGATTCTAGAACTTGTTTTGTGATGCATTGCGAGATCTCTAGTGAGACTACACTTGTGTAGTTAGGAATAACTAAGTGATAAGAGGCATTAGGATAACCCTTGTTTGAAACCTGTTTTATAATTACTTCTTCCACATTGGCTGAGTAATTACCCCACACCCTTGCGATGTACTCATCTTTAGTACATGATACCCCTAGTTAACCCCTCAGAGCCTATCCTTTTCGCGGTTCTCGTGATGTCTCGGTTTTCCGAAATATCAATGAAGAGCATTGTTTACAATCCACCCCCAAATGAACACCTAAATCGCCTTAGCCTACCTTGTATACACTCACCTTTAGTGCATTATTGTTATCATTACTAAACCCTTAGTTCAAATATCTAGCTACTTGCATCGTTGCTAAGTCGAGTCATATCTTTTGTACACAGTTTTGGGATGATTGGGACTCATGGGTAAAAGTAATATTTTATGGAGTAACGGGAAAGAACGATAAATTCAAATTCCCTTTGTCTACGTAATAAATACTTCAAGTGTTTTGATCTTTTTCAAATCGGGTCAATTAGTGTTAGAGAAATAAAAACTCAAGTGTAGGGATGCTCCTATAAATCTCTTATATTTTGATGTTATCGTAAAGGATGGTAAAGTAAAAATGTATGCAAAAAAAAAAAAAAAAATTTGAAAAAAAGAAAGTGAGAAAGAAAAGAAAAAAAATGAAGAAAAACATACGGGCTACCATCCTTCATCTATCTTTTTGTTTATTTATGTTTGTTTGTTTCAAGTTATCTAGAGTTAGTGAGTCGAGTCTTGGCTTAGCAATGCTACACTTTTCATGCTTGTAACATAAGATTTTTGACTTGCCACCACTAAATATTGCCTATCCAACAAAACCCTTTGTCTCCCTACCGTAAGCCTAACGTTACAACCCTTGCAAAGACCTCCTAGATAGTTGTTCCTAAGTGCTTACGCCAAAGCGGTGGAGGTTTGATCTAGTCTCAAGCGTATGGTAATCTATGTACTATGCCAGGTAATGAGTGTTTATCTTCCATTTTCATTTATTATTTTTCAGATAAACCCGAGAGATGAGAGAATCCAAACACCTCTTGTGAGGTGCTAGTGTAATATTTTTGTGCTTGTTATGACTATTTCGGTGCTTTTACTTGTTATGAATTATTCTAAACCCATGCTTCATGTCCCCTAACTTATAAATTGATTGGCCAAAAGCACATTTTCTTGAGGACAAGCAAATACCAAGTGTAGGGATATTTCATAAGGATTTAAAACGTACGCTTTTAGGGGTCATTTAAGCCCTAAATCGACCACTTTTATATCCGTTACTGCTTAATTTCATTCCTTTTCACTTTTTAGGTCTCTTGGAAGCAAAATGCTAGAATGAAGCACATTTTTGGACGAAAAGGAGCAAATACATGAAGAAATTGGCAAAGTCAAGATCGAAGCCACTCAAGCTGCTCAAACTGAACCTGACGGCATCCCAATAAAAGGACGACGCCGTTCCTCTATAATGACTTGATCAAAACATGCACCAGACGACTCAGTGGAATTTTTGTTCATATAACCTGACGGCGTTACATTGTGAAGAAGAATGGCGTCACTCAGACTTTTCATCTCAGACGGCCCAGATCCGGAATCAAGACGACATCCCAACTGAAGACTGACGGCGTCAAAAATTTAAGGTGATGCCGTCCCATCGATGACTTGGCCAAGACAATACCCTAATGACGGAGAGCTGAATGCGTCCCATCCAAAAGGTGACACCATCGCACTTGTAAATCTATATATAGAATTCAATTTTTCTGCATTTAAGGAGGTAGAATTTTGGAGAAAAAAACCCTAAACGTTTGTGGTCCGATTTTGACAGTATCTTAGGGTCCCAAACCATATTTTTCACATCGAGATAAGTATTTTAATCCAAAGTATCATTATGTCTTCAATTGATTGTGTGTATGCTTGCTTGTTTACCATGTCTAGCTAAATTTCTTGTGTGTTTGCTTAGATCTATGAAACCTAGTTATTAAATATTGTTAGGTTGTTTCTTATCTTAATTGTAAATTGGCTTAGGAGTGAAACTAGGCATCATTCGTTGTGTTTAATGCTTGAGTATGCTTTGTGAAAGTGAGGCTTATGAATGAAATAGCTTAAGGGCTTGCGGATTTCGTATGCTAAACCCGAAAGATAACCTCAAAGAATTAGGGACTACGCATACCCTACGACCTTTAGGAATACAACGCGTTAAGATAAGGTGTGATAATTCAACCGACAAATAAAAGATAACTAGGGAGTAATAGTATCTAGGTAAACACATTTTTAATCATCATACGAGCACATATCAAATAGATGTAAGACTACCCGTAGTAATTAGATAAATTAGACAATTAGATAAGTAGAAGTAATCGGTAAAAATACCACCCCCAAACCAATTGCCCCGAGATTTTACCTTAGCTTTCTAAAAAAACAATAAAAGATAAAAAAATAAATAAAAAAAAAAAAAAAAAAAAAATCATCCTCAACCCCCACCTTCTCGTAATACATTTCTTACTAGCATTCCTATTCCCCTAGAGAACGATGTCAATCCCCGAGGCTTACTCACTACAACGATTAGGTTCACTGCCTAGGTGGTTGACAAACTTTCTCGAAGAAAAGGAAGTTCCTTTGACCCCGAACGCGCTTCGTACGCGCATCAATATTGTAATGAAAAAAGTTGTTGTGTTAGTTGTGGTAGTTGTGTTAATTGTGTTAACTTGTGTTGGATTGGTTCTTCCGTGTAAAGAACCCAATATTTAGCTTTGTACCAAAAAAAAGTGTAAGCGATGTTGTCAGGCTTCTCCGCCGGTTAAAGGAGCTTGTTGACATGGTGCTTAAGAACTCTCGAGTTGGGTACTTGGAGAGTGGAGTAGGGTAAGGAAGGTTTCCTTATAGTCGAACCACTATAAATCATTGTGTCATAGTTTTATCTCTTCCTCTCTTTACTGTATCGTAATTATCTCTTTTCTTACTTACTTGCATTATCTATATTTCATCATCTAAAGTTTTCACATACAATCGATCTAAAAGTTTTTTTAAACTAAATTTAAATCGGTAAAAATTATTCAAACACCTTCTATTTTTCTACATAATGTTTTACAATAAATAGCCCAAGAATTTCACAAAATATAATATTTTTTTTGTTTTGCAATCGAATGATAAGTAATTCAACAATATTCGTCATCATGAAATCCCAAATGCTACTCTATGCTACTCTATCGTTTTTAGTTTTGTGCCCCTACAAGTATTCATTTCCATGAACACTCAAGTTCCTCAAATGACTATGCGTCCGTTTGACATACCATTCAGGTAGGTCAACTAACCGGACAGGGGTTTCAACCCAATAGATCTATTCGTAAAATTCGTGCTTACTACGTAATTAACAGTTCATGATAATGGGAACTTAATGGAAAGTTGTGTAACTTAGGAAATACGTAAAAGTTTTAAGTACTTGTGTCCGAAAGAAAGTAATTGAGCATGTGATAAGAAAACGAGCATATATTCTCACCCCCAATGTATTTCAAAACAAGTAGTAAACATGTAAAAGTGGGGCTATGAAATTCACCTCAAGTAAGTAGTGAATACGGAAAAGTATAACGTAGTTCAACGAACAAAATACTAACCGCAGCCTAGATAAATAAGTCATTTTAGAAGCGATACCACATGTACTATACGCATATGAGATTTATAAAGTTTAATCACGCTTATATACTTGTATTAAAATTTTATAAAGTTACATAAGTCAAAACGTTTAAAAAAATAAACGCATTTTTAGTTCTAAAACTATTAAAAGAAGTTGCTAATTTGAAATAATTTCCAACTTTAAAGGGGCATATCGCCTTCGTTGTTAGCCTGTTTTTGGTCATTCAACTCCCTAGACATAGGTAAAAATATATACTTCAAGAAATCAAGGCCTCGATTTGTGAAAACACATTTTAGATGTCGATTTATACCAATTAACCCACTGACATGTTGTTTACCCTTTGACATAAACTTTTGCCCGACTTCAACGTATTATAACTCACTATTTTTCATTCAAATTTCAAAATTACAACTCCTATAGCTTGATATATATCTTACTTTTCCAAAAAGTGCAATTATAGTTCCTGGGGTGGAGTTAAGGTCCTCCGTTTAGGCGCTTTGTGACAAGTACTCATATTTAGCCATTTTCAAACAACTAATTTCGTGTAAAATGTTAAAAATGGTAAAACAATTCCAACAATTATAAATTTCGAGTTGGAACTACCTAAGACATGTATCTAGTAGTGGTTAAAAGCAAATTAGCCTAGAAATATTCTAAAGTGGTTTTCTTTAGCTCAATAGTCGACTGAAAGTAATGACAAATTTAGGGTTTTCTATACAAAGTTCAAAATCAAATGTTTTTACACAATATGTATATATTGGTGATATGAAACAACATGAGATGATAAATATGAATGAAATGAAGTATGAAATGAGTTTATGGAAGGCTTACAAGTTTTGTGTATGAATGGTGATAAAAAAATATAATGGAACCGTAAGAAAACCCTAGATTTTTGCTCCCAAAACCCTAACTCTTGGATCCCTTCTTGTATGCACCCTAACCCAAAAATTTTGAAAACCCAACTATACTTTTCTTAGCCTTGTTTTCAACTAAATATAGGAGAGAAATGAGAGTGATTATGTGTTTGAATGTGTGAGAAAATGACTACATAGAAGACCCTTTCATAGTTGTAAACCTGGAAGGTTGAATGGTCATAGTATGTATCACATGAAAGTGCATGAAAAAAATAGGCAATAGGGTCACAAGAACTCTTTTGGTTCATGAAGCATGCATGGGGATGTAATACCCCACCCAATTTTATCCAGGTTACCTATACTTATACCTTACATAGTATCACTTTACGGGTAAAATTTTTGCGTTATCTCATCACTACTACTTACATAACCCCCTTGACCTGCTCCCGTATCCACCCATGCCAAATATCCTTATGTTTACATCATGTAAACCCCTGGTATGTCAAGTCTAAGCTCTAAACATCATTTTATTAAGTAATCTATCAATATAGTATACACAAAAACAAGACCTATCCGGTTACGATTATTTCTAAAACCCTAATTTCAAAACGAAACTAGTTTAATTGTGTTCAAGGCTTATGTATAAGTTACCTTAGAAACCTTAGAGTATCTTAGTCTCCCCTAAATCCTAGTACAACCCCTTAGAGCTTAGGTACAAGTCCCTTAAGCACAAAACACTAATTATTTAAGCCCCTAAACTAGGTCTAAACCTTCTCGTTTCTTTAGCACAAGTTACCACCACTTATTACATGATTCCTAAACCCTAACCTTAGTCACTAATCACCCTATATCACTAACCTACGGGCTAAACCCTAAACCTAGTTTGACCCTAAAACTAACCCTAAGCTAGATTAAGCCCTAAACTAAGCACCTTAAGCACCACCACCATCCCTAGCAGCCTACCACCCTCCCCCATCACATCCTTTCCACCTTAAACAACCATCCTAGCACCACCCTAAGTAGGTTACAAGTAGGTGATGCACCTACTTGTCACCACCCTTGACCACGACAAACATAGGACTAAACCACCACCACAAGCCCCCTATCTACCTTCATAGCCTCCTTTAGTCACCCTATAGCTTCCATGAATCACCCCCTCCTCCTCTTGCCACCACACCACACACACCTTGGCCAAGAAGCTATATGAGCCCTAAAAATACCCTCGCCTCCCCATTTCATTCAAACCATCCCATTTCACTTTACCACCTCCCATAGTCTAGTCCTAGAAGTATTATAATAGTCCTAGGAAGCCAATATGTTAAGAAAACCAAGCTAGAATCCCTCCCCTAGTCGTTACCTTGTCGTGAAACCCTAAAACCCCCTAACGACCCATTTCCTTGTCACATAAGTTCTAAACTAGTTCTATAAGCTATGTTTCAGTAATAGGATAGTTATTAGGTGCATTAGATCACAATAGAACCCTTTACTAAGCCTTGATCACAAAACTACGGGTTTTCCTTTGAAAACCCTAAATGGAGTCGAATTCATGTTTATAGTTAATAAGCCATTTTCATGAGCCATAAGCTAGTTTAAGTAACTTAAATAAGCTTCTACTAATAATGAATAAGCTATAAAACACTTTTGTATCATAAAAATATAGTTTGCATGGTTTTAGGACTAGTTTCGTAACGCTTTCCATGCATAGGGGTATATATTGTAACTTTTTTAAACTATTAAGTACAAGGGTTTTTTTGTCATTTCTTAGAAGTTATAAGTCTAAGGACCTAAATTGGAAAGCTTTAAATTCTAAGGATAAGTATATAATTAGTTATTTTCATAAAGGACTAATTTCATAAAAGTTTATAACCTAAGGGTATTTTTGTCAAATTATAAACTTAAGGGTCTTAAAAGTATTTTCTATAAATAAAAACCTTATCTTTTTATTTAACAATGTAACACAATACTAGGGAGCTTCATGTGAGGGGTTCATTTGGGTATTCATTTTGACGAGTTTGCTGGGTTTACGACTTAAAGTGACCTGGCTCCTCAAACGTCTACTACATGACCTCAGGATTATGATGTCCCAAACGGTGTTACATTATATATAACTTAATACTTAACAACGTAACACAATACTAGGGAGCTTCATGTGAGGGGTTTCATACCTCTGAATTATGATGGCCCGAACGGTGTTATGTTATATCAAAATCTAGTATACTTAGTGTGGAAAACTAGAAGGAGGGTTGAATAGTTTTTCCAATTAAAACTTTATTTTAAAGTATTTAGATCGACTTATGTCAATCTATTTAATATGTGTGTTGGATAATGATAGATAAGCATATAAGTAAATCATGCAAAAGATAAAGAGTAAGGAACACAAAACCACGACACAAGTATTTATAGTAGTTCAGCTACAAGGACACCTTCCTTCCCTACTCTACTCCCCGAGTACCCCACTCGAGAGTTTGTAAGCACTACACAACACAAGCTCCTTAATGTGGCGGAGAAGCCTTCACAACGTCGCCTACTCTTTATCTAGTACAAGGCTAGACACCTAGTTCTTCCACGAGGTAGAACCAAACCTATCACAATGCTGCCTACACTTTATCTGGTACAAGGCTGTATACCGAGTTCCATTACAAAGGAGGAACTACTACCCAACACAACACCATAACACAACTACCCCAAAGGAGACACACTCCTTGTTACAACACTAGAAGGATAACAATATCATTTAACCCAAACTATCTAACTTGTACATCGATGCACCATATCAAATGTACACCCTTGGCACCATTCATTAATGCCTTCAACACGACCCTTCGACACCTTTCACTAATGCCTTCAACACAACATTTCTATGAAGGGAGGAAAGAATTATCACCAAGATGCACTTCAGTGGTCTTGATGATGATGAAGCTTAGCAAATCATGACTTGAGCTTACACGTCTTCAAGAGGTGGTGATCTCGCCTTTAAGAAGAACCTAGAGAATCACACAAACATAAAACTACAGAGAATGATCCTTTGGATCAGTGGTTATAGATGTTAGAATAGTGGAAGAAAGTGTATCTAAGAGTAGTGGTGAGCAAAAGAGAAATGGCTCACTATTTATAGGCAAAACTTGTCTACTATCCCACGATTCCCACGGATCCCTCCCCAGAGAGATCCAACTAGTGCAAAACCTGGGATCCAGCTATTGGGTCAGTTTAGTTCGGATTTCGGGTTGCAAACTGGGTTATGGATTATGGACCATGGGTTATGGGTAATGGGTAATGGATTATGAATACCCAACAAATGCAATGTACCTAGTCATTGGGTTATGGATCTTGGGTCATAGGTCATCGACTTTGAGTCATGGATCATGGATAATACCCAACATGACTTCATGCATGATGTCATGCAATGGGTCATGGGTTATGGATCATGCTCCATGGGTATGGGTTATGGACTTTGGTTTTTACCCAACAACATTCATTGTACCTAGTCAATGGATCATGGGTCATGGGTCATGGACTTTGGTTTTTACCCATTACAACATATACAAAGTACATATATATTTCTATAAAATGTAAACACTAGTTGTTATACATATGCATTTCTATAAGATGTAAACAATATTACTTGTTTAGTGTTTTATAAAAATATCTTTGGTTTTTATATAACTTATTTACTAAACATGTTTTGATATAGTTTTAATATGTTTAGTAAAAGTGTGTTAGTAAACTATTGGCTTAAACCTTTTACGTATTTTATTTGTTTTGTTAAAATGATTTTAAGTTTGTTATCGAAAAACATTAGAAGATCGTAAAATATAAATAATTATTTTTATGGCTTATTTGTATTAACAATCTCCCCCTTTTGGTTGATGACAAAACATAAGATTATTTTAAGAAGAAAATAAAATTCGTAAAAATTTGAATTGGAGTTTTTACTCTCTTCTCCCCTTTTTTGTGGAAACAAAAAGAGCATCGAAATGAAACTAACACATTGTTCTGAGAAAAACTTGTGAAAAGTAACAAAAAGAAAAATAAACAGTAAGATGAAAGAAAGATTCTCGTCTTAGCTCCCCTTGATGGATACTCCCCTTTGTTGAGGCTGTCAAGTAATTAGGAAAGCTAAACGAGTGTGTTGCAAGTATTTTTGCAATGGTTTCGTCTTTTGACGAAATGCTCCCCCTTGACGAGTGCTCCCTTTTGAGGATAACGTTAAGTAATATAGAAAACCTAATTTGATGTATCGCAAGCGTTTTTGCAATGCTTTGCTTTTACGCAAAGCTCCCTCTTGTTGAGGGTGTCAAAGTCTTCATGTGTATTTTGAAAATCTACAAAACAAGGGTTAGAAAACAAGTATATGGTGCATAGTTTCTTGCAAATGAGATTTATGTTAGTAAGAAAATATGCTTCTGTTGCACAGATCCCACAGATCCTTCCTGTGAGGGATCCATCTAGGCTAATTTGAGGGAACCATGTATATGCATTTTATTTATAGCAATGTAGATGTAAAAAATGACGTAAACATCCAAATGAGTTATGTATTATAGCACCAAACATATTCTCATAACTATATAGCATACAACATGTAGTTTCATTCAGTAAAACAAGAGAAATGATACACATATCTCTAAAACTAAGAGAATGATACAAGCATGTAGTACATTTTCTAACAATTCTAAGTTGTGCCTAAGACTAGAGAAGAGCACCATTGTGCTTGTATTGCTAAGTTCTAAGGACGAGTAGATTTGTTGATTTGGTAAAATCGTTCAAGGAGATGATCAAACATGAAATGCAACTCATTTCGTACTTTTTGAACTAACCCTTGGGTATGTTGACAATTAGAGCAATTATTGTCATGAGTAGGAGACGGAGGTATTGGAGATGGAATGTTTTGAGGTGAAATATCGGGAGAGAGGGAAGGAGGTTCAACTAAGAATGAAGTAGGATGAGATTCAACTAAGAATGAAGGTGGTGATGTATGGGTTGGTGGTGGAAATAAGGAGGTATCCATATGGTCCGGTCTTTGAGATTGGTGATTCCTTGTACCCAAATATGGACTATTTAATGGTGGAGGTGAGTAGAATGTGGGTGTTGGTGACGTTCCATCATCAATGTTTTGGTGTGAAGGTAGTTCCTCATATAATGACAAGGATGGTGAATGATAAGTTCTAGGTGGTGAGTCTTCTAAGGAGTAAAGGTTTAGATGTGAAATAGGTGTGGTGAAAGAGTGTAATCTAAGTTCTAGAAATGATGGGTTAGGTGTTTTAGTGAACTAGGTGTGTTTGGTTTAGAGGGTATGGTAGTGTTTGGTGAAAGTCTTTCCAAACCACATGGTCGAATTCTAATTCTAGCGGTTCTCCTATCTTTGGTTGGTTGAGTTTGTTGAGGAGGAATTCTAGTGTTTGAGGTTTTGATGGGTGATGACTCGGTTGAAGAAATTTCATGAACAACATGAGCATTTTTCTTGGAGGAACCTTTGTTTGATGAGGTTGTACTAGATGCTTTAATCATGGTGAAAAGTAGGATGTAAAATGTGTTTTAGCTACTGATTTTGAATGGTAATTTTAATGGTGGTTTGGGAACACAAGTACACTTGATTTATAAAGGATAACATTAGGTTAGTGAATTAAAGTTTAGACCACTAATATTTTTAGCATGTACTAAGGTCAACTACAGTGATGATCTTTCCTAGGGAGTCATTTAAGGCAAAGTGAAGTGTTTAGATGACCAAAGAGAGTTTGAAATTGATGAGTTGAGTGAAATTCAACTATTTTGTAGAGCCGGTTCCGACGGATCCCTAACATTGGGGATCCGTCTAGTTGAAATCCAGGGATCCATCTTCAGAGAGAAAGGAAATTGAGTGATGATGTTCTACCAAGGTCTAGTGCCTATATATCTTGAGTGTTTAAGTTCCCTAAGGTATCTTAAATGGTATAGGACTTAAATGTTCAAACATAATGAGTGAGGATATCTAATGATGGTTTTTATAACTGGATGGAGTTTTCATGTATGCACATAAGTGGTCAGCATGATACTAAGATTTTGAGAGTGTCAAATGATGTCAAATGATCGTAGAGATCATATGGTGACTTAAAGAAAATTTTGAAAATTCCTTAAAAATCACAAGAAATGAAAAACTAGTTTTTAGCCTATTTTGAATTAAGGATGACTAAAATCAATTTGCTAAAATTGAGAGAAATATCAAACTAGGTGTTTTGAGATGAGAGAAACAATGTGTAAGAAGTGGAGCAGAAAAACGGTGAGTTTTGAAGAAGTGATAAATCAAAAACACCTTGAATGTGATCATAAGTCATCTATGAGTGGATACAGGATCATCTGAGCCTAAGGGGGACTTAAGTGAACCTAATGTCTCATATTTAACTAGTCTAATAAGGTCTGGAAGGTTGGATTGATGTGAAGATGTTAAATATCCATTTCTGTCCACCCGGATCCCACGGATCCTTCATGTGAGGGATCCGGCTAGTTATAGCCCAGGGATCCGGCTTCTGGGACCATTTCCTTCACAAAACGCATGCAAGATTTTGCACCATGCATCAAATTTCAAACCTAGTGATTTCTACATCAAGCATTCATGTATGTAAGTAAAGCATAGCAAGCATGGCATGTAAAAGTGACATATAAGCATGCAATTAGGAGAAAGACAGACTTTTTGATATGATATCAAAGAGCCATAAAATTCCTATTATGTTATCCTAGGTTAAGATGTTCTTGTTTATCGTCATACCATCACATACTACTGAGTTCAAAATAAAAGCAATATTGTTTAAGATGTTACATCACATTGTTCAAATCAAGGTCATTGACCTCACCTCCTATCACCCCCAAGCTTCACCTTCAATCCCCTCAAGCTTCCATCTCATTTCTTCTTCTTCCCCATTAGAAAATTGGGAATTCATTTGAACATCCCCTTTGTTTGTTGGAACTCTTGGGAAGGCCTTGGAATGTCCGCCAATTGGTCAATGTAGGACACAGGGTCGAGATGGTAGTTGTCCACCGGGTTTATTCCTTCTTCCTTCGTCTCCTCGGATGAGTCCTATGGTGGATGAGGTCTTTTACCTTCAACCATGAACCTCAACGTTTTCTCTTCGGGTAGAGGTACCATGACTTTGTTGCAGAAGAAGTGGTCATCCGTATAGGGAGAGGGTTCTAAGGCAAAGACAAAGTTAGCTAGGCGAGTAAGAAGCATAGCATATGGTAGAACCATCTTATTCGTCCTAGAAATTCTAGCCATCCGCTTGACCATGTAGTATGCAAGGTTGAAAGGAGTTGAGTTGACAAGGCAATAAATCATGTAAACTAGACATGCGTTAGGATGATCCTTGTTTCTAACCAAGAAAACGACATTCTCTCTAAGAACTTGTTCCCCAAGAACTTGTTCCCATTTCTTGTAGAGAGGGAACATCTCAAAAAGTTCCATTTGGAAAGGATCCCGGTGAATGAATTTTGAGTTCCTAGTTACTCGAGTTTTGGAGGCTCTTTGAATAAAAACGGCATCTCTCACGGCGGCTGGTTCATCGAGGGGTGTGAAGTAAACCTCATGATCATCAACCATGTCATGAAGCTTGGCTAATGACCAATTGTTGGAATACATACACACTCCATGGTGAGGAATGCGAAGAATCTGGGCAAACTCAACAATGGTTAAGGTTTAGTTGTTCTCATTGATGATGAAGGCATTGAGATGGTTCCGTCATCATTCCTTATGATCCCAATGCTTTTGTAAAACTCAAGAACAAATACGGGGAATATTTGTTCATGGATGTTGAGGAGACACTGAAAATTGATTCTCAAAAAGACCTCGGGAATGTCGGTATTATTGAGAAAGGATTAATCAACCACACGGCCTTCATGAAACAACCGCTTTTGTAGCATTTTGAAATATTTTCAATCTTGAGGGTCAAGACCTTCCTTTCGGTGGTGCATTGGTATGTAATGAGCCGTATCTTGGTAATCTTGTTGTTTAGAGCTTGGCATGATTGATCCTAAACACCAAAACCACAATGTGGTGTTAATTAAGTGAATACTTCCTTTTTGAGGTTCATCAGAATTTTTGCTCAACACATTTCTTTTGAATTCATTATGAGTTCTAATTTGTATTAACAATGTTTTTTCTTTGATTAGTTATCTTAGAAAACAATGTGATAGCAAATTATGACAAACCCACATGAATCAAAGTTCTCAAGATGTAAAAATTGTACTACTAGGAACTAGAGAATGGAAATTACAATGTAGTGAAGATAATACTTACACAAGTGATTGAATTTCTTGGAATGATGATGAAAGATCTCCTAGGAACAGTAATTCTGGGTTTATGGTCATATGTGAAAGAGTAAAGTGAGGAGTAGAAGTGCACAGTAATCATCAAACACTTATTCTGTTTTACTGATGTGCCGGTTCCCAAGGATCCCTTGCAAAAGGGATCCGACTAGTTAAAATTTAGGGATCTGGCAGTTCAGTAGAGAAACAGTTTGAGTGGGTTTGATAATTTGGCACGGGAGTTTTTGATTTTGATTTTTGTCAATGGTTTTGCTCTATATCTTAGGGTTTGTAAATGGTACAAGCTTTTGACGATTCTTTGTGTTTACAAAACACTTTTGACGAGGTTCCTTTTTACGAGTAAGCCATAAGTCGGGAAACTAAGAATCATGTCCAAATTCTATTTTATCATGATATGGAAAGTTTCGAATGGAAAATATTAACATAGATTAATAATGTAATGCCAATATCTCTATGTGAGAAATGATGGATTAAAACTTTTGATTAGCCAAATTTTCTTACGAGGTAAAGATGTATAATGACTAGTTTGTAGTTTTGTCTATGGAGATCAACCAAGAATACTATTCCTGATGATGTGTTTGATATGAAGAACGACTTTTTGGAGAAATTGTGATATTGAAGTTTAAGCATTAAATCTACGAGTATTTTCATAGTATATGTAATAAAATTATAATACTACCTAATATAATTTAGAAGCATATATTATTAATTTATCTACAAACAATTAGCATGTTTTTAGATTAACTAATTATAGTTAGAAGAACATACCTTTGCTATATATTCTTTTTATGATTTTTGAAAATCATAGACGCGAAATACTTCATGAGCTTTTAAAATACCTAATCGTATTTTGTAAAAACAAATCGTAACTACTTTGGATTTTTCTTTGGGTGTTGACTTCATTTTTCCTTAGATGGAGTGAAATCATTGAACAAATCCTAGCATGAAGAATTCTTAAAAGAAAATGTTAGAATTATCTATCACTATCCAACATTTACAGTATAAAAATTTCTAAAACATGACTTTTTGTTTTTAAGAAATTTACTTCTTTGTAGTTTTCAAATATACACGGATTGTATCAAGTTTTTAAAGTACAATATACTCTAAGAAACTAGGTAACGAAGCTCTGATGCCAATTGTGGAAAACTAGAAGAGGGGTTAAATAGTTTTGTCGATTAAAACTTCGTTGTAAAGTATTTAGATCGACTTATGTCAATCTATTTAATATATGTGTTGGATAGTGATAGATAAGCATATAAGTTAGTAATGCAAAAGATAAAGAGTAAGGAACACAAAATCACGACACAAGTATTTATCGTGGTTCGGCTACAAGGACACCTTCCTTGCCCTACTCCACTCCCCGAGTACCCCACTCGAGATTTTGTAAGCACTACACAACACAAGCTCCTTAATGTAGCTGAGAAGCCTTCACAACATTGCCTACTCTTTATCCGGTACAAGACTACATACCGATTTCTTCCACAAGGTAGAACTAAACCTATCACAACGTCGCCTACACTTTATATGGTACAAGGCCAGATACCGAGTTCCCTTACAAAGGAGAAACTACTACCCAACACAACACCACAACACAACTACCCCAAAGGAGACACACTCCTTGTTACAACACTAGAAGGATAACAATATCCTTTAACCCAAAGTATCTAACTTGTACATCGATGCACCCTATCGAATGTACACCCTTGGCACCATTCACTAATGCCTTAAACACGACCCTTCGGCACCTTTCAATAATGCCTTCAACACAACACTTCTATGGAGGGAGAAAAGAACTATCAACAAGATGCACTTCAGTGGTCTTGATGATGAAGAAGCTTAGCAAATCATGACTTGAGCTTGCACGTCTTCAAGAGGTGGTGATCTTGACTTTAAGAGGAACCTAGAGAATAACACAAACATAAAACTACATAGAATGATCCTTTAGATCAGTGGTTAGAGATGCCAGAATACTGGGAGAAAGTGTATCTAAGAGTAGTGGTGAGCAAGAGAGAAATGGCTCACTATTTATAGACAAAACTTGTCTATTGTCCCACAGTTCTCACGGATCCCTCCCCAGAGGGATCCGGCTACTGGGTCAGTTTAGTCCAGATTTCGGGTTGCAAACCGGGTTATGGACCATGGGTTATGGGTAATGGATTATGAAATCCCAACAAGATACAATGTACCTAGTCATTGGGTTATGGATCTTGGTTCATGGGTCATGGACTTTGGGTCATGGATCATAGATAATACCCAACATGAATTCATGCATGATGTCATGCAATGGGTCATAGGTTATGGATCATGCTCTATGGGTATTGGTTATGGACTTTGGTTTTTACCCAACAACATTCATTGTACCTAGTCAATGATCATGGGTCATGGGTCATAGGTCATGGTTCATGGGTTATGGACATTGGTTTTTACCCATTACTTACCCATTACAACATATACAAAGTACATATGCATTTCTATAAAATATAAACACTAGTTGTTATACATATGCATTTCTATAAGATGTAAACAGTATTACTTGTTTAGTGTTTTATAAAAATGTCTTTGGTTTTTATATAACTTATTTACTAAACATGTTTTGATATAGTTTTAATATGTTTAATAAAAGTTTGTTAGTAAACTATTACCTCAAACCTTTTACGTATTTTATTTTTTTCGTTAAAATGATTTTATATTTGTTATCGACAAAACATTAGAAGATCATAAAATATAAATAAACGTTTTTATGGCTTATTTGTATTAACACTTAGGAACACATAATTAAGAAAAATAGAAAAACCAATTAGGACTTGACATACCTACGCACACACTACCTCAGGATACGTGAGTAAGCCGTCTAAATTCCTATCACATTCCCCTGAACCCAAGTGAGTTCATAACCTCACTTTTTAAATGCTTTCTAAACCCGTGAGGGGGATACATGCTTTAAATCGAATACAAGTCTTTTTCTTTGGTTATTACACGAGTACCTTCTATGCCACTATTTCCCTCAAATTTCATGAACCATAATCACTTGTGAGTTTGACAATTCTCGTTGGTTTGCCCCAGTCGGGTACCAATTAGCACTATATTTAAGAACTAAAAGGTTAACCTTGGCAAGTTAATCTTATCACCTTAGTAATGATTGGTCTGCAGTGCCATCATTGACTCGGACTATTAACGTGGGGTTTCATGAGCTCATTGCAATAATAATATCATCTTTACACTACTTCCCACTGTCCTCAGCGTGGCTTGTATTCAAACCTATTACTACCTAAAACCTATGACCTTACTCAACCCTAGTGCAGACCATTAAGCATGTTATCCCAGGTAACTAGGCCCCCTCTCTTAGAACTTATGGCATGGTGTAACATTGGACATAAGGAAGTCCATACCTATCATTCATCCTCTTTTGCTTTAAAATATATCTTTGGGACCTCTGTTTTGCTAAAAGTACATCTTTTACTATAAAACTCTGATAAATAAATGAATGATAACTCATCTTTTTCGAAAACGTCTCTTTTCGAGTCGTTTTCTATTATCATGACTTTGTATCCATGAAGTAATACCCCAAGATCAAATTCCGATGCGATCTATAAAAATGGGGGTGTTACAGGGAAGGGGGTTGGTTTCAGGGCTTTGTTGCTTTTTGGTGTATCATAGTTTTGGCATTTTGGTGTTTCAAAAGTTGGAAATGCTTGTTGGTATTACAAAATCTATAGGGATAATTTTGGAGCATTAGGACGGGGGTGAAAATGTATTTTTGAAAGGTATAGGGGTATATATTGGTGTATGATGCAAAGGTGGTGAGTTGGTTAAGTATTGCATGCATGCATGAGACTTAATGAAAATCTTAGGGGATTTACATAAAACTTATAAAACCAAATGCATAGACTTATAAAAACATGCTCATAAACGTCATAGAATACTTATTTTACGTATATTAAACTTAGTCTAGTTCCGTTATACGCTCATAAAGGCATGATTTCAAGCGTTTAAAGTAAAATATTTTGAGTTTATTGTTAAGTAATGACCTAAAAAATGCATGTTGTTACACAGTAAACAATCACTCACAAGAAATGTTAGTTACACAGTTACTCGTCGTCGCAATACGCAGATACTCGATTATTAGTTGCATGATGTATAAACCAATTAAAGTATAGGCATTACTAAAAAAGATACCTAGTTAAAAACTTGAGTGATGTGCACATACTTGAATGTTTAAACTAGGGTAAATTGCAAATTATGTCCCTAATGTTTTCTGATAGGGCAGCAAATACCCTCAGAGAAAATTTGTTGCAAAACAGCCACGCATGTTTTTGTTTTTGCAAAATAGCCACCGAGAGCTACTATTAGCATTAATGTTCTCGTTATTTGGCCTGACCCTTGAGGGTATTCTCGTTATTTCACTCCTCTTCTTCCCTACTCAAGAACATCAAGCCCACAAAACCTAGCAACTATCATCCTT
Source organism: Chrysanthemum seticuspe (assembly GCA_019973895.1). Lineage (NCBI taxonomy): Eukaryota > Viridiplantae > Streptophyta > Magnoliopsida > Asterales > Asteraceae > Chrysanthemum > Chrysanthemum seticuspe. The sequence goes on from BPTQ01000001.1 coordinate 227,351,253, forward strand.
TTCACTGAATCACCATCATCTTCACCCCCAAACCAACTTCACTTCCAAAATTTTCACCCACTAGCTACAAAACATAACATAAAACCCAATAAAATAAGTTTATTTGTTGAGTAAGGTTGGTAAAGACCAGTTTCCCATTTATATTTGTTTACTAGTTTACCAAAACTTTACATTTGAGTGTTTATATATCCAACTATATTTGAGACCACAAATTATCGTTGCACAGTCAAACATGCGAAGACTTTCTTCATATGAAAGTTGGTAGCAATCTAAATGTGAACATATGCGAAGACTTTCTTCATACAGTAAAAAATAGTAGTCTTTTTTCCTTTAAGTCTATTCAAATTTTTTCTTCCTCAAAACATAAACACAAACAAATTCTTCATGTAAAAAGTACAAAACACTTTTATAATTTCCAGTAACCCTTTATCATGGACTCACCGGAAACCGACCAGATTACAGCACTCGAACAACCAGAACAAATCATTCTTCGGTGCGACTCCAGTAAATCTCATATGATCTTCGATTCTGATAACCATCACGATATCGATAACTATTTATCAGCCGTTGACTCAATCTAACAGTCAACTAAGGGGAATTGTAACTGAAAATAATGGTCAGTCATCGAAAGTCAACACGTTAATCCAGATCGCCATGGCTCATTTAAAAGACGAATTTGGTAACATCTTAATCTCATACAATACTCCACTCGAACTTGATTCCGTTAACTTGTTAACAGAATCTGATGAAGATTCCGTCAACTCTAACAGAAGCAGAATTAGTAGTAATATATTTGAATTAGACATGATACCTAGGATCAGATTATGAACATGTTCCGGCATTGACGACTATGAACCAACTTAGTCAGTAGTGAATGATCTCTGGCTACGAATATGAACTTGCTCCACATAAGCTTACGAAGAATCTACAACTACAACTCGGATGCAGAGATATAGAGTTAGAAACTCCAAAATACAAGTAGTAATTTGATCAAATGTGAAACAGAGGGAGGATAACTTGGTTTTTTTTACATAATAATCCAACTGAAGGCGATGGTGGTGATGGTTGTGAATCTTCTTCTTCGAAAGATTTACATCCCTTATCATCAGCATAAAGGATTGAACATCAAAGATGAAAGGTTAAACTATCGACCATGCTCGATGAGTTAAGTCAAATCTAGCTCTTTATTGTTAATAATCTACCATGGCTGGGAAACAGTGGCTATTTTGCAAAAAAACTGGGAAGAATATGAGGGTATATTAGTCATTTCATATGTGTTTGACCTTTGTTGGGTTTAACAAACCGACCCAATTGTCTCTGACAAATATTTAAACATAAAATAGCCTAATACGGCTTCTAAAGGCTAGAAAGCACCAAGCCTTTGATAAGGGTCAGAAGGTATGTCACCGGATAGGCTATCTAAGTGATTCTGATAGATGTCTTGTAATATACTCTCTGATGGTTATCAGAGAACTTGACTCTCTGATTATTACTCAGAAGACGGACTCACTGATGTCAGTGAGTGTTGTATAAAGCTTAAACGTCGGTTGGCTTCAAGGACATCAAAGAAGATCTGAAGAAAACAATGTATCAAACTGATGAGGTGTTAGGGAGTGATATTACAAGGAGCTAGAAGCAATACCAGAAGTTCTAGGATCTGACACGTGTCTCTAGGACTCTGAAGACTTAGTGTGAATTACAACCTCAACCAACTGAAAGCATGGGCGGGAAACTTCCTCAAGAAGATAAGATCAAGTACTTATCGATACGCGTGAAACAGACATTGGAATCTAAGTTGTCAAATCAGAAACGCCAAAAGTAAGCTTCAGACTAGCCTACTAGGCACGTGTTTATCTATAGTAATGTTGACAACTTACTATGCAACCCAAATGCAAACCCAAATTCCCTCCCTATAAATATAAAAGGTTGTAAACAGATTAAGTAGATGATTCAATATAAAAAATAGTACAAGTTATTAGTTAGAATTATCCTCTCCAAGAGACCAAAAATACAAAGCTATCTGCCTCTTGTTGTACCAGTTTACGTGAGCATTTAATTTCAACCCCCACAAACATAATATGTTGACATATTATGAATCTAACGTTATGAAATATTATCCCAAAAACATAATATGAATCTAACAAGTTAGTCAAAAACATTCACAAGGTCATTATGACATATTTTTTATGTTAGGTTCATAATTATGTGTCATTATGACATATTGTATCTGACCATAATATTTTTTTGACTAACGTGTGCCAAAAACATATTATGTTTGTGGTAGGTGATTCATAATGACATATTATGTTTGGGTTGTTAATGCACCAAGGTATGAGTACCTTCATGTTATTGATGCTCATTAGTCATCATCACAGGAGGAAGCTGTTGTTCTTTATTGTTGGGAAATTCAAATTTGGGAGTTAATAGTTATAGTGTTAAAGTTAGTACTGATAGTGATATTAGAAAAGTATTAACTAGTTAGTACTGATAGTGCAAAAGTTAGTACTGATAGTGTTTGAGTTTGTACTGTTCTATATTAAGAATATCGTGTATGGTCTGTAACAGCATATCTTCTATACTAATAGAAGATATTATATATTCAATACATAGTTATCTTTGTAAGGGATCTCCTTAGTGTATAAAAGGAGATCCTAGCTAGGTCAAGCATATACCAATACTCTAGCCGTCTTAAGAAAAGCTTCAAGGTTGTAGACCCTAGTACTAGGTGAGTACTTATATTATTAATCAATATTATTGAAGCTGTTGGTGTTACATTTGTATTTACATTAATCTTCTAAGTACATTCAAGTAGATTCCGCATACTTGTGTGTATCTACAACAAAGTTTCTCATTGTTGTTTTGGAACCATCCAAGGCAACTACACGTTTACAAGCTAAGTGTTCTAGATCTAAGGTTCGGGACTCCACAAGTGGTATTAGAGCTTGTGTCATGAAGCTTTGTTTTTAGAAGATCCTGTGTGACAAATCTGTAGAAATGGACTTTGACTCAAGCAAATCCAGCATTGTTACCAAAGTTCCTATGTTGCAGCCAAATGAATATGAACTCTGGAGAATGCGCATAGAGCAGTACTTCTTGGTACTTGATTTTAAGCTAATGAAGATTGTGATCAATGGAGACTCCTACAAATCCATTGTTTCTGAAGAAGTGGCTGGCAAAGTTGTTATTAAAGACAAAGGTGAACCTATCACTAATGAAGAAATGGCTCTAAGAGGCAATGATCTCAAGGTCAGAAGTCTCCTTCTTATGGCATTACCTGATGATCATCAACTCAACTTCAGCAAACACAAGGACACTCAGACGCTGTTCAAAGCCATTGAAACAAGATTTTGTGGGAACTCTGTCACCAAGAAGACTCAGAAAGCTCTTTTGAAGCAAGAGTTTGAAAACTTCATTGCTGGTGCAACTGAGTCCATTGACTCAGTTTACAATAGGCTTAAAAAGCTTGTCATTCAACTAGCTGTATTGGGTGTGGACATCTCTCAGGAGGACATCAATCTCAGGTTTGTTAGAAGTCTTCCATCACCAAAATGGGACACTCATGTCATTGTATGGAAGCACAAGGCAGAATTTGAAACCATGGGGTTGGATAATATGTTCAATAGCTTTAAGGTGATTGAACAAGATATGAAGAAAGCTACAGTTGCATCTTCCAGTTCTGGATCACAAAACATAGCTTTTGTGGCTCATCCAGTCACTAATGCTGATAAGGACAGTTTTGGTGTTAGTACTTCTAGTACTAATATTAATACTGATTGTTTGGTTACCACTGCAGCATGCATAAATGAAAGTACAATCTGTGCTTTCATCTCTGAGAAACAACATGGATCTCAGATCACTCATGATGACCTGAGACAAATCCATGAGGACGACATGGAAGAGATGGATATCAAGTGGAAGATTGCCTTGATTAGAATGAGGGCAAGAAAGTTTATGAAGAGAACTGGGAGGCAGATTAAGATCAATGATGGAGATACTGCTGGGTTTGACAAGGGAAAGGTGGAATGCTACAACTGTAGCAAGTTTGGGCATTTTTCCATGGAATGCAGAAGTCCCAGGAGGAAAGAGTAGTGAATCTAATGATTCATCTTCTAAAGAAATGGTGGCTATTGATGGTGCTGGATATGATTGGAGCTTCATGGCTGATGATGAGGAGAGTCCAATCAATATGGCTTTGGTATCTGAGGTACTTACTGAAACAAATTGCTCAGTTTTAGAAAAACAAATAGGTACTTACTGAAGTAAATATGAGTCTCTTAAAAATGAGTTTGATAAATTGGCTGAAGAGTTTTCTAAAACCTGTTATAACTTAGCTAATCATAAAAGAGGCATAGCAGTTTTAGAAAAACAAATAGTGCATTATAAAGAAAATGAGTCAAAATTTTCTGAAGCAACTGCTGTACTTAATAGGGATATTTCTCTTAAAGACACCACCATAAGTGTGTTAAAAGAAGAACTATAGAAAGTCACACAAATTAAAGACAACATAGAACGAAGTGTTGACACCCTTAAAGACACACAACATTATAACTCTAAGAAAGTGGATAGATTCCTTGAAAAATCACTAATTGGTAAAGCCAAATCAGGTATGGGTTATAAGAAAACACCACCACCATTCAGAGGTATTCCTTCACCTCTTGGTATAGACCTTGAACACACTGGCTTAGAGGAGTTTAAGGCACCCACATTTGTCCGTGGCCGTAAACCCATTGAGACCAAGGCTGAAAAGCCTGATGAGACCTTTGAAAGTGCCAGTGACACTTCTTTACCTGAAGTGTATGTGTTTGAAAACAAAAATGCTAATGTAGAGCCTAGTGAACCAAAGTAAAAACAAGCCACTAAACCTGTAAGACCAACTGACAAACCTGTTAGTAAGCCAGTAAAGTATGTTGAGATGTATAGAAACATGTCATCTAGTCCTAGAGGTAACAAAAGAAACTGGAACTAGCTAAAATCTGAGCAACTAGGAGATGAATTTGACATGTATAATAAATCTTGCTTTGTGTGTGGAAGTTTTTCTCATCTGCAGGCTCAATGCAGACACCCTATGAGACCTCAACCCATCATGACCCCAAGAGTAGTTCTTCTTAAAACTGGCATAAAATCTTTGAATACTACAAGGCCAGTTAATACTGCTAGACCAAAACCCAGAGTATTTGGTGAAAGACCCAAAAGAAATTTTTCAAAATCACCATCTATTTCACCAAGGCCCTTTAATGCTAGAGCAGCACAAACCTTTAAATCTCATGATGAACAAATCAAGTTTTACAAGAAAAAGGTTAATACTTATGAGCCAAAACTTAATACTGATAATTCAAAAGTTAATACTTTTAAGCCTAAATGAAAACTGTTGGTTCAAAAGTGAATGCTGTTGGGGGAATAAAGGGCAATGTTGTTAAGCCCTTAGAGTATTGGGTGAGAAAGACCACTCAACCCAACAGTGCATCAGTTACTCTCAAGAAATATGATTACAATGATGCACGAGGCAGATCCAAGTCAGTAATGGCTTGGGTCCCCAAAAGAAACTAATTTCCTTTCTCTTGTATGCAGGGACATTCCAATAATAATGATGATCTTGGCTATTCAGACAGTGGGTGTTCCAGGCACATGACTGGAAATCTATCCTATCTTTCAGACTTCACTGATTTGAATGGAGGATATGTTTCTTTTGGAGGTGGTATAGGTGGAAGAATTACTGGTAAAGGCACAATCAAGACTGGTAATTTGGACTTTGAAGATGTGTACTATATGAAAGAACTCAAATACAATCTATTAAGTGTGTCACAAATGTGTGACAAGAAGAATTTTGTTCTATTCACATATACTAATTGCTTGGTTTTATCTCTGAAATTTAAGTTGCCTAGTGAAGATGAGGTACTTCTAAAGTTCCCTAGGAAAAGCAATCTGTATAATGTAAGTATGAAAAACATAATGCCCAAAGAAAACCTTACATGTTTAGTTGCTACAGCTTCTTTGGATGAATCTATGTTATGGCATAAAAGGCTAGGTCATGTGAACTTTAAGGTAATAAATCTTTTAGCTAAAAATAACCTTGTAAGAGGTTTACCTTCAAAAAGATTTGAAAATAAACAGACCTGTATTGCATGCCTCAAAGGGAAGCAGCATAGAGCCTCTTGTAAGCCCAAGGTTTTTAACTCTATCACCCAACCACTTCATATGATGCACATGGACTTATTTGGCCCTACCTCTGTTAGCAGCCTGAACTTTAAGATGTATTGTTTGGTTGTGACTGATGATTTTAGCAGATTTACTTAGGTTTTTTTCATGAATACTAAAGATGAGACCAGTGAAATCCGTAAGTCATACATAACTGCAGTAGAGAACCTTGCTGATAAGAAAGTTAAAATCATTAGGTGTGATAATGGGACAGAGTTAAAAACCAAGTAATGAATGATTTCTGTCAACTTAAAGGTATTAAAAGAGAATACAGTGTAGCTAGGACTCCTCAGCAAAATGGGGTTGTTGAAAGGAGAAATAGGACATTGATAAAGGTTGCTAGGACTATGTTAGCAGATTCCAAGTTGCCCATTACATTCTGGGTTGAGGCAGTTAATACTGCTTGTTATGTTCATAACAGGGTACTGGTAGTAAAGTCTCATGGCAAGACTCCCTGTGAGTTGTTTTTAGGTAGAAAGCCTACCCTAGACTTTCTTAAACCTTTTAGGTGTCATGTCTTTATTCTCAATACCATTGACCACTTAGGTAAGTTTGATGGAAAATCTAATAGTGGATATCTGGTTGGCTACTCCATGAATAGTAAAGCCTTTAGTGTTTATAATTCTAGAACCAGAAGGATAGAGGAGAATCTGCACATAGAGTTTCTTGAGGACAAACCTAGTATAGAGGGGCAAGGACCAAAATGGCTTTTTGATATTGATATGCTAACAGAATCTATGAACTATGTGCCTGCTTCTGTAGATTATAACATTATTGTAGGAGAAAAGCAAGGTCCTGATGTAGATTCTGATGATGATGATGAATGTGTTCTATTGCCCATTTGGAAGGACAACTCAGTTGGAAGCACTTCTTCAGGGGAGGCAAACAAAGATAATGATCAGCCTCTAAAGACCAATGATTCTAATGCTGAAAGAGGTGTAACCAATACAGATGACACAGTGGTAGAAACTCAAGTGATCAGTACTAATGTGGTTAATACTGATAAGCCACATGTTAGTACTGATGTGCCAGAATTTAGTATTGATGGTCCTTATTCCATTCCATCAGTTAATACAGAGGTTCCTGATCCCTATGGTGAAGCTTATGAGATTGATTTTACCAATATAGCTTCATCTTATGTTGTTCCTACTACACCACACAGAAGAATTAATCAGGATCATCCCTTGGAGAATGTTATTGGGGATGTTCATGCTGAAAGAACTACAAGATCTAAAGTTCAGCATAGTGAGACTGGATTCTTTAGTGCCATTTATGAAGAAAGGATCCATGGGGACACACAAAAATGTCTCTTTGCTTGTTTTGTTTCCCAAGCAGAACGAAAGAAAGTCTACAAAGCTCTTGAAGATGAATCCTGGGTAGAAGCAATGCAAGAAGAGCTTATCCAGTTTGTTAATACAAATAAGCTGTAAAAACGATTATTTATATTTTACGATTTTCTAATATTTTGTCGATAACAAACGTAAAATCATTTTAACGAAACAAATAAAATACGTAAATTGTTTGAACTAATAGTTTCTAACATATTCACATTTTCACATAAAATACTAAAACAAGTATAAGTGATTTTATGATTTAGTAATACATATGTACAACAACTAGTGTTTACATATTTGGATAAAATATACACATAACTAGTATGTAGTATATTGGGTAATATAAATGGGTAGAAACTTAAGCATTACAACCCATTGGGCAAATACATTGAATGTAGTTGGGTACAACCCAAAGCCCATAACCCATGGATCTTGACCCATAACCCATTGCATGACATCATGCTTATATTATACATGGATAATATCCATAACCCATGGATCAACCCATACCCAAGTGACCAATGCATTGTACTCAAAGATACATTGTATCTAGCCAAAGATCTATGGTTCAACCCATAACCCATAACCAAAATACCCATGGGTAAAAGGGAGCGTCCCACGGATCCCTAGCTTAACGCTAGATGGATCCCTTGTGGAAGGGATCCGTGGGATCCGGGGAACAGTAGGATTTTTCCTCTATAAATAGTGAGCCATTTCTTCATTATTTCTCACCCCTTTCTAACACACTTTCTCCCTGAGTTAAAAACTTACTAACCTCAGATCCAAGAGATCTATGTTTGTAGTTTTGTTTTTATGTGATCTTTTAGGTTCCTCTTAAAGGCAAGATCACTACCTTTGAAGTCAAGCAAGCTCAAGTCCATGAGTTGCCATGCTTCCTCATCATCAAGGCTACTGAAGTCTTCTTGTTGATGATTCCTTTCTTTCTTCAAAGAAGTGTAGTGTTGAAGACATTAGTGAAAGATGTCTCAAGTGTCAAGACGAAGATATTAGTGAAGGGTATTTATCGTCTATAGCATAAGCACTTGTGGTAGGTTCTTAGAAGTCAAGACAAGAAGCATTAGTGAAAGGTGCTTAGAAGTCAAGACTTGAAGCATTAGTGAAAGGTGCTTATTAGTGAAAGGTGTCTTGTAGATCTAGTCAAAGGCATTAGTGAAAGGTGCCTTAGATGTACATTCGATATGGTGTGTTTCAATGTACTAGATAGACTAGCATTAGATCCAAGGATATTGATGTCCTTGATGATGTTGTAAACGAGTAGATCTCCTTTGGGATTAGTTGTTGGTGTAGTGTGGTAGTAGTTCCTCCATTGCAATGGAACTAGGTGCTTAGCCTAGTACCTAATAAAGGGTAGGCGACGTTGTGAAGGTGTAGTTCACCTTAGAGTGAAAGAACTAGGTACTTAGCCTAGTACCTTATAAAGGGTAGGCGACGTAGTGTAGGTTTGGTTCACCTTGGAGTGAAAGAACCCGGTGGTTAGCCTAGCATCGGAAAAAGGGTAGGCAACGTTGTGAAGGCTTCTCCGCCATAAGGAGATTGGTGTAGTGTTTACGAACTCTCGAGTAGGTGACTCGGGGAGTGGAGTAGGGCAAGGAAGGTGTCCTTGTAGCCGAACCACTATAAATACTCGCGTTGTGGTTTTGTGCTTCTTACTCTTATCTTTTCATTACATATCTTTATATGCTTGTTTATCAACATCCAACACACACAACCAAATAGATTGACATAAGTCGATCTAAATAGTTTAAAAGGAAGTTTTAATTGGTAAAACTATTCAACCCCCCCCCCTTCTAGTTTTCCACAATTGGCATCAGAGCTTCGTTACCAAGTTTCTTGAAGTATATTGTACTTTAAAAACTTGATACGATCCATGGTTAGTTAAAAACTACAAAGAAGGTTTTTCATAAAAACAAACACCATGTCTTTTAAAACTATACGTTTGGATGTTGATTTGATAACAACATTTTTTTTTTCATTTAATTGCACTAATCTTCTTTGTCATGTTGATTAGTCAAAGCTCATACCCACCAAGCTTTAGGAGTCGCTTGGTAACAAGAATACCTTCTTTAAGAAGGTATCTTAAACGCAAAGGAGCGGGAATAGTCTAAGTGACATTTGCTGTGTCATTTGTAAAGACATTCCTAAGTGCGCTAGAGGTATGATTTTCTTTTTACTTTGCTTGATAATTAAGTATACCTATTTAGGTATTTATATGACTATCTTTTGTGCAATTACATGTTTTACATGAAGCTTCATTAGGAAGCCTTTTTCTCACATACGTATTTTATTTCTCGTCTAAAGTCGTGGTATATAAAACATATGTTTTGCTTCTTTTAATCCAATAATAAAACAAAACACGAATTTCAAAAATTCCTCCTTCCTTATAAATAACCCCACCGTCGACCACTCTACCAAACCCTCACTTTTTCAAATCTTTCAATTTCAAAAATTTCCTTTCATTCAAAAATTTCATCTTCCTCCTCATTCCATCTCAACCGAAACCTAGAAGATTCGTCATCAACATGGTTTACATCGCACTCGTGCTCATCGCCTTAATACTCATTGCACTTGTGTTCCCTATGATGAAGTTCACATATGGATACATTTACTTTGTGTTGTTAATCTACATTGAGATCATATACCCAATCCTTTGTATCATCCTTAGTATTGAAATGCAATATTACTAATAATCTAGTTATCTAGGTTATTATTATCATAATGTGTTTTTCTTTTCCTTTGTTTTATTTGTTTCTTTTTCTTTCGTGATACATTAGAAGTCATGTATGCATGTTAAAAGAAATTGTAGGTTAAAACATATATCTTGGTATAAAACTATGAGATCTAAAAACCTATGCGTTTTCATATAATCTGGTTCTGAAAATACAGATCTACGGATCCCGAAAGTTATACTAGCCGGATCCTTTTTGAAAAGGAACCGTGGGATCCGTCCTACTGGAAAACAGTTTTTCATGCAAATTAAAAACCACTATCCTTCTAAATGTAATAATCCACTAGAAAGTCAAAACCTTGAGTAAGTTAAAGTGTTAAATACCATTGTTAATAAAAATCTAGTAAAAACATTAGATAATCATAGGTTAACCACAAACATCTCTTTTTATTAACTTATCATTTCTATAGGTTCAACTATGACGCATGAATATGAGTTTGATTTTTCACTCACTAGCGTCTATACTCCAAACATCTCTCTCAAACCCAACACACCTGGAAATCATGTCCGTGGGTTCAATAATCTCGAAAACCGTCACTTCCATGAAGGACTTATTGTAGACACCTCTCTACAATTCGAAGAAGGTATCAATACCTCCTTTCGAGCCATAGGACTAGAATGTCTTCTTAAAATCAACGAGAATATATGTCCAAGGTTCATAATGGAATTCTTCCGTCAAGTCGAACTCGTTTGTAACGAGGATCACTCTCTATCTCTTTGGTTTTATATCAAAAACCAAAAGTTCACTCTAACCCTTGGGCATTTTGCTCACATCCTCCGGATTCCTAATCATGGACAATGTGCCTTCACCGAAGATTGGTCTCTTGATTCACTCTTCAACTTTCGTGAAGAAAATAGTCCATATTGTTCACACATACCCTCTCCGGAAGATTTAAATCGTATAATATGCAAACCTCGACCATATTACTCCGATCCAAACATTATCTTTACAAGGGATATCCGAGAAGAGTACAAGCCTCTTGCACTCATCCTACGTGAAAATGTTTGGAGCCTTTGGGGAAATCGAGAAATTCTTCCCGCTTGTTGTGCTCACATGTTGTACTGTTTGCTAACACAACAACCATACAATCTCGCCTACTTCTTTGCAATCGCCTACTTCTTTGCAAGGCGAATTGCAAATCTTCAAGGATCCAAGAATAAACTCATCCTTTATGGAATGTTCTTGACACGCCTCTATCATAATGTTATGCACTTCCATCCTCAATTTCAAAGTCCGTTGTACGTACTTGTGAACAAGATGATGGAACCGCTAAACATATCTCTCATGAAGACTTTCTTCATTCTTGATTCCACCAACACTCATCAATCACGTAATGATCCTCCTAGCAAAAACACTCAAGAAACTTAGTAGTATTTCAAAATAGGATCAATTCTTTTGTACTCGTGCTTTATCAATGTAATCCTATTTCCTTCATGAAATAAAAACATATTATATTTGATATCTTAGTGTTAGAACCCCTCTAAACCAACCTTGGAATATGATGCATTGTTAAGATCATTGCATACCTTTAGTAAAGGTTCTGCTGAGCAGATGGACGGATCCCAAAGTTTGTGCTAGACGGATCCCTTCACTTAGGGAACCGTGGGATCCGGCAAACAGAAAATGCAATTGCAAGCATTATATTTCAAACATATCCTTAAAACACCTCACACTAAGCTAAACATAGTGTCTTAAGGCAAAATAAGTCCTTATCAAGATAGGTTGACCCTTCCTACTCACACACCTAGATCACTCTCTAAAACGCTTGTAGATCTACCGTTTCATTTTTATCCATTACTCTTCCACTCTCAAACTCACACTTCATTTTCTACTTAGTCTTTAAAATCTCTCGATTATGGCAAAATTGATCATAAATCATCCTCACCTCAAAATTGATCAAGGTTGATCAAATTCTAATTTTCTCATCTCAAAGCCTCTAGGATATTTTTTCAAAACACTATCCTAAGTCACAACCTGATCTCTAGGATCATTTAGCTTCAATTGACACTCTCATCTTTAGTGTCATCCTTGCTCATCCATTGGTACTCTTTAAATTCCAAATCCTTCCATAAAAGACAATCATTAGCTACATCACTCATTACCTTCAAGTACTTAAGCACCCCTTCATTTAAGACATTTAGGAAGACTGAAACACTCAAGATGTTATAGGTCTTAGATCTTAGAAACATCATTTCCACTCTTTCATAGCTGCTGAGAGCCGGATCCCTAGGATTAGCCTAAACGGATCCCTTTGAGGAGGGAACCGTGGGATCCGGATGACAGTTTATGTCAAATCTTGCTAAAACAATCATTTCAACTCATCTTCCTAACTCAAACACTCCATCTCATCTTAAATGAGTTCCTAGATCAGTGCAACCTCTGAAGTTGACTCTTGTGCATGTTAATCATCACATTCCAATGAATCCTAGTGGCTTAAGGCTTAAATGCACTTGCCAAATCTCTTGGTTTATAAACCACTTGGCTTAAATGCACATTCCAATAAACCACTTTGTTAGGACCTCCATAGTCATCACTCTAATCCTAACTTTCAGCACTTTAGAAATCTTTGCAAACCTCTTGAAATCATCTCATCATGAGGAAAACCCCAAGTAGTAACTTATCCACCAAAGAACCACTCATGAAAAAGGCGCGTGTTATAAACGAAATCTCTTCAACCGAATCATCTCCAGTCAAGCCAACAAATGATAGGATCCTTCATCATCCAATCAAACCAATTCCTAAAATGATAGTACCGACAAAACTACCAATGCCAAACACCACCATACCTCCTAGGTCAAACAATAGCATCTCCACTAAACCATCGCCATTAGTTCCTAGAGCTATTTCGTTTACATCCCCACTATCATCACCACACCTTTACAATTTAGAGTACTTGCCTCCTAGGCCGTCTCATCCGCTTCCGCCGACAACATTTTCCTCATTAGGAGGAATAATGGTACAAAATCAAGGTGTTGAGTCAACACTTGCTCCGGCTTCCTTTTCGCCGTTTCCATCATATAATCCCATTTGGATTATGAGAAATCATCAAAGTCAACCACCCGACCATATGGAAGTTGACACTTCTCTACCACCACCATCATTCTTGGTCGAGACATTCTCAAATGTGCCTCCACCAATCCCTCCATCGTTTAAAGCTCCACAAGCCGCTTCACTTGATCCCTCGCATCAAGCCATTTCATTTCTTCCACCACCACTACCTAGCCATGACAAAGATTGCTATCATTGTCAACATGTTGAAAGTTTGATACATGAAGTACGAGAAGACCAACGTTTCATGTTCTATCATCTCCTCGAACGTTTCGACGAGAACAAACCTAAACAAAACTTGAGCTAGAAGATTTTAGTGGTGTCCTAGCATCAAGCGATAATTGGTTTAGAAATTCCTAGCCATGTATTTTCTTATTTTCTTAGTCTTTAGAGTCATGTATATCATAACTCTAGTTTTATTAAATGGAATTACATGCTACTTGTTATGTTTCTGAGCATATGATTACTTTATATTCATATCTCATTTTTGTGATAACATTGCTTGTTATATCACCTTTGCTGAAATTAATCAGCTAATACGGATCCCTCAGAATTGCCTAGACGGATCCCTACTAGGAGGGAATCGTGGGATCTGTGAGACAGAAAGCTTTCTTTCTACTAACTTGAACCACATTTGCAGGAAGTTGTGAATTATACTTGCTTTCTAACCTTTGTTTTGTAGTTATTCAATTTACACATGAAGACTTTGACATCCTAAAGCTATGGGGAGTTTTATGTCAAAGTAATACATTGCAAATCACTTGCAATAATAGGTTTACATTTCATGACATTCCCTTGCAATATTGCAATCAATTAGGGGGAGTACATACTTCACTTAGACGAAATCTTTTGCAAGCTTACTTGCAAACAAACTAGATTAGTATCACTTTCTTGACGCCCTTACATAGGGATGGACTCATCAAGGGGGAGTAAAGACGAGATTCGTTCCCGTTACTTGCTCTCTATTTTTTATTTTTATTTCTTTCACATGTTTTTCTTAAAAATGATGTGTTGCTTTCCTTCAAACACTTTTTGTTTCGACAAAAAGGGGGAGAAGAAAGTAAAAACTACAAATTCAAACTTTTACGAATTTTAGCTTTTCCTTAAAATAATTTTATGTTTTGTCATCAACAAAAAGGGGGAGATTGTTAATACAAATAAGCTGTAAAAATGTTTATTTATATTTTACGATCTTCTAATGTTTTGTCGATAACAAACGTAAAATCATTTTAACGAAACAAATAAAATACGTAAATTGTTTGAACTAATAGTTTCTAACATATTCACATTTTCACATAAAACACTAAAACAAGTATAAGTGATTTTATGATTTAGTATACATATGTACAACAACTAGTTTTTACATATTTGGATAAAATATACACATAACTAGTATGTAGTATATTAGGTAATATAAATGGTGTTGATCCCAGTTGAGCAAACGACCTAATATAGAAACTGACTTGGAACAAAAGCTTATTAAGTATCACGCGGAATTTAATACTTAATCTTAAGAAGAAGAACAGTAAACATTCAACACCTCAATATTATTATTAATACAAATACTCTAACCAGTATTAGGGTTTTACAACCTTGAAGTGTATCGACCTTAGATATAAAAAACACGTATATCTAATCTAACCTAGGACCTCCTTTTATAGGCTAAGGAGTCCTTTACATTATACAATGCGTAACCTACAAGATAAATATTTTTTCCATATTTATCTAATACGAAATACTAAACCGACTATACAAGACTAGGAGTGGTTACAATAATCTATCAGTAGTTACACAATACTACTAGCCGCGGTTTGTCATCATCCGTGGTTACAATCTTCTGTCCGTGGTTATATCAATTCTGTCCGTGGGTCCAGTACTTAGAATAATTCTTGATTCAAGGAACCTAAAACCCAACAATCCTCCCCTAAACTTGATACATTCCAACAGAATTCTCAAGTTTCTTTTAAGCTCAAAACATCTGAATTGGAGGATGTAGCCAAACACTTACCAGATTTAAGAATATTCTCATACTTCAGCAACAAATTGTAAACTTGACCATCATAGGGTAATAGCATCTTGATAATACCAGGCTTCAACATCTGAGCAATAATTGCTGGATACTTATTTAGTTGAGGATAATCACCTTCTACTAGCATATGAATAACTTCTCCAGAAACAGTTAAAACATGAACTCCACAAGTTTGATATAAAAACCATCTTGTAACTTGACCATTGTAAAGTCCTTTCCATTCAGGTTCATCATGAGTAGGCTCAAATAAAATATTCAAATGATGATAAACCAGCCTCTCATGATAATCATTTGGATGTACTTCACCAAACTTATTCTTGTAAAGTATCCAAAGATTCATCAAATCATCTCTATCAAAATACTGAAGCATCTGTGAAAATTTATTATACTCATAAACTTCATTATTGAGTCTTTGAATTTTCCAAACTCCTTCACTTCCAACTTTAAGCTTAAACTCATAAGAAATGATTTGATTAACATCTTCAACTACTTTAAGTCTTTTAGAATCAGATGTCTCCTGAACTTCAAATTTTCTCTTTCGTTTACTTTGAATCCACTCTTCATCCTTTTTAATCCACTCTTCTTCCTTTTTAGAATTCATTGGACAAAAATCATCATTATTAATTCTCATACATCTCTCATAAAGCTCATAAATTATTTCAAATGAACACCTATTAAGATTATCAGGAACATGTATGCCTGAATTCTTAATAATCTTCATCAATACATTCCTCATCTGTGCAATTGAAGGAGGTTTCTTTCTTATAACTTGCTTCCTTTCTTTACCAACCTTCCTTGCCCATTCACCCAAAAGTCTAGCTTTTTCCTCATCATCCAACAAATCCCATTCTTGTGCATTATACTCATCATTTATTAATTCAGAAGCTTGAAGATAATTTTGTGATTCATACCATGTAGCTAACCATCTCTGACTAGCTTCTTCTTCATCTTGCTTCCTTTTCTCTAAAGCTGCTTGTTCATCAGCTATAATACTTTTTGCATACTCTGCATCATAAGCTTCTTGTTATGCTTTACTTTTAAACTTCAGCTCTGGTACTGCAACCCCTTTACCTTTTCCAATATCAAATTTAACCACTTTCTTCTTCAAAGGTTCACCAATAACTAAACTTTTTCCTTTGGGTTTAGTTGCAGTAGATTGAACAGATAAAACAGGTGCAATGATGGGTGTAGAAATAAATGAGGTTTTACTTAGATTTATCAATGTACTTGCAGCTTCTTTCTCAACTTCTTTAGTATTAGGTGGTGATACAGAGAGAGTTGTAACAATAGTGGAAGTGGTTATGACAGAAGTGGGTATGATAGTAGTGGGTACAAATGCCATATCTGAAACTGCAGCAGTGGTTTCAAGAGTACTAACCGTGGTTGCAGACATACCATCAGTGGTTGTGTCCTGCACTACTTCATCTTCTACAACATTCTTCAAATTTTCAAGAACTGCCTCATTCCCATCTTTATCAGATACCAAAAATTCTTGATCTCCACTATCAACATCTTCTTCCATAGATCCATCAACAGCCTCCCCTAGCTTAACGCTAGACGGATCCCTAGCTTAACGCTAGACGGATCCTTTGTGGAAGGGATCCATGGGATCCGGGGAACAGTAGGATTTTTCCTCTATAAATAGTGATCCATTTCTTCATTATTTCTCACCCCTTTCTAACACACTTTCTCCCTGAGTTAAAAACTCACTAACCTCAGATCCAAGAGATCTATGTTTGTAGTTTTGTTTTTGTGTGATCTTTTAGGTTCCTCTTAAAGGCAAGATCACTACCTTTGAAGTCAAGCAAGCTCAAGTCCATGAGTTGTCATGCTTCCTCATCATCAAGGCTACTGAAGTTTTCTTTTTGATGATTCCTTTCTTTCTTCAAAGAAGTGTAGTGTTGAAGACATTAGTGAAAGATGTCTCAAGTGTCAAGACGAAGATATTAGTGAAGGGTATCTATCGTCTATAGCATAAGCACTTGTGGTAGGTGCTTAGAAGTCAAGACAAGAAGCATTAGTGAAAGGTGCTTAGAAGTCAAGACTTGAAACATCAGTGAAAGGTGCTTAGAAGTGAAGACACAAGACATTAGTGAAAGGTGTCTTGTAGATCTAGTCAAAGGCATTAGTGAAAGGTGCCTTAGATGTACATTCGATATGGTATGTTTCGATGTACTAGATAGACTAGCATTAGATCCAAGGATATTGATGTCCTTGATGATGTTGTAAAGGAGTAGATCTCTTTTGGGATTAGTCGTTGGTGTAGTGTGGTAGTAGTTCCTCCATTGCAATGGAACTAGGTTCTTAGCCGAGTACCTAATAAAGGGTAGGCGACGTTGTGAAGGTGTAGTTCACCTTGGAGTGAAAGAACTAGGTACTTAGCCTAGTATCTTATAAAGGGTAGGCGACGTTGTGTAGGTTTGGTTCACCTTGGAGTGAAAGAACCCGGTGGTTAGCCTAGCACCGGAAAAAGGGTAGGCGACGTTGTGAAGGCTTCTCCGCCATAAGGAGATTGGTGTAGTGTTTACGAAATCTCGAGTAGGTGACTCGAGGAGTGGAGTAGGGCAAGGAAGGTGTCCTTGTAGCCGAACCACTATAAATACTCGCGTTGTGGTTTTGTGCTTCTTACTCTTATCTTTTCATTACATATCTTTATATGCTTGTTTATCAACATCCAACACACACAACCAAATAGATTGACATAAGTCGATCTAAATAGTTTAAAAGGAAGTTTTAATTGGTAAAACTATTCAACCCCCCCTTCTAGTTTTCCACACAGTTCAAACTTCAAAATGTATGGGTTCTGGTGGATCTTCCTGAAGGCAAGAGAGGTATTGGCACTAAATAGGTTTTCAGAAACAAGAAAGATGAAAGGGGTGTGGTAATAAGGAACAAGGCTAGACTGGTGGCTCAGGGGTATACACAACAGGAAGGGATTGACTATGAAGAGGTCTTTGCTCTAGTGGCAAGGATTGAAGCTATCAGACTATTCCTGGCCTATGCATCATATAAAGACTTCACAGTATACCAGATGGATGTGAAGAGTGCTTTCCACTATGGGAAGATTGAAGAGGAGGTATATGTCTGTCAACCTCCTGGCTTTGAACATCCAACCTTTCCTGACAAAGTTTATAGGGTTCAAAAGGCACTCTATGCTCTGCATCAGGCCCCAAGAGCTTGATATGAAACTTTATCCAAGTATCTTTTGGGCAATGGCTTCAGAAGAGGGAAGATTGATCAGACTTTATTCATCAAGAATGTGAAGAATGATATCCTGCTGGTTCAGATATATGTAGATGACATTATTTTTGGTTCAACCAAGCAGGATCTATGCAGTGAGTTTGAAAAGTTTATGCATGATAGGTTTCAGATGAGTTCTATGGGAGAACTCACCTTCTTTCTTGGGCTACCAGTCAAGCAGAAGACATATGGCATATTTATCAGTCAGGATAAGTATGTCAAGGAGATTTTGGTGAAGTTTGGCTATGAAAATACTAAGAGTGCAAGCACTCTTATGAAGCACAATAAGCCACTACTTCCAGATGCTGATGGTGAAGAAGTTGATCAGCATCTCTACAAGTCAATGATTGGATCATTGATGTATTTGATTGCCTCCAGACCAGATATCATGTTTGCAGTGTGTGCATGTGCAAGATTTCAAGTCTCTCCAAAGCTTTCTCACATGCATGTTGTTAAAAGAATCTTTAGATATCTGAAAGGTCATGCTCACCTAGGCTTTTGGTATCCTAAGGACTCTCCCTTTGATCTGGTAGCTTATTCTGACAGTGATTAGGCTGGGGCAAGTCTTGATAGGAAATCAACCACAGGAGGATGTCAGTTTCTTGGAGATAGGTTGATTTCATAGCAGTGCAAGAAGCAAAGCATTGTGGCAAACTCTACAAGTAAGGCTGAGATTGAAAGGATGAATGAAGAGGCAGCAAGGAAGCTTGCAGCACAATGAAGTGAGGAAGAGTTGTAGGAAGAAGCTGCAAGGAAAAAAACAGAAGATGGCTAAGATTTCTGAAGACTGGCAAACATGGGATGACATGAGAGCCAAAGTAGAAGCTACCAAGGAGGTACAACAGAAGCTGCAAGAAGATCAAGGTACAAGTATCAATGATGCAGCTCAATTATTTAGTGAGATCTTGGCTAGAAGACAAAGTCAGTTCAGACACAAAAGAGAAATTGAAAAGCTTTCAAAGCCTCCAAAGAAGAGTCAGCAGAAGATGTATCTCTACAAGTACATCAGGTATTCAGGTGAAGACAAAAGAACATTGAAACAGCTAAATCAATTGTCTTGGGAGACTCTTCAAAGACTTGCTGACACCATTCAAAGAAGATTTCTGAACTTCAGAACTATGCAAGCTGATGATACTGTTGAAAGGTCACAACCCATTGGAAGCTACAAAAGACCATCTGAAGAAGGAGCTTCCTCAACTGCACCTAAAAGACTGAAAGCCTCTGATGAAGATGAAGGTGGACTCACTGAAGAAGAGCTTAACAGGATGATGTTAATTGAAGCTCCTGAAGAAGCATTGTACTCAGAGCCCATCAACACCAGATATCCAATCATCAACTAGGATATTTACACTGAAGAAGGAAAAAGACATTGGAGGATTCATAGAGCTGGTGGAAGGACAAGTGCTTACTTGTACTTAGTGGATCTGTTTGCATTCATTGATAGGGAAGATCAACTTAAGCTATGGGTGTTAGTCAAAGACAAGTTCAAGAACAGAGATCCAAATAATGACAAGGATCTGGAGCTACTCTATGAACTCCATAACATCTTTGAACCTGATCCAACAGGAGAACAATGGAAGTTTCAACCTGGAGATGAAGCCCTCAGTTGGACCTTGCTTGATTCCTGTGGACTGCACCTGGTCACTACATGCAATGGAACAGATATATATATGTTGGTTGAAAGAACATATCCACTTGCACTTGGAACCCTTCTACAAATGCTGGATGCAGGGCTAAGGATGGGGGAATGCAATTGAAATGGCCAAGGAGTTGCTGCTGAATATTTTTGACCAAGCTGGAAGACCTAGCAGAAGAAAGTGAAGTTTGGAAGAATCCTCTAAGTCTGAAGAAACTTGTGATTCAGAAACCTAATCACAAGTTTAGGGGAGGATTGTTGGGAAATTCACATTTGGGAGTTAATACTTATAGTGTTAAATTTAGTACTGATAGTGATATTAGAAAAGTATTAACTAGTTAGTAGTGATAGTGCAAAAGTTAGTACTGATAGTGTTTGAGTTTGTACTGTTCTATATTAAGAATGCCGTGTATGGTCTGTAACAGCATATCTTCTATACCAATAGAAGATATGATATATTCAATACATAGTTATATCTGTAAGGGATCTCCTTAGTATATAAAAGGAGATCCTAGCTAGGTCAAGCATATACCAATACTCTAGCCGTCTTAAGAAAAAGCTTTAAGGTTGTAAACCCTAGTACTAGGAGAGTACTCGTATTATTAATCAATAATATTGAAGCTGTTGGTGTTACATTTGTGTTTACATTAATCTTCTAAGTACATTCAAGTAGATTCCGCATACTTGTGTGTATCTACAACAAAGTTTCTCATTGTTGTTTTGGAACCATCCAAAGCAACTACACGTTTACAAGCTAAGTGTTTTAGATCCAAGGTTTGGGACTCCACAATTATGTTTGTGGTTTTCGCTCCAGGACGAAGGGACCTGACAACCTTGACTAACGAGAACACTCGTTTGTCAGCAAATAATGGCTCTCAGTGGTTGTTTTGCAAAAAAACAGAAACATGCGTGGCAGTTTTGCGACAAACTATCTCTCGGGGTATTCTCTGCGTTTTCGAGAAACATTAGGGATAAAATTTTCAGTTTACCCTTTAAACTAAATACATTTTCAAATACATGTATTCTAATCAAATTTATTGAAAAATAAAACTTTTTACATGTAACATCCTATGCAAATCCCACATCAGCTATTACCTAAAGAGATATTGGGTTCATAAGATAACATTCGCCTTTCAATGACATAACGCGTTTTGTAGTATACTACGGGTGAAGTTCTCATGAAGTGGGTAGTTAAGCGTGCTCATGTGAAAGTAGTACTGGTATGGGTGACATGCCTGGAAGTCTTCATATGAGGGCTACAAAAAAAAGTCGTGAGCCTGCGGGAAAAGCGAACAATATTATGGTCAGAGCCACTCCTGAGCCGTTTGAGGTGGTGGGGCAAACTTGATCGAGGATGATGGTGGGTAAAACATTCGCCTTTTAATGACATAACACATTTTGTGGTCTACTGCGAGTGAAGTTTTCAGAAACTGAGGCAGTTAAGCATGCTCATATGAAAGTAGTATTGGTATGGGTGACCTGCCGTGAAATTTTCACATGAAGGCCACAAAAGTAAAGCCGTAAGCCAGCGAAAAAAACAAACATTATTGTGTTCTTAGTAGACGGGATATTACGATACATAAATGGATGATTGTTAGTAGTTAACTACATTTATTATTGAAAAAAGATTAATTAAATACTTGAATAGTGTGAACACACTTTATTATTTAGAACAATAACTTACATTTCGATCTTCAAAAGGGTTTTTTTTTTTTTTCAAATAATTGTAACATCAAACTAAATACATAATAGAATGATAGTAATTTTAGTATAGACATTAATGAAAACTACTAATTAAATAATTAGAATGATATGAACACACTTTGTCTTTGTCACATACATAATGATATTATAAAAACATAAATAGATGATTGTAATTTAACTATGTTTATTAATGAAAAAGGATCAATTTATTAATGAAAAAGGATCAATGAAATACTTGAGTAATGTGAACACACTTTATTATTCGGAACAATAAATTACATTTAATCTTTAAGAAATGTTTTTATTTTATTTTATTTTATTTTAAATATTCGTAACATCAAACTTTATACATAATAGGATGATAGTAAATTTAGTATAGACATTAATGAAAACTACTAATTAAATACTTAGAATGATATTAGCATACTTTGTCTTTATCACATATATAATGATATTATAGAAACATAAATGGATGATTGTAATTTAAGTATATTTATTAATGAAAAAAATCAATTAAATGCTTGAGTGGTGTGAACACACTTTATTATTCAGAATAATAAATTACATTTCATCTTTAAGACATTTTTTTTTTCAAATATTTGCAACATCAAACTAAATACATAATAGGATGATAGTAATTTTATTATAGACATTAATGAAAACTACTAATTAAATACTTAGAATGATATGAACATACTTTGTCTTTTTCACATACATAATGATATTATAAAAACAAAGTTAAATTTAATGCTAAGAAATAACAATTATATTGTATTTATTGTTAAACTATTCATTTGTTTAATGCGTAGAGGTGTATATAAAGCTTGAACAATACACCAAGATCCAACACACCACCTTGTACAAAGGTTCACTTTTGATTTCTATTCGTTATCACATAAGTGATTCAAAATCTGTGTGATCATGACAACTCTCTCAGAAGCCTACAAAAATGCACCAACGAACTCTCAACATATCACCCCACTCGACTTTGACTCGATTGATGGGGTGCCAGAATCTCACATTTGGTCTCAATCCGATGAACCCCAACAAAATATTCAAACTCAAGATCCTCAAGAAGCATTGATCCCAGTCATTGATCTCAGTGATCTTAATGCGATGGATCTTATAGGTCAAGCATGTAAAACATTGGGCATGTTTCAAGTCATTAACCATGGAGTACCCTTAGCCTTAATAAAAGAAGTCGAGTCTCAATCACGAAGGCTTTTTGGTCTCCCAACTGATGAGAAGTACAAGGTCCTGAGATCAGCTACTGGAGCTACTGGTTATGGTTCGGCTAGGATATCACGATTTTTCAACAAGTGTATGTGGCATGAAGGGTTCAGTATCATTGGTTCTTGTGTTGATGATGCTAAGGTTCTTTGGCCACATGATTACCATAATTTTTGGTAAGTTTAATATTCAATTCTTGTAAATTTATTTAAAGACATTAAAAATCGCATTCTAATAATGAAATTTTAGGTCTTTAACCACAATCCAACATGCAAATTCATGCATACGTAGTGTTCAAAAAACATGCATACACTATACACTATTACACACAACAATTCATTTAAAATATCCTAAACTCTTCACTTTTAGACTGAACGAGTCGGAATGCACCTGCGTGTTATTGTTGGGGCATGTAACGGTGTAGTTTTTATTGATGAAATCGCTTGATATTTGTCAAATATTTTGTGAATAAACTTTGTTATATATTAAAAAAAAAATTATATACAAATGATACTTTTATAAAATTGTACGTCTTCGGCCTTTGTAGTTTAAACAAATTTTAGGATAATTTTTAAAGTTATATGATAAGTTAAGGGTGCATTTTAAAAAAAATTATTTAAAAAACTATAAATATATATATATATATATATATATATATATATATATATATATATATATATATATATATATATATATATATATATATATATATATATATAGGGAAGGGATCGGGTGGGTTTCAAGCTTTTAAGTAGGGATGGTGCGTAAATATCACAGTAGCTTTTTAAAAAAAAAATTCAAAAAAATCTGAAAAAATTAAAAAAATAAAGAGGATGATAAATTATTAAGAATCGCTGAAAAAATTTTCAAAAAAAAAATCGTTTTCATGATTAAAGGTATTGTGATATTAAGGTCGATTTTGACTTTTTTACAAAAGTCAAGATCTGAGCCAAGATCAGATCTTGACTTTTGTAAAAAAGTCAAAGATCTGATCTTAATATCACATTCACTTTTTTTTTTCAATACAAATTGTTAATATCACACTAACTTTTTTTTTGATATCACACTACTTTTTTGTTTTTTTTACTAATATTATTAATATCACCGTTCATTTTTTAATAAAAAAATGTTAATATCACGGTTCTTTTTTACCTACACAGGAACTTTTTTTCTTTTTTTAATATAATTGTTAATATCACCGTAACTATCATATGCTTTTTAATAAAATTGTTAATATCATAGTAACTATCATATGTTTCTTAATATCAAGGTTCATCTTTACATGTAAAAAACTTAAATATCACAGTTGGTTTTATAATATCATCATTTTATAATATCACAGTTTCATAATATCACACTAATACTCATAATATCGTTAATATCACGGTAGAACTCATAATCAAGAAAACAAAAAGTGCTCAGAAAAATCTGAAAAAATAAAAAAATGAAAGAAGATAACAATAGTAAGGTTCGCTCAAAAGGAAAAAAATTAAAAAAATCGTTTACATGGTCAATTGCTACCGTGAAGTTAGCGCAGATCTTGACTTTTTTACAAAAAGTCAAGATCAGATCTGAAATGGGTGGTCCAGATCTATCCGTACGTCCGCACTAAAATTAAAAATCCGCACATGATCCTCACTCTATATATATATATATATATATATATATATATATATATATATATATATATATATATATATATATATATATATATATATATATTAAATTTCAACATTTTTTATAAGATTATACGAATGTCAAAAGTATATCACTATTGAGGTCTTTTTGTTTGTTACCTAGAGACATTTTTGGCGGTATTTTTTTTCTCAAGATATCGCTAGATATTAGTTAAGATATTCCGCAAATAGAGTTTGTTATATAAAAAATTCGTAAATAGTAAAAAGTTTATGGTGGCTTTCGCATGTTGTTGCATAGTTCGGGGTAGGTTATGTATATTTTCTTTTTTTTTTTAGGAATTTGCTACAATCACACAAAATCGTCCACAAAAAAAATCCACACGCTGAGGTGGAAGCGGATGATTGGTTTTTGTGAGAGTGGATCCAACAAAAAACCAATCACCCACTTCCACCTCAATGTGTGGATTTTTTGTGTGAATAGTTTTGTATGGATGTATCACTTCTTTTTTTTTTTATTGGAACGGGTGGGCTCACATTTTTTGCCCAAAATTTATTATTATTTTTTTTTCTTGGGAGGACCTCGTTTTCTATTGTTCTTAGAATATAATCATATATAGATAATATTGTATATTATGCATTAAAATGTTTACGATCATATTTTGTTGGAAAGTATATATTTTGTGCATTTATTACGTGACTAACTTTAAGTCAAACAATAAACTTGTACTTTCTCAAATGTATCTTTATAATATGTGTACTCAAAATATTATTCTGAGGCACGTTACCTTTTATGTTTATATCAATGTGATAGATGGGTGACTGGTAAACCGGCTAAAGTGTGATTTTTTTAGCAGAATAGGTTCCTTGCGAATTTTTTCTTTTGCGAAACAGGTTCTTTTTTTTTCTTTCTTTTTTTTTTTTGAAAAATAGGTCCTTGTATGATTTTTGTCCTTGGTGCAGAACTTTTTCTCAACTTCTTTTTTAGATTTTGAACAAGGACCAATTTTGTAAAAGAAGTTTTGCAACAAGGACAAAGAATGCACAATGACTTATTCTGCAAAAAATCGGAAGGGCCTATTTTTGAAAAGAAGACAAATCATAAGGGACGTATTTTGCCAAATAAGCAAATCGCAAAGGACTACTTTTTCTCAAAAAAATTAATTTTTAGCCATTTTACCGGTCACCCAGATATCACACTGTACAAAAATGAAAGTTAACATATATTTCACGAGTAATATTCAGGATACACGTAGTATAACGGTATATTTAACAAAGTACATACACATTGTATAGCTTAAAACCATGTATTTATTACTTGATGAATATTGTAGTGAAACAATGGATGCTTACCAAAACGAAGTGAAACTGCTTACCCACAAGCTCTTGCATCTAATGCTTCAAACATTAAATGTAGCACAAGAAGAAATGAATTGGGCTATTTCAGCTCATGACTCTCAAGCTGCTCTTCAACTTAACTCGTACCCGTCTTGCCCCAACCCTAGCCACACCATCGGTCTTGCACCGCACACAGATTCCCTCCTTCTAACCCTTTTGCACCAAGGTGGCGTAAATGGTCTGGAAATATTTGTTGAAGGGTTAGGATGGAGTCCGGTGAATCCCGTTGATGGCGCATTTGTGGTGAATGTAGGTGACCTTTTGCATATATTCTCTAATGCAACTTTTCTGGTTCCTCTTCATCGAGCTGTGGTGAACCAGGCAAAGCAAAGAATATCGGTTGCTTACTTTCATGGACCTCCAGTTGAATCGATTGTGTCTCCTTCATCTAGTTTTGAGAAGCCTTGTTTCAAGTTTTTGACTGTGAATGACTATTTAAATTTGAAAGCTAAGAATTTGGGTAAGGCTCTACCCCTGATTAGAAAAATATAGAGTTAAAAAATCCGCTAATTTATAACCTAAGCTGAATTAGTGGTGGAGTTTGGTACTCGCTTGGATTGATATATTTGCTAGAGAGACGAAGTTTTGTAATATATCAAGTTCTGTGTTGAATGAAAAAGCATTTGCATGCAAACCCTTCAACTCTTCTGTACAAGGCATCTCCAATGCACCGATCACTTAAATTTCTAAACCTATTATAACTAAAAATCTATTCTTTAACAATATCCATTTTTAATAGTTTATTATTCCTCAAACTATTGTTTCGATCATTTAATATCCCTTTATCAACTCGTTGCTCTAATGCATTAACCCATTTGGAGCTATTTAAAGATCATTGATGTGTTTCATTTGTTTGGTTTGAGCATCTTGGATGTAGGATATTGTGATCATGCTTAGACGCATTATTCTTTTCCTTTTGAAATTGTTATTGAATAAGCTTGTGAAAGTGTTCTGAGTGTCTAATTATAACAAAACATAACAGCACAATGATATGTTAGTCTATTTTGGCCTTCAAAAATCGATTATATACACGTTAACAAGCTTAACTATTACTAAATTGAAATGCTCATCACAATGGACAAAATGATTAAATTTCACAAGCCTCCAAATCGGCAAATCGTTGCTCATTCATCAGTCATCTTTAAGCTGAAATTTTGCCTATTCAGTTTCCACTACAAATACACTTGCACCTAACTACACTGAAACTTTATAAGCAACGATACCAGACTCCATGAGTATCACATTATTGGACTGGTTTTGGAGACCGGCAAGGTTGATCACTTAGACAGGGGAGACTCATTTGGATACCTTGAAACCGAGAGGCTCCTCATTGGTGCACCCTTTAACCCTATACCATTTCTACTATCCTGAAGATAAAGCCATAGACCACATCTAGCTAGTAATATATTGGAAGTCTTGAAATCTCGATAAATGACAGGTCTTTCAGCCTCCTCATGAAGAAAAGAAAGACCCTTTGCAGCACCAAGAGCAATTTTCATTCTAGTCGCCCAAGGTAGTGGCAATGACCCTGTAGACAATGTTTTTGATCAATTCTTTTTCAAACTATACATTTCACACTCTCACTTCATTGCTAACTTGGTTACTGGACTTCAAAATTAGAACAACCTTATCCAACTTTAGAAAACCGTTGTAAGAATCACCCACCCACCATTTTACCCAAAAAAATACACATAATTCCTATTCAAACCTTTTCTTTTTACACAAAATAAAATACTCGAAAAGAAAATGGTCTTATTAAGTATTAACAATGTATAAAGTATAGCGACCAAATTAGAAATGAAGTGAAATACGTGTCTACCATCTCAGTACAAAAAGGCATTTCTTAATTCAACACTGAAATGATCTCGTACATATGCATACAAGTGCATATATAACAAAGTTTAGATATATATGATGCACATACTTCTGAATAGATGATTTTCAAGACTTTCTTGAGGCATAAACTCGTACACAAGCAACCTTTGGTCATCTTCAATACAATAACCGATCAATTTAACCAAATTAGGATGCAACAGATCACCAAGAAAATTAACTTCAGGGTATTCCTGCATTATTATGACGATATGTGTGTGTATTTGTGGAGGGTTTGGTAACCATGAGAAGAAAAGTAGAAAAAGTAGAAGATTTATATGACTAAGAATCAATGACCCTTATGCCCTTTAACTAAAAACAAAAAAGGACAGCAAATGATGGTGTTGACCGACGGAAAACGGGTCAAGGGACGCAATTAGCTTCAAAAACTTGAAAAAATGACTCACGACGACTAAAATCCCAAGTTTGAAGTCCCTGCGATGCTTTTAGATAAGTTTAGGGACCAGCGGTGTATTTTTGTCTAAGGTTAATTTTATTTCTATTCTTACTAATTTGTTGTCGTATTGAAAATCAAGAATATAATAATGGTTTTTAAAAGTTATGTAAAATATATAGTTTCACCCATTAGTTGTATTTTATTTAGTTTGTGGTAGTTGTATTTTATTTAGTTTGTGGGCGCAAAAAAGTTCTTCTAAACAGTAAACCACTTACTCGAATGAAACACAAGATCATGCAAGGATTTAAGGGACTTAACTTAGGCGACTCATGATCTTTCAAGTTTTCGGATTGGCTTAGATACACACTATACACATGAACAATATTGAGCTAACGATGCATTTCCTGATAATAAGTTAAAATATCAAACCATATCTAAATAAGAATATCATCCCGGCGCAACGCATGAGCAATATAAATGTAGCATATATCAAGTAATCGAACTGAACAGGAAACAATTGCTTATGTGCAAAGGCTATGTTTGTATATATCATTGAGGTTATTATAAAACTATAACATTTGTCAATATACTGTTAACATAAGATTTCTTTGGTCTGTTTTTTTTACAAGTAAGTCTGGGTCTGGATCGAATACTCTACCGGACCCGGACCATCTCTCACTTATCTCTCACGTTCTCTCTCATTGATCAGTGCTCCGGCAATATAAAAAAAACAGATCAACGAACCTAGTCTCATCCGACACCAAAAGATCTATAGTGATTTGTGTAAGTGAAAGCACAGTATCATCTATAGGAATAGATTATTTAAATGGGGGTACAATTTCTTTGTGAGAAGGATAAATATTTATATTGTATTGTGTGGTTTATCTTTGACATTTATTACCCGGTACTACACTTTTTTTTCTCAGCCACATGTTGGTTATTTGCTATGGTTTAAAGTGTTTTTTTATCATTCAATTAGGTTGTGTTTTTTGATCTTATGGGTTTGCTTTATTTCATGATATAATCGAGGTTTCATGACATATTTGATGTTGGTAGGTCTGAAAGTGTTTTTTTAATGATTGAGTTAGTTAGTTTTTTTTTTTTTTTTTTTTTTTTTGGAACTCCTCGGTTTGCTATGTTTCATGAGATAATCGATGTTGCTAGGTTTGGAAGTAGTTATTTATTATTTTTTAAAGTGTTTTGTTCAACATTGACATATGTTAGTTTTTATTTATCTTCTTGATTTGCTTTAATTCACTAGATAATTGATGTTGCTATGTGTGGAAGTGTTCATTTTTTTTAAATTAGGTTTTTGCATGTTTGTTGCTTATAGTGTTAGAGTTAGCACCTATGTGATTTATCACTTTAGGGTTTTAAATACCTTGATGTGTTCTTGATAATTTTATGTGAGTAGCATATATTACATTTATTTGAGATTATCAGTCAATACAGTAGGATGTTTAAAGATAATGTAAAAGGCGTTTATATTCAGCTTAATGGATGTTTAAAAATTAGGATGGTGAGTGAACAATATGCAAAGTTGGTAGGATGGCTATTTGTGTTAACTTGAAGTTATGAATGCCGATAACTGGTTTCTGACTTTTTTTCGTTGTTTGTTTTATAGACTTATCAAAGGCATTATTTTGGCAAAGCATCATAACATGAATTGTTGTTGCAGCACATGTCTGCTATTTGTTCTGTTTTGGCCAAAAATGTGTCGCCTGATTTATAGATGCATCTATTCTTTCTTAATTGGTGCCCTGTGTGAGCCTATATTTGAAAACTCGAGGTCATGAATGTGTAGGCAATGATTATTTTTTTGAGTGTTAACTATTTCATGAGTGTGGCTCGCGCATTCCAGTATCTTAGCAGGGTAACCAGGAATTTTATGTGGTTGCAGCCATGTCGGGTGCGTAAAGTGGCTCAAGGAATTGCAGATCTGAGCCTCAAAAGGTTGACATGTGACATAACGTAGTCGGCAACATCAATCACACGGGATTTAATAGTCCATTGGCCATTGTTGCAGTTCTAATTGAAATTATGAGGTTATAAAGTAACATTGAGTCTGTTGGACTATTAACGTCCGTGTGACTGTAGCAGCAGGACACATGCATTACAAGAGTCCAAAAGTAGATGGTAAGATCTTTTTCCAATATCTTCTTAATGCTAAGTGTTTGGTTTACATGTATTGACCTCTATTGGTAATGAAACGCATGTGCATAGAAACAGAATGGGGTGTTCATGAGAGGCTGGGAACTGACTTAAGTACCCTGGGTTGCATTTGGGTTATTTGCCACACTTACTATACAATATTGATTGCAAGAGGCAATGTCTCTTAAATTTGGCTTGCGCGTTTCCGTATCTTGGCGGGGTAACCACGGCTGTTATGTGGTTGCAGCCATGGCAGGCACGTAGAGTGGCTCAAGAAATTGGAAATCCGAGCCTCATTTTGGATGTTAACAGCAGCATTGAGGCTGATTTATGGCATCTGTTGAATCTATTTGATGTTTTAGGTTTTTTTTGCGTGTTTGATGTTGGTAAGCCAAGTTACGGATAAAATAACATGAACCAGACATGGAACGTCTCTCCACTCTATCTGTTATGCCATGCTTTAATGAAAGGTTCGTGACTCTTTATCTATTAAAATGAAATAATGCAATTTTTCCTTCTTTTTACTCATAAACTAATGACAATTCCTTTTTAAGCAGGCATTGGAGTAAACAAATATGTTGGTCGGTCTTTGACCAACAAAAATTACACTTGTTACTGGTGTGATCTCATATTTTTTCGTTGGTCGAACACTGATCAGCACTTATGGTTCGTTGTTTTGGGCCTATGATGAGTATATCACAAATACAAAATCAACTGCAAACTTACAAAAAGGGCATGCGTGTACCAAGATTTTTATGTTGTTTCTTTGTGTTTGGCAAGAAACTGTGTATTGGTGATTAAATGTAGCATTTAACATCGTTACACAATATTGGCAAATGAAGAACGTGGTGCACATTAAAGTACAAAGTTTCTGGCAACCGGTCTTTTTTTTTTTTTTTTCGTTTTTCTACTCTTTTCTTTTTTCTTAAATTTAAATTTTCAAAAGAAACAGATGTGTTTGTCAGTTAGATTCTTTCTTCTTTAAAGTCCACCACGTTCTTCATTTGCAAATATTGACATACAATGTTCAGCGTAGTTACCCATTCTGAATTCCCATAAAGTTTCTTTTGATTTTTCAACATTCTAGCAAATCGCTTTGTTAGCCTTAATAGTTTTATTAGAAGTGATGGTCATTCACATTTAGGAACTTTGTAACGTGTGTTAGATATCGTGCTAGAATAGTCAACGGGCTCGTGGATTGGGCTAAGCTAATTGGCTATAAGTTAAGTTAACCTGGCTCTGATACCAATTGTAGGACCTTACTTTTATCAACCTTATCACAAACCCACTTAACGAACACAAGTATCACCACGTGAAACCACGCTACGCGTAGAACACGTTCAACACAAACACAAACTTTAAGCTTAGAAGAAAGAAATAAAGATGAGAAAGATGGTGACTTAAGATGTAAACCGTGTATGTATGAGTAGAAAGATGAAAACAATAAGTTGTATATTCTAAAGAAAACACATACACACACACACACTCAAGCACACCCCTCAAATGAGACTTTGAGGGGTATTTATACTCTAAAACATAAACGCCCTAATGGGCTTTGGCTTGGGCCTCGTGGACTTGGGTTGGATAACACATGACCGGGAATCTGAAGCTGCTGATCAATTTCGTCTGGCAATTCATGGGAACCGTACGTTTCGGAAATGATCATGTAGCAGCTATCATGGGTTATGGAGATCTACCTTTTGGAAATTATTTGATCACTCGAGTTTACTATGTCGAAGGGTTGGGACACAATTTGTTTTCTGTCGGGCAGTTCTGTGATGCAGATTTAGAGGTTGCTTTTAGGAAAAATGCTTTTTTCGTTATAAACTTGAATGGCACTGATCTCTTAACTGGGAATCGTAATACAAACTTGTATGCTACCAACATTAACCAAATGGCCTCTTCATCACCAATATGTCTTATGACACGAGCATCTGGAACAAAGTCCTGGTTGTGGCACAGACGGTTATCCCATCTCAATTTCGACACCATCAACAAACTTGCCAAAGACAACATCGTCAATGGACTTCCAAAGTTCAAATACACCAAGGATCACTTATGTCCATCATGCGAACAAGGAAAAATCAAAAGAGCATCATATAAACCCAAACCCGTACCTAGTTCGGAAGCAAGGTTGCATATGTTGCACATGGACTTATGTGGCCCAATGAGAGTTGAAAGCATTAATGGGAAAAAGTATATCCTTGTTATCGTCGATGATTATTCGAGATATACATGATTATTCGAGATATACATGAGAGTCGAAGCACCAGGCATCATCATCACCTTTCTGAAGCGTATTCAAGTACTTCTTCAAGCTCCAGTAAGAGTTGTAAGAACAGACAACGGCACAAAATTCACAAATCAGGAGTTAAGAGCTTATTTTGAAGATGTTGGAATAACTCATCAAACATCAGTTGTTAGAACTCCACAGCAGAATGGGGTAGTTGAAAGCAGAAATCGTACTCTTGTGGAAGCTGCTCGCACAATGCTAATTTATTCTAGTGTACCATTATTTCTATGGGCTGATGCTGTTGCCACTGCTTGTTTCACTCAGAACCGATCCCTAATCCATCCAAGATTCAATAAAACCCCATATGAAATAGTGAACAACAGAAAACCTGATATCTCTTACTTTCACGTGTTTGGCGCTTTGTGCTATCCGACAAACGACAGAGAAGATCTAGGGAAACTGAAAGCTAAAGGTGATATTGGAATCTTCATTGGATATTCAGATAGCTCGAGGGCATACAGGGTGTATAACAGAAGAACTAGGAGGATCATGGAGACGATGAATGTGAATTTTGATGAACTTTCTCAAATGGCTTCTGAGAGACTCGCTCTAGAACCCGCACCAAACCCGCAGACTTCTGGACACATCAGTTCAGGACTCGTACATCAAAGAGCTCCATCAACTTTTGCTGACACTCCTCATGAACAAGAATGGGAGAAATTCTTTGAGTTAATGTTCGATGAATACTATGGTGGAACTTCGACAAATGCATCAAACCATCATTCCGCTGCACCCGCTCAAAATCATCTACCACCGCCACCAACAGTAGATGCATCTACAACGGTCGAAACCAATGCACCAACTCCATCAACATCATCTACATCCACTCCAGCAACTCCAATTCTTCAAACAGTCTTACCAGCAGTTGATGAGCAAAACCAACACCAGAATGATGCAACGTTAGATGAAGACTTATTTGAAAACCCGTTTGCTACGGAATCAGCTGAATCTTCTTCAAGCTTATGAGAACCATCTAACTCGCATACGTTTAACCAACGGTGTCCTTCTACTCTGAAGTGGACAAAAGACCACCCAATTCAACAAGTTATTGGTGAACCTTCAAGGCCAATTCAGACGAGACGCCAACTTGCCACCGATTGCGACTTATGCATTTATCTTTGCTCAATTAGCAATATAGAGCCAAAGAACATTCTCGAGGTAATGGTAGAACCCGCATGGATATAAGCGATGCAGGAGGAACTTCTCCAATACCGTCTACATGACTCTTGGGATATGTTCCAAGACCAATTGACGTTCGCGTCATTGATCTCAAGTGGTTATGGAAAAACAAAAGGGATGAAGAAATGACTGTAATTCGCAACAAAGCTCGTCTTGTGGCCAAAGGATACAGACAGGAAGAAGGGATAGACTTTGAAGAGTCATTCGCGCCGGTCGCTAGACTAGAAGCAGTCAAGATATTCTTGGCCTATGCAGCTCACAAAAACATCACGGTTTATCAGATGGACATTAAGACCGCGTTCTTGAATGGAACTCTGAAAGAAGAAGTGTACGTGAGTCAGCCAGAAGGCTTCATAGACATGGAACATCCAGACTACGTCTACAAACTCAAAAAGGCAATCTATGGTTTAAAGCAAGCTCCGAGAGCGTGGTATGACGAACTGTCCTCTTTCCTTATTCTAAACAATTTCACCAAAGGAACGGTTGATCCTACCTTGTTTACACAAAAATGCAAAAACGACATTTTGATTGTTCAGATTTACGTGGACGACATCATTTTTAGGTCCACTAATCCGAAACTTTCAAAACATTTTGAAAATCTCATGAAAAGCAAATTTGAAATGTCCATGATGGGGGAACTAAAGTTTTTTCTTGGTTTACAAATACATCAGTCCCCACGTGGAATTTTTATTAATCAAGCGAAATATACAACTGAGATTTTGAAAAATCATGGTATGGATAGTTGTGAATTTGTCGGAACACCAATGGTAACTTCACCAAAAATTGGAGCCGATTTGTTTGGGAAACCTATTGATCCGAAGAAATATCAGAGCATGATTGGTTCTCTCATGTACCTCACTGCTAGTCGACCAGATATTCATTTTGATGTGTGCTTATTAGCACGGTTTCAGGCTAAGCCTACCGAACTGCACCTCAAAGAGGTTAAACGGATCTTTCGGTACCTGAAGACATCCATTCACATGGGACTTTGGTATCCGAAGGAATCCGGATTTGATCTAATTGCCTTTTCAGATGCGGACCACGCAGGTGATCAAGTTACAGCAAAAAGTACATCAGGAGAAGCACAATTTTTGAGTGAAAAGTTAGTCAGCTGGTCTTCAAAGAAACAAGATTGCACTGCACTTTCAACCGCTGAAGCTGAGTATGTGTCTCTATCTGCGTGTTGTGCTCAAGTTCTATGGATGAGAACACAACTCACAGATTATGGCTTTACTTTCGATAAAATACCTATGTATTGTGACTCGAAAAGTGCCATAGCCATATCATGCAATCCTGTTCATCACTCAAAGACTAAGCATATCCGTGTCCGCTACCACTTCATCAAAGAGTACGTCGAAAATGGTACTGTTGAATTATTTTTCGTGAAGATTGATTACCAACTCGCCGATCTATTTACTAAAGCCCTTCCAAAAGAAAGGTTTGACGATTTAGTTCGACGAATTGGAATGCGAAGCCTAACCCCTGAGGAGTTAGAACGTCTTCTCGAATCTTCTTGAAACTGATTTTCCAAAAAGCTTCGCTGTAAATATCTTTGAAAAACAAAATACAAAATTTGAAAAACCAACAAAAGAAAAATATAAAAATATAAAACTTTCAAAAAATACAAAAAAAATATAAAATCAAAAATCCAAAAATATTCTTCTCACGACATGTCTCTCGTATAATCGATATTCTGTACGTTTCTAGAAATGTCATTCAACAATGATACGGGTATGTACAGATGCTTGAGCGAGAGTTATTTAAATGTTTTCCAAAACATGTCGTTTCTAAAAATTTCTTCAAAAATGGCTTTCGTATACTTCAGTACGAAACTCGGACAAAAATGATGACTTTTGATTATTTGCAAATCAAAACTTGTGTTTTTAAAGAAAAATCAAGTGTACGCTTCAGTGCACTACATTTAAAACTGGTGAGAAATCATCATCGTCTTGAGCACCTTTTCAAGATTGTTCAAAAAGATTTTTAAAATCTTTCAAAATATTTTGTGCTCAAGATAACTCCCTCTAAAACCCTTTAATTGATTATGCTTTATTAAAGGGGGAGTATAAAACAAAATGTTTCAAATTCATGCATAAATCATATCCGTTTGTCTCCCTAAAAGATTCTAAAAATGATTTTTAATCCGTGGATATCAAAAATATCACGATTATGCAATTTTTGAGGGGGAGGAGACGTGATTAAAATGTGATCAAAAATGTTTAATGATCGGTGTTTGAATCTCATAATGAGCTCGACTCAAACGGAACCAATGAATTGACGGGAATCAATGTTAGTAAATGTACCATCTCGAGAAACTTGTGATAGATATGCACTTTCATGGGTCTAACCTCCTTTTCAAGGAGTGTTTACAACCTCAAGTTAGTTATTAGAGCTAGTTATCACCTAAAAACTGACAATGGAACTCTTTAACTAGACAACGTAACCGTGTCTCGTGGGGAATTGTCTATCATAAGCCGATCAATTCAAAAAAGGTGCGAACTTGATAAGGTTTTAAAAGGTACCTTTTTAAGGGGTCATTTAAGCCCTTATTCGATCACTTTTGTATCCGTTATTGCTTAATATCGTTCCTTTTCACTTTTTAGGTCTCTTGAAGGCAAAATGCTGGAATGATGCTTATTTGGACGAAAAGGCGCGAATATACGAAGAAAATGGCCAAAGTCAGAATCGAGACACTCAAAGCTGCTGAAACATAAGGCGACGGCGTCACTGCATATCTGCGACGCCGTCGGGAAGGAATTTTGCGACGGCTCAGAAGCGAAATTGCATGTTTTCAAGGGACGACGTCAGGTTCTAAAGGAGTAGGCCGTCGTTACTCAGACGGCCTAGATGCAGCCAAGACGGCGTCAGAGCTGAAGGGGACGGCGTCACAACCTTAAGGTGACGCCGTCACAAGGTTAACGTGGCCAAGACGAAACCTTAATGACGGCGACACGACGGCGTCACGAAACACAAGGTGACGCCGTCACAAGCTGATCAAGACTATCACAGCATGCGCGCGAAGTAGTTGATATTGTTTTGGCCATAACTTTTGCATACGAACTCGGATTTAGGTGGTTCAAAAGCCCACGCGACCGGAACGAGAAAATCTACAATTTGCTGAAAAAATGGTCGTGACGCCGTCACTCTATAAGTGTGACGCCGTCGCTCTTTGCCGACAGAAAATCTGCCTATAAATATAACATTATAACTTCACTTTTTGTAAGCCCTAAACCCTAAGTCCGATTCTAGGGTTTAGGTAGGTGTTTTTCCAGCAACTTAAAGGGTTCCAAACACTCTATAAACATTGTGTGTTGGTTTGTTTGTTAATCCAATCCTATGGTATGTCTTCAATTATCATAATTGTTGCTTGCTCTTCATTAATTATGCTTGGCTAATTCACCTTGTGTTTGCTTATGATGGTGTGAAACTTGTATATAATTATTTAGATCTTATTGATTTCTTAGTGATGCTTGTGTCTATCTTCATCATTAGGGTGTGACAACTTCAATGAATCTAATTGGTTTAGTTTATAATTCTTGCATCCTACTGTCTCTTGTTTGATTGGTTGTTTCTTATCTTAATTGTAATTAGCTTAGAAGTGCGACTAGGCTATCGTTGTGTTTAATACTTGATAAATCTTTGATAGTTTATGAATGACTTGGTGGATTTCGTTTACTAAACCAAAGATAACCTTAAAGTTAGTTTATGAATGATTTAGTGGATTTTGTTTACTACACTTAAAGGTGAATTCAAAGAGTTAGGGAGAAACGCATACCCTACAACCTTAGACACACAACGCAACTAGGAATAAGGACGTGACAATTCAACCATCAATAGGACATGACAATTCAGTAGGTAGAATTGGATAGCTAGCAAGGAGTAATACATCATAAGTAGATACGCTTCACGTTACTGGTAGATCCCTTAGTTAGTTAGTATCTTTTGGAATAGTTGGCTAGCAACTAATTCCACCCTCCCATTCAAACCCCGAGATTCGTACCTTTCCATTTTCATAAAACATAAAAAAGATAAAAAATAATCATCCCTCACCTTTAGACTTAAATCGACATACAATTCAGCCTAACGACACTATTCCCCTAGAGAACGATATCAATACCCGTGGCTTACCCTAATTACTACACTACAACGATTAGGTTCACTGCCTAGGGTGTTATAAAACTTGCTCGAAGAAAAGGAAGTTCCTTTGACCCCGAACGACGCGTGTAGCGTTATCAGAACTCCACCCTCTATGTGCAGATTTCTGTTAAAACTTATAAGCACATGTGAAGGGGGAGTGTTTATGAAAATATAAAACTCATAGAGTGTTTCAAACATGTTTTCTATCATAAACACTCTGAGAGATTTTCAAGAAAAATGGTTTTATGGCAACAATAGGATAGTCATGGAGCTATAAGGTGACTAAGGATAGGTAAATCCGTCCTATGATCCGCCAGAGCCGGAGGGATCTACCCAAGGACATCACAAATAGTTTAGAACTAGAAGTCCTTAGGTATGATTGAAAAAAGGAGTAATGTGAGAAAGGAGAAAGAAAGGGTTGAAGAATTAAAAAGAAAAGTAATGATAAAGGGTGAAAAGAAATAGCCCTCCATAATCAACCTTAGGGCAGAAACTGGGTTCAATTTATATGCTACTGGTTGTCACTAGATGACACTGGTATTGAAGACAAAGATGTCATGGACCCAGTGACGCACTGCACCTAACCTTCTAGCCACTCAAATTCCTCTTAAAAGGATTTGTTTCATTCTCACTGGGAACCCTACATAATCTATCGACTTTCTCTTAGAGATTGTTGGTATTGAAGAAGGAGACCCTCTCCCTTGTCTCCGCTCAGGAAAACCAAAATGCACTAATTGAGTCTAGAGCCACGAGATTCATCAAAAGATCTCATAGGAACACATGACATGACATCGCTTGTTGTTCATCAATAAGGACACAAGAGATATATTCTAGAGTCCTACGCAGATCTTAGCAATCTGCCAAAACATTTATGAGAGGTTTCACAATTGTGATCCTCAGTGATTGAATGGAAACTCCTGCCAGGGTCAACATCAAGCAGCCCTGACAGCAGGTCACTTCGGTAACTCCCTGTGGATTACGCTTAGTGTGTCTCAAACGGTCTACAGTCGTGGAGTGATGCTTCGGTGTACTTCAGCGACTCATCTGAATTGTAGATATACTTCGGTATATCGCGTTATCTCACTTGTGGGACTCCAGTTCAGGAACGACCTCTGTGAGAATTAGAGACGTGATTTCACACTATGCTGTTGACACCCTCAAAATTCAAACTTGTAAGTACTGGAATCCGCTTATTACTAACCTGTTTTTATGTTTTCTTCTTACGGAAGCTCCGGAGCGGATTGATCGTGCAGACTCTCCACATGCTCATACCAACAACACATGAAAGTTCTCATCAAAATCAAAGGCTACACAAAGTTTAAGATGATTCTTCGTCAATGTCAAAGAATCTACAAAGTTTAAAGACTCGAGAACTACATCATTGGTAACCTAAAGACAAATAAAAGTGTGCAGACAACTACATTAACTGATCACAAAGCATGAAGGAACAAAGAATTAAGACTATTCTATATCTACACGCAAAGTTCAAGCTCGAGAAAAGTAAAGACCTAATCAAGTGGAGCATCTTTTGAATGACCACCCCTTAGGGGGAGATTGTTAGCCTTAATAGTTTTATTAAAAGTGATGGTCATTCACGTTTAGGAACTTTGTAACGTGTGTTAGATATCGTGCTAGAATAGTCAACGGGCTCGTGGATTGGGCTAAGATAATTGGCTATAAGTTAAGTTAAGCTAGCCTTTCTTCATGTGTTATCCAACCCAAGTCCACGAGGCCCAAGCCAAAGCCCATTAGGGCGTTTATGTTTTAGAGTATAAATACCCCTCAAAGTCTCATTTGAGGGGTGTGGTTGAGTGTGTGTGTGTGTGTGTGTTTTCTTTGGAATATACAACTTATTGTTTTCATCTTTCTACTCATACATACACGGTTTACATCTTAAGTCACCATCTTTCTCATCTTTATTTCTTTCTTCTAAGCTTAAAGTTTGTGTTTGTGTTGACCGTGTTCTACGCGTAGCGTGGTTTCACGTGGTGATACTTGTGTTCGTTAAGTGGGTTTGTGATAAGGTTGATAAAAGTAAGGTCCTACACGCTTGGTGCAAGCATTTGCAAAAAGGGAAGTTGAAACGACAAAAGATACTGTAAGGGAACTCAGAAGGGTTAACTATGCTGCTTTATACATGTTACGTCGAAACTGTTGATTGCAATGTTTATTGCATAAGGCAATGATGATTTGTCTACGTGTTAACTATTTCTTGAGTATGCCTCGCGCATTCCCGTATCTTTACAGGGTAACCAGCAGCATGATGTAGTTGCAGCCATGGCGGGTGCGTAGAGTTTCTCTAAAGAATTGCAGATTTGAGCCTCATTAAAAAAGAAATTTTATTATGCTTCAATTTTTTTTCTTTTCCAGAAAAAAGGTGTAACAAAAGACTGGTATATCATGTAACGTAGTTTGCGGTATCAGTCACAATGGCTTTAATAGTCCATTAGCCATTGTTGTAGTTCTAATTGAAATTATGATGTTTTTAACCAATATTGAGCCTGTGGGACTATAAAACCCCGTGTGATTGCAACAGCAGGACACAACCATCGCAACAGTGCAAAACGACATGGTAAGATCTTTTTTCAGTATCTTCTTAATGTTCACTGTTTGGTTTACATGTATTAACCTCTATTTGTAATGAAGCACAGGCGTGAGCGAACAAAGTGGGATGTTGAACAGAGGCTGTAAGTGGCTTAAGTATTGTCGATTATGTATTGGTAATTAAATGTAGCATCTAACATCGTTTAGAAATATTAGAAAGTGAAAAATGTGGTGCACTTTAAAGTCCAGCACGTTCTTCTTTCGCAAATATTGACATACGATGTTCAACATAGTTACCCATTCTGAGTTCCGATACAGTTTCTTTTGTTTTTTCAAAATTCTAGCAAATCGCTTGGTGCAAGCCTTTGCAAAAATGGATTTTAAACGACAAAAGGATCTGTAAGGGAACTCAGAAGGGTTAATTATGCTGCTTTATACCTATTACATTGAAACTGTTGATTGCAATGTTTATTACAGAAGGCAATGGTGATTTGTCTATGTGTTAACAATTTCTTGAGTATACCTTGCGCATTCCTGTGTCTTGGCGGGGTAACCAGGAACATTATGTGGTTGCAGCCATGGCGGTTGCGTAAAGTGGCTCAGGGAATTGCAGATCTGAGCCTCATTAAAAAAGTAATTGTATTATGTCTCAAATTTTATTTTATTTTTGATTTGTCTATGTGTTAACAATTTCTTGAGTATACCTTGCGCATTCCTGTGTCTTGGCGGGGTAACCAGGAACATTATGTGGTTGCAGCCATGGCGGTTGCGTAGAGTGGCTCAGGGAATTGCAGATCTGAGCCTCATTAAAAAAGTAATTGTATTATGTCTCAAATTTTATTTAATTTTTGGTTTTTCGAAAAAAAAAGGTATAACAACAGTTAGACATGTGATATAGCGTAGTCTACAATATCAATCACAAAACAATGACTTTAATAGTCCATCAGATATTATTGCAGTTCTAATTGAAATTATGATGTTTTAGAGCAATATTGAGCCTCTAGGACTATTAAAGCTCGTGTGACTGCAACAACAGGACACATGCATTGCAATAGTGTAACAGGAAATGATCAGATCTTTTCACAACATCTTCTTAATGCTGTCTGTTTGGTTTACATGCATTAACCAGTATTGGTGATGAAACACAGGTGTATAGAAACAGAATCAGGTGTACAAAAAATGCTGAGAAGTCGCTTAGGTACCGTCGATTGTGTATTGGTAATTAAATGCAGCATCTAACATTGTTTAACAATATTGGAAAATGAAAAATATGGTGCACTTTAAATACACCACGTTATTCGTTCGCAAATATTGACATACGATGTTCAGCATAGTTACCCATTCTTAGTTCCCATACAGTTCCTTTTGTTTTTTCAACAATCTAGAAAATCGCTTGGTGCAAGCTTTTGCAAAAAGGGAGTTTAAACGACAAAAGGATCTGTAAAGGGAAGTAAGAAGGGTTAACTATGCTACTTTATACATGTTACATTGAAACTGTTGATTGCAATGTTTATTACATAAGGCAATGCTGATTTTTCTACGTGTTAACTATTTCTTGACTGTGCCTCGCGCATTCCCGTATCTTGGCGGGGTAACTAGGAACGTTATGTGGTTGCAGCCATGGCGGGTGAGTAGAGTGGCTCAATGAATTGCATATCTGAGCCTGTTTTTAAATATCAATAGTGTTCAATGTAGCTGCCTACTCTTATCTTTCTCCTCCAGTTTCTTTTGTTATTTCAGTGGGCTAGCAGTGCGTCTGGTGCACGCCACTGTGTAAAGTCTAACTGAATAGCAAAAGAAACTTGAGAGAGAGGTAAGAGCTTCCAGTTATGTTGCTATTCAGACTGTTTTACAATCGAATATTGAGTATATGAGATAAGAAGAATGGTCTTACTTGGGTGCTAAATTAACAGATTCACAAAGTTACTCTCCTGACTGCAATGTTGATTACAAAAGGCAATGATGAAATTTCTACTTACTAACTATTTCATGAGTCTGCCTCATGTATCCCTGTATCTTGGCATGGTAACCAGAACTTTTATATGGTTGCAACAATGGCGGGTGTGTAGGATGGCTCAATGAATTGCTGATCTGAGCCTCATCTTAAGTATCGGATCGCACTGGGTTCACTGATCGGTTTTTTTTGGTTGCCAAAGTGCCGGTGAATGAGAGAGATAATTAGAGAGATAAGTGAGAGATACTCTGGGTCCGATGCATCTTATTTTCTACGGATCTGGGCATACCAACAACAAACAGGGTAAGATACAGACCCCATACCTTATATTTACTTAAATTATTAGTGTTGTTTAAAGGTAGATGTTTTATAATAATGTAAAATGCTATGGTTGGATGTAGTAAGATAGTGTAAAACCCCTTTATATTTAGTTGAATGAATGTTTAAAAGTTGACATAGTTACAAACAATATGTAAATTACCAACAACAAACACGGTAAGATACAGACCCCATACCTTATATTTACTTAAATTATTAGTGTTGTTTAAAGGTAGATGTTTAAAAATAATGTAAAATGCTATGGTTGGATGTACTA
The DNA here is from genome assembly GCA_019973895.1 of Chrysanthemum seticuspe. Lineage (NCBI taxonomy): Eukaryota > Viridiplantae > Streptophyta > Magnoliopsida > Asterales > Asteraceae > Chrysanthemum > Chrysanthemum seticuspe. The sequence continues at coordinate 227,394,570 of BPTQ01000001.1, forward strand.
AGATAGTGTAAAAGCCCATTATATTTAGTTGAATGAATGTTTAAATTGTTGACATAGTGACAAACAATATGTAAGTTAGTAACATAGCCATTTTTATTTACTTCAAATTATGAATGTCAATAAGTGCTTTCTAATTTTTTTCTTTTTTTTTTTGCATTTGTTTTATAGTCTGGTGAAAAGAAAGAGGCAATGATGAGCTTTCTTATATTAACTGTTTCTTGAATTTGGCCTACGTGTTCCCGTATCTTGGCAGGGTAACCACAGCTATTATGTGGTTGCAGCCATGGCGGGTGCATAGAGTGCCTCAAAAATGGAAAATCTAAGCCTCATTTTACATGTCAATAGCACCTGTTAGGTCACAAAGTTTACAACACAAGCATCAATGAAAGAAATAGAAAAGAGATAGAGGTCGGTTGAACAACACACACACACACACGCACGTATGAAACTATGAAAGGTTATGCGTAGAGAGTGAATGAGAAATGAATTGAACAACCAACCCTCAAGTGAGGGTTATTACAAGGTATTTATAGGAAGGGGAGCTAGGGCAACACTCCTACTCCCTTCCTTTCCTTAATGGACATGGGCCTAAGCTCATGGGCCTTCTACATAAGCTTAAGCTAATAACAAACATAAAGGCCATAATTAAGCTAACTATTACATATGAATCACTAACACTTGATATAGGTTTAGGAGTGATTCAAACAATCTCCCCCTAAGTGTTGGTGATGAAAGAATGTAAACGGTGAAGGTACTGATGTAATAGTAGCTTTGATGTCTTCTGACATTCTTCTTTCTTGTGAGAAGAATTGCCTTGATTTGAACAATCTCCCCAGTGTAGAGAAATTGTTTTCTTTAAACAGTTTTGCTTTGACGTCATCTTTAACTTTGTTCTTTGATCATTGTTCTTTGTGATGGTAGTGATAGTATGTTGTTGTTGTCTGCATCAAGTCTGCCTCAGGTCTGCTTCGCTGCTCCAGTGTCTCCATGATTGGGTCCCAACCGTCAAGTTTATCACACAAGTCAACCACTTGTGAATGGTCAACCGTAATAAAATTCAAACAGTCTAAAACCAATGCAATTTCCCTTGGAATATAGTGGATTCCCGGGTCGTTAAGTCCCACGGAGGATTAATGGTGCTTAAAAACGTTCAGATGTCGAATGATCACTAAGGATAATGATCAGTAAAGATTTTGATTGATAACTACACTACTGATTGATTGGAATTGATTTTGGATACAGAATTGTAAAGTACAACAATCAGATTAAACAAACTTAAACGCATACGTTTAATAAACTACGTAAACGTACAAAATAAAACGTGAGTTTTAAGAAATAAAAGACCTACAAATATGAAAATGATATTTTTGCAATCCTAATAATAAAAGAAAATTATTGGAAAATTATAACTATTTATTTAATTATTATTAATTAAAAACTATTTTTAACTATTTAATAATATTCTAAAATATAAGAAAATGTGAAATAAAGCTAGAAAAATGAAATTATGACTTAGAAAAATCTAAAATATTATAAAACTTATTTTAAAATTGAAAATATATTTTTTACACTTTTTATCTATTTATTATTAATTAATTACTATTTATTAATTATTTAAAATACACTTAAATATAAGAAAATATAAAATTAACCTGGAAAAATGAAATTTTAACTTAGAAAAATCTAAAATATTATAAAACTAATCTTAAAAATGAAAAGATATTTTTTATAATTTTTATTTATTTATTATTAATTATTTAATACTTTTTAACTATTTTAAATTCTAATAAATACTAAACAAGCTAAGAAAATTATGAAACTTTTTCTAAAAATATCCTATGATGACAGAAAGCTAAGAAAATTCTAAAAACAGAAATTGCTTAATAATAAGCTGAAAAAGAGAATTAAAAAGCTAATTTCTATTAAATAAACGCTATCACTATATTTAAAATGATGTTTTTGTGATTTTTCTTTTTCAAAAATATTATACTACTGATATTAAGTAACTTTAATGAAAACAAAAATTTTGGAACTTAAAAATAAGCAGTTTGAGAGCTTATTAGCTCAACAGTTAAGCTTTTGGCTTATTTTGATGTTTTAAGCTTAAATAAGCTTACAAACTGGAACCAAAGGTAAAATAAGATACAAGTAAGCTAAATGAACTGAAATGAAGCTAAAAAGCACAAAGGTCTATACTGAAAAGCTATAATAAGCTAATAAGCAATTTATACTAAACCTATGAAACAAACAGGCCTGCAGCCATTTTGGAAGCAAGATTAAGCTATGGGCAAAAGCTCCAAAGCCAAAAATAAGCCTTGATATAAGAAGCTGGCTTATTTGGGTTTCCAAAAATCCAAGGTTTTCACAATGGGGCCCACTAATAAGCTTGCTATAAGCTTGAGAAAAAGCTGGTAAACCACTGAGTAATGACTCAGTATATACTGAGTGAATTAGGACAAACAAAAAGCTATGTGCAGCCTTATCAAATAAGCTATAAAATTGGAAATAAGCAATGGACTAGAGAGATGGGTAGATAAGCTACACAAATAGCTAAGGCACACAAGCTGAGACTCACTAATGAGCTTTTGACAAGCTTATGAAGAAGCTAGCTCAACTGTGCACAGGACACATTTTCAAACAAGGGCTTAAAAGAAGATAAGAAATAAGCTGTTTAATAAGCTAATTAGAAATTATAAAAAATACTATGATAAAGATGAGCAGTTGAATATTATTATCCCAAAAGCTCAAATCTTGAAACTTAAAATTAAGTCCTATATAAAATTATCTATTTTATTCAAAAACGACTTAAACTGAAATTTTGACTTTTTAAGATGAACTAAAAGGTTGACTTTGATGAACTTTGGATTGATCCTACTCACTGATTATGTTATGTTAACCTAAGATAAGATGAAATTAAGGTGTGTTACCAAGTTATAAGCTAATATGATGAGTTTGACAAGCTAAATCCTAACAGTTAATTATCAAAGAGAGATTAAAAGTGATTTTGACTTTTACTTGAACAAGGACTGGTTTTTAATGTTGCTATGAGTTCTTAGATGCTTATGTGACACAGAACAACAACCAGCAACAACACATATAGCCTCTAATTCGAATAACACAGTAAAAACAAACAACCCTTTAACAAACTGTTTTGAGTTTTTCCAAAGACTTTCACAGATTCAGACCATGCACTTGATTAATAACCTTATATTATCATATTTTAAGACTAAATAAGCATTCCACAATAATAATAACAACATAAAACTCAGGATTGACACTTATGCTAATTTAACTGTTAAACTAATGTTTTTAACAAATACAAATTCTAATGAACAAGCAACTTGTTTTAATGCTTAATTCTACTTAAATACAACTCATAAACATAAAAACACAAAGATTTAAACTAATGAATAACTTAAACAGTGAAATGCTAAAATGGGACAAAAGGCTTACAAAATGGATTTCAAGTGAAATATGAGAACCAAGGACTGAGAACTCAACCTATAGCTTCCCAAGAAGCTCTAAACCAAGGGAAATCCAAAATCAACCCTGCTCCAGTGTCTTGATCATCTTCTCCATGGATTTTTGATTTTCCAACATTTTTTTTTTGTATTTTTGGTATTTTTTTTCTTTTTGATACTAAACAGAGTTTTAAGGTTTCTAAAAGCTTAGAAAAGCTTTATAAGGAGCTTATATTAACTTATGAGTCCAAAACAACCATTAATAACAACATTTGATCATATTGAGAATTTGAACTTGAAAATTGCATAAACTGAAAACTTGAGATTTAACTGAAAATAGATTCACATACACTTGAAAAACTTAAACAAAGTGCTTAAACGCTTGAAATTACACTGGAATTTTAAATTTAATTAAAACGACATATATTAACTAAATTACTCTAGATATCTTTACTCCTCTGCTTCTCCTCTTTCTTTATAGACTTTAGAGACTCCCCACATGCTTCTGATCATTTCCCACTTGCAATCTTGGCCATTGATTTCTCTGAATTCATCCTAGCCTTTAAAACTGATTTTGGCGCCAAAAGTGGTACTAGTGGATTAGAGCAGGTTTTCTTCAATTAAGGATTATTGGAAGATTGTGGAGGTGGAGGGGACAAGATGAGAAGTAGATATGGAGCTAGGAGTGATTTGGCAGCAAAAACAGGGGTTGAGGTGAGGTTGGAGTGTTTGATGGTGGGGAAGCATTAAATGCTTGGTGGCTGGTATAGGAGGAGGGGGGATGAGCTGGGAGAGTAGGTAGTGAGGTGTAAAGGTGGTGAGGTGGTGGAAAAACCACCTGGTTTGTGGTTTACAGGCATGGGTGAAGGAGATGAACAGTGTGACTGGTTTTGGCGCGCGTTGACTTGGTTTGATCGAGTTTTATTAATACAGCTGGGGTTCACAATTGTATATTGGCAGGGTCAAAATGGATATTGGACTGGCTCAAGGGGTCAAGGGTCAAGGGTCAAGTGGAGTTGGGCTAGTGTGTTGGGCCAGCTGGGTTGGATTTGGGATATAAAAAGGGTCCGGTTTGGTTTTGATATACAAGGACCATTTATGTAATTTCTGCCAAGTTGAGGGACTGAACCTGCCACTTTTACAAAGTTAACACAAGGACCAAACTTGCCAATCTTTAATAGTATAAGGACCACATTTGATTATTTTTACTTTTAAATATCCAAGGACTATATTTGACATTTTTGAAACTTTAGGGACCTAAGTTGCCATTTTGCAATTTTAAACTTCAAGGACCAAGTTTGACAACTTATGAATCCCTAGGGACTTTAAATAACATTTTTCTTTATTTTGATTTACAAGGGCTAGTTTTGACAACTTTTGAAACCTGGGGGACTAAAACTGCCAATTATGCAAACTTGATATGTTTTTCACCTGATTTTGATATTTTTGCATTTGAAACACATAAAACACTTATTTGTTATATTTTTATCATTTTGATGCTTTTCTGAGTGTTTTCAGATGTTTTTGCAATTTAAATGGTACAAAAATGATGAGTATTTAGACACTCATCACTCCACGTCATTCTTCAACATGCTCACACGCTCTTTGACGTTGGATTTTAGTAATGATGAAGTTCTTTAAGTCTTTAACTTTGTAGATTCTTTGGCTTGACGAAGAATCATTCTGACTTTTGTGTTGCTTTTAGATAGAACTTCCATTAGTGATGATGTTGGCATGAGCATGTGAAGAATCTGCACGATCATTCCGCTCCAGAGCTTCCATAAGAAGAAAACATGAAAACGGTTAGTAATAAGCGGATTCCGGCACTTACAAGTTTGAACTTCGAGAGTGTTAACAGCATAGTGTGAAAACACAACTCTAATTCTCACAAAGGCCGTTTCTGAACTGGAGTCCCACAAGTGAGATAACGCAATGTACCGAAGTACACCTACAGTTCAGATGAGTCGCTGAGGTACACTGAAGCATCACCTCACGACTGTAGACCGTTTGAGACACACTAAGCATAATCCGCGGGGAGTTACCGAAGTGACCTGCTGTCAAGGCTGTTTGATGTTGACCCTGGCAGGAGTTTCCATTCAATCACTGAGGATCACAGTTGTGAACCTCTCATAAATGTTCTCGACAGATTGCTAAGATCTGTGAAGGACTCGATAACGTACCACTGACGTTCTTATTGTTGAACGACAAGTGATGAAATGTCAAGTGTTCCTAAGAGATCTTTTGATGAATCTCGTGGATCTAGACTCAATAGTGCGTTTTGGTTTTCCTGAGCGGAGACTAGGGAGAGGGTCTCCTTCTTCAATATCAGTAATCTCTAAGAGAAAGCCGATAGATTATGTAGGGTTCCCTGTGAGAATGAAACACGCTTCTATTGAGAGAAACTTGAGTGGCTAAGAAGGTTTAGTGCATGCGTCACTGGGTCCATGACGACTTTTAATCTTCAATACCGATGTCACTAAGTGACAACCAGTAGCATATGAATTGAACCCGGTGTCTGCCCTAAGTTGAATAATCTGGAGGGCTATTTCTTTTCACCTTTTTCTTTGCATTTCTTTTTGATTCTTCAACTCCTTCTTTCTCCGATTCTCATTTTCTCCTTTTTCCAATCATACCTAAGGACTTCTAATTCTAACTATTGGTAGTGTCCTTGGGTAGATCCCTCCGGCTCTGGCGGATCATAGGACGGTTATTCCTAACCTTAGTCAACTTATAACTCCATGACTAACCTATGTTGCCATTAAACCATTTTCATGAAAATCTCTCAAAGTGTTTGTGAATGAAAAACATTTTAGTACCACTGTTGAGAGACAAATATTTTGCATAAATACTCCCCCTCCACATGTGCTTAAGAGTTTTTACGGAAATCAGCACAGTGAGGAAAGAGCGCGCACCTTTTGAATTGATCAACTCAAGATAGACAATCCCCCGCGAGACATAGTTACGTTGCATAGTTAAAGAGTTACATTGTCAGCTTTTAGGTGACAACTAGCTCTAATAACTACCTTGAAGGTGTAGACAAAACTCGAAAGGTTGTCAAACCCGTCAGAGTTCATGTCTACCAAGAGTTTCTCGAATGGTACATTCTATTCGAACAAGTCCTTTGCGAGACACGTTTACATCACTAGCGAACTAGCTTGAAATTATTACCCGTCCCGGACAAGTCTTTTCGAGTTACTAACAGTTAAGTATCGTCAATTCGTTGGTTAAGTCTATAGCACAAAGATTCATTTGCATTTACACAACATATTTCTTATCACATAATTTTCTCCCCCTCAAAAATGGCATATAAAATGTTATTTTTGAAAAGTTGAGAATAAATATGACCATTTCGAGTGTTGCGGGAAGAGTGACACAAAGAACATTTTGGTGAACAAAGTTTTAACTCAAATACTCCCCCTCAACAAGTGATATAAATGGTTGAGGTTTTGAAAATCATACGGGGAAGTACTTGTTCTTTTGAGTAAAACCTTTGAAAATTGAAAGGTTTGATAAGGTTTACTCAAAAGTAAGAAGCTTTCGTTCCCTATGTAAGGATTGTGGCACTGAAGCGTACCACAGGGTCCTTTCTTGACAAGAACGGGTTGTACACTGATATGTGTGCACAAGCCATAGTCATAATTAAATCACACATCCAAAATATTATGAAATAGAAGCAGTTTAAGGGGTACCAGGAAGTCCATCAATCTTGCCAAGAATGCGAACAGGGCGTTGATAGCCGGCAAGAGCAATCCTGGGATGACCACCTACAAAGCTCTCCAGAGTTCTGAATTGGTCCCGTCGATACAACCTTTCATCAATCATAGTGATGATCCTCTTCACATCCCTTCGATCCTGAGAATTCCATCACTTCGGAGACCCAATGCCTTCATGTATCGCCTTCAACCGATAAGCCAAGCCATCCCTAACCTTCTTCAATGTGTGATCCCCAAATTTGTTAAGATCTCTACACGCCATCAAGCAATTTCGTTGAAGTTCACTGCGATAAACGACGCTGAATGGTTTGTTGACGAGGGTATATTGTGAAAGCTGGTTGATGTCGGGAAGATCTAGCTGAGGTGGAGTGAAGTTGACACGGGTCTGATATGATTCAACTGCAAGCTGGAGATCTTCTACACGTTCTTTGATTACTCTTCTTCTGATGAAGATAAGCAAGGACTTGATGTATTCACGTTGCACTTTAGTCGAGAATTGTCTCATGCGACCCTGTACTTTGGCAAGGTACATGTCTTCAATGTCGTTGATAGACAAATTCTCAAAGTCCGCTTCAGAGAATGCATAATCCCTTTCGTCTTGCCTTTTGACCACGATATTCCGTAGGAAAGTGTAGTCCCATTTAGACAAAAGATCAACATGTATAATGGCCACGATTGCTTTAGTATTGAACACTTCATGTTGAGACTTCTGAACCTGGCAGCTTCTGTAGTAGATTCGTCGGCGTTCCGGCCAATGGTGAATCCCATACAATGCATCACGGTCATATACTGCCACATTGTTGAAGAACATGTGGTTAGCCCTTTCCTCGATGGCTATGCAGTTAGAGTATATCGCTGCTGGGAATGGAAGTGTCAGAGATGTAGCGTATTTCCTTGAACCATCGCCACCGTGTAGAAGAAATTCCAAGTCTTTGTTGAAGAAATATCGGAATGGAATCCTAGGCTGATCTGGTTGGCCAATTATTGGTAGAGGTTTAGACCAGTCGGTGTAATATGGAGGGTTGTCCCGTTTGGTGAATTCGATGTTTGCTTCGGGGTTGAGCCAATCCATGTTGTTAGACATAGCTCGTGCTATATTATCAAGGTGATACTCAACTTCAATAGCACTTTCTGAGCTGTCTTTGAGCATTTGAAATGCTTCATTCTTGATGCGCTTCAACTCGGATTTCGTCATCTTTTTCACACGGAATTTCTCTTGCAAGAACTTAGCATGCTCCAATGTACTACCGTCTTCCAGATCTTGACCTTCAGGTGGGTAGGGAGTAGAATTAACAAGTGTAGAAAACAAGTCGTATTCATCGGTGTCATCTTCATCTAGCCATGATACGACGTCAGCCTTAGGCGCCTTCTTCTTCTTTTTCTTAGGCCTGGATGAGGATTCTGGTTTCTTCACTTTGTCGGGAGAGGTGGGTTGTTGTTGGGGCTCATGGAATTCCTCATCATCACCACCCGTATACTCAAAGTGATCACCGGTTTTCTGAGTCTGGGGTGGTAATTCAGAAGAATCCTGAGGTTTATCTATAGAAGAACGAGGAGGAGATCTTTGTTGAGCTGGAGTCCGATGGGGTAGAGGTTGCATAGAAGATGATTCACCAGACTTCTTCGGGCGTTTATGCTCGTCATTCTTATCCTCATCCTTATCTTCATCGTCGCGTGGACGCTTAGGCCTTTCAGCTTCTTCTCTGTATGCTGATTTAAGTTGGTATTCCAGCAATGCTTCAAACAATTTACCTTCATAGGAGGCAAATGTTGCAGATCGTTTCGACATTTGAGTTACCAGCCAGTTAACCAATTCAGCATCTGAGAAGATTATGGGATCAACTGGATTGATGTTCACATGCATTGGAGTTGATTTCATAGTCTGTTTGGCCAGGTGTAAGAGATTCGGATAGAGTTGTTTGGTGAACATCTCCTTTGTAATTCCAGGAACGATGTCAAGAAGGAACTTGTGAGTGTATCCTTTGATCATCTCGTCCATTTTCCCTTGAAGATCATCTTTCATGAGCTTCTGGACATATTCCCTTTCAACTTGCATCTTGTCGTTCTCATCATGAAGATACTGTATCTGATCAGCGAAGAAATTCATTTTCTTGTAGAGCACGTCCTTCTTTCTGATCTGTTTGACAGCTTTAACGATTCGTGTCTTAGCTTGAGAGATCCAAGAGGCAGTTGGCTTCTTCACTGATCTGGATGTGGATCTGGTTGTTCTTTTTGATGGTGGTGGTGAGGAGTGAGAAGATGAATCCGATGATGATGAGATGTGAGGAGACTCCGGGTCCTTTGGTGGTTCAGAAGTTTCCTTCTTTGAGCGTGTAGGACTATCCAGAAGAAACATATCATAATCAACATCTTTATCTTTCTCGGACTTTTCAATTTATGGTTCTTCAATGTCATACTCAATAGAATCTTCCACGCGCTTTTGTTGTTGCTCCAAAGTGGTGGCACCAGTTCCCTTATCGGGTCGATTAACCGCATCAGGATCTGGTGTAGGTTGAACTTCGCCACTTGACCCTCCGGGGCCACCCATTTGATCCTTAGAAAATTCTTTCGCAACGTGTTGGAGTCTAACGAATTTGAACTTCCTCCTGTAATCAGTTTCCAGTGGCTCTTCTTCTGAGCTTTCCTCTTCGTGCTCAATCACTGGAGTCTTCCCTTTGCTTATATCTGCTGGTGGACTGGGAGGTTTTGCTACTGAAGGAGGTGCTTCGGTTGCAGATTCAGAGTAGAAGACCTCTTCTTCTGATTGTGTATCTTCAGAGCTTTCGTCCACTAGCTTTCTTGGCGGTTCAGGCTTTGGCATGGGAATGGGAACAGCTTCCTTAGAAGGTACAGTCCTTTTACGTGGAGGATTCCTCTTGGGGAACTTCCTCTGACTCTCAGTGCTTGCAGTACTCCCTGCACTCCCTCTTCTGGTTCTCCTTGTAGGTGTACCAGAAGATTTTTCATCGAGAAAACCAACTTTGTTCTCTTTCACAGCTACCAAATATCTTTTATAAGAGTAGAGTTGTTTGAGTTCATCTGAGAGAAGGAGATCCGGCAACACAACACCTTGTTTCTTGGTAGTTGACTCCTTAAATCTGACTGTTAGAGTGGGTTCGGACAACACGTCAAGATTGTCGGGGTCATTGATTCTCTTGGGGATATCAGAATTGAGTCCAAGAGCTCTTTGGATCAACAGTTTTGTGTATCTGATATAAGGAATCTTTGAGCCAAGCTTTTTGAGGAAGGTCATCATGTCATCCCATATCAGAGCTTCAATTTCGATGTGTTTCATGTTGATCAGAGCCCAAAAGATTTGCAGTTCCACGAGCTTGGGATGCTCATAGCCACTGTCACGACTAGAAACAGATTTGGTGATGATGATATAAAGGGTTCTCCAAGGCTGAGGAATGTTCTTAAGATCCACGTGAGAATGCTTATTAATAATCCCTGAAGCTTCGTCATACCCAATATCAATCAAGAATTGCAGAACCGTCTCTTTAGTAGGTGCAGCAGAGTATTCAGTTGGTATGATGTCAAGAATGAGGAGAACAGCCCGTAAGTCTGCAGGAGTGATGGTGATTTGCTTGTGATTGAGCGTCACCGTCACAACATTTTGACCTTTGATTATCTGCATTGTATTCCAGAATTGCTGTATGTAGATCTCCGGAACATTGGCAGAGTTGGTGAGCATGATCTGATATGGATGATTCTTCAGAATATCCACTGCAATGAGACAAGAAGATTCCGAGCAGGTGAGAGTTTCAAAGTCAACTCTGAGATTGTTCTTTCCAATCTTCATTGGATAGCCATGAGGGAAAATATCAGCAATTGTGAGAACGTTTGGTGCATCCACATTCATTTGAGCTTCCATGTCGTGATCTGAAACACATTTAGCCAAAAGAACCAACATATCGAAAGACATAATGTTAGTCAACAGAGGGTTTTATTGTCTAATTATTGAATGTGATGAGTCAATGATTGTTACGAGTCCAAAGTCACTTGTTTGTCCAATAGTCTAATGAAGTCGTGATAAGTTTCGTGAGTTAGTTAACTTTAAGTTTTAAAGTTTATGTTATCACTTATTTTTCACAACATATCAAACGTTTAAGTTTATTAGTGATATTATTGGTATCGTGACGTCATGATTTATTTATTTACAAGTTTGCACGCGTAACAATTCATAATGAAGGTTTAATTAAGGCTTAGGCGTAGAAATGGTAGCTTATGCGTAAACAGGAGTAATATACGCGTAAACGCAAGCTTAAGCGTTGGATCCTGACTTACGCGTAAGAAATATTACGCGTAGGAACAGGGGACCTTATGCGTAGAGCCTACGCGTAAGCGCATATAAAACCTTACGCGTAAGGCTTACTCGTAAGAGTAGACCTTATGCGTAGAGGTCACTGTTTACGCATATCCTTCACAGGATACGCGTAGTCCCTTTGTAGAACCTTACGCGTAAACGCTACGCGTAAGATTTCTCTTACGCATAACATGCTACGCGTAAGGTGATCCTTATGCGTAGATGGTTAACAACCTTGATTCTGATTTTTACGAGTAGCAAACCTGAAATAAATTCATCACAGCATCAATATTAACACCCACATTCATTGTATAACAGATTTACTCACAAATACTCAATTAAACATTTACGCGTAAAGAACCTTATGCGTAAACTAAAACCCTAAAGTTTATGAGTTACGCGTAAGAAATATAGCCATGGAATTTGCACCAAAGTTTTTCTGGTAGTTCTAAGAAGTCATGTGAGTGATATAACCAAGTATTAACATCCAATTTGCAGTGAATCAAAAATACCCAAATCTCAAGAACATTAAACCATAATCTCTAATTCTCAATCAATTAGAGTTTCTGGGTTGTTTTAAAGCCTACATATCATCAATTCACCATGATAACAACATCACACAACTATCTTTTTGACCATAAACATTCACATTTGAAAATACCCAAACCCACGCATAAACCCTAGTTTTTCAAATTCAATCAATACGTGATTCTGGGTGCGTTTTGAGTAGATAAGTGGTATCATTGATGTTAAAGAAACGTTTTGACACTATTATCTTAACAACAAAACTCACAAACATGATCATGTGTTCTTACACATATGCGTAGAACACAAGATCAACCATATACGTAAATTTAACCGTTGGATTCGTTTGAAAATCAAAACCAATGTTTAAAAACGTGTTACAAACACAAAATCACTTACAGATTGATGATCAAAACTTCGGATTTGTTGAACGATTAATAGGCATAGGATTAGTTTGGTGTTTGTAATAAATGTGAAGTGGTGAAGTTAGGTGGAGGAGTTTTATTAAAATAACTTTAAGCTTTTGGCAATTTTAGTCCCTCCACCTTTTCCATTTTCATCCAAAGCCTTTTAACTTCCATTATGGTTACCAAACGAAGAATATTTGGAAATAACTTTGACGACACTCCCCCTCGACTTTTGAAACAATAAAAGGTTATAAATTTTAGTCCGAGGAGTGTCAGTGAACCAGAAATGTGAGCACCATTTTAAAGAAATAACCTGGATAAGGTAACATGCAAGTACACAGTTATTTTGAAACAGTTAAGAATTTATTTTCTCCCCCTCAACACTTGATCGGAAAAATACTGAATTTTGAAGGATTAGAGTGTTGACGGAAGAAATGTACTTGCCATGTTGAAAGAAAAATAGATAGAAGAATATTTTTGTTGTTTTATCAGGTTTTATATTTTTGTATTTTGTTTTTGAAAAATATTTACAAAAGAGATTTTGGTGTTTGACTGGTTTTTAAGATTATTTTAAGAGTTCATCCAATTCCTCTTGAGTCAAACACCGCATACCAATCCGGTGGACCAACTCATTAAACCTAGCGGGAGGCAAGGCTTTGGTGAGTAGATCTGCCAATTGGTATTCTGTACCCACGAAGTATAATTCAACTGTACCCTGTTCCACGTGGTCCTTGATGAAATGATAGCGAAGATCGATGTGCTTAGATTTCGAGTGCTGAACTGAGTTTCACGAGATCGCAATGGCACTCCGATTGTCGCAGTACATCGGGATTCTGTCAAATACGTAACCATAGTCTTTGAGTTGTGTTCTCATCCAGATGACTTGAGCACAAAATGCCGACATGGCTACATATTCTGCTTCGGTTGAGGACAGTGATGTACAATCCTGCTTCTTCGATTGCCAGGATACCAGTTTATCACGAAGAAATTGTAGTGCTCCTGAAGTACTTTTCCATGAATCTAAACATCCTGTGTGATTAGCATCTGAAAAAGCGATTAGTTCAAAACCAGAATCCTTCGGATACCAGATCCCCAAGTTAATGGTTCCCTTGATGTATCGGAGGATTCTTTTAGCCTCAGAGAGGTGGGTTTCAGTTGGTCTTGACTGATAACGGGAGCAGAGATAAACGGCAAAGACAATGTCAGGTCTGCTAGTTGTTAGATACATGAGAGACCCAATAATACTTCGGTATTTGGTAGGGTCCACTAATTTCCCATGTAAATCAGCGTCTAGCTTCTTGGTATGAGTCATTGGTGTGGCATAAGTGTCACGGGTTTTCATTCCAAATTTGTTTAACAATTCAAGGGCATATTTGGACTGACTCAAGAAAATACCACGGGGTGATTGATGAACTTGCAGTCCTAGAAAGAACGTAAGTTCACCCATCATGGACATTTCAAAATTTTTCTTCATTAGTTTTGCAAAAGCGATTGAGTACTTTTTATGTGTAGACCCAAAAATGATGTCATCCACGTAAATTTGAACAATTAAGATATGTGCCCCGTGATATTGAATGAAAAGAGTAGGGTCGACCGAACCTTTGGTGAAATTATTGGCAATGAGGAAAGATGATAGCTTATCGTACCATGCCTGAGGAGCTTGTTTGAGACCATACAGAGCTTTGTTCAGTTTGTAGACATGGTTCGGGAACTCGGGATCAACGAATCCTTCTGGTTGGCTGACATAAACTGTTTCTCTCAGTTGTCCGTTGAGAAACGCAGTTTTGACATCCATCTGAAAGACCGTCATATTCATATGAGCCGCGAACGTGAGAAATATCCGAACAGCCTCAAGACGAGCAACCAGAGCAAATGATTCTTCTAAGTCAATACCTTCCTCCTGTCGATAACCCTTAGCCACCAGACGTGACATGTTTCTGATTACGTTCCCTTCAGCATCCAATTTGTTCTTCCAAATCCATTTAAGACCAATGACATAGACCCCTGTTGGACTTTCAACCAGTTCCCATACTTTAAGACGTTTGAATTGGTTGAGTTCTTCCTGCATGGATTCAATCCAGTTGTCTTTTGTCATTGCGTCTTTAATGTTTTTAGGCTCAGATTGACAGACAGTGAGTGCATAAATGCAATGTTCACCATCTGAGTGAAGACGTTGTCTCGTAACGACTGGTTGATTCGGGTTGCCAATAATATTTTCCAGAGGATGGTCTTTTGTCCATCGATGTGTAGAGGGTTGATGTTGGTATACATTGTGCAGATTCGGAGGATTCAAATGGTTTGTGGATGATTCCGCGACATCAGGTGCAGCAGTTTCATTAGCAAACGGGTTAAAGAACGCATTTGGATCAAAATCTGCATGTGGGGGTACTTCATTAAGAACATCATCAGCCGGTTCATCATTGTTGGAAGCGGTTTGTTCAACTGTTGTGGTGGAGTCAACTGGTGGTGCTTCTTCAACAGTAGTTGTTGTAGCAGATGTATCAGGTATAAGAGTAGTATCAGGTTGAGCAGCGGAAACAGCGGATACACCTGGAGCACGTTCATCAATATCGTCACTGAACAGTGGAGCAAATAACCTTTCCATTTGTTGACGAGTGAGCTGGGGGCTTTATTCAGCTGATGATGGGGTTTGAGGGAAGTTTAAGCGGTTGTGACCGGGTTCCAAGCTGTTATACTCAGAAGCCATTTCCGTAAGTTCATCAAAATGAGCATGAATCGTTTCCATAACATGTTTTGTACGACGATTCCAGATCCGGTAACCTTTAGAATTCTCACAATATCCAATAAAGACTCCAATGTCAGCTTTGGCTTTGAGCTTTCCAAAATCATCACGATCATTATTCGGATAGCACAGGGATCCAAATACATGAAAGTGTTTGAGATTCGGTTTATGGTTGTGGAGAAGCTCAAAAGGTGTTTTGTTGTGGCGTTTAGTAATCATAGAACGGTTTTGAGTATAGCATGCAGTAGATACAACTTCTGCCCATAAGTAATCTGGAAGTTTAGCATTGATTAACATTGTTCTTGCAGCTTCCACTAACGTTCGGTTTCGTGTTTCAACAACTCCGTTTTGTTCTGGTGTACGTGCAATAGATGTCTGATGCTCAATTCCCACTTTCTCATAAAATTCTCGAAGGGTTTGGTTAACAAATTCAGTTCCTTTGTCTGTTCTTATTTGGCGGACAGTGTTCCGGAGCTGAACTTGAATTTTCGTGAGAAAGGTGATGATCATTTGTGGAGCTTGGTCTTTGCTTCGAAGAAAGTAGACCCAAGTCCATCGTGAATAGTCATCAACAATTACTAAGATGTAGCGTTTGCCATTGATCGTTTGCACGCGTATCGGGCGACACAAATCCATGTGAAGAAGATGAAGCACATGCTGAGAGCTGTGTTCCACCTTTGAAGGAAAATGAGCACGAGTGCTTTTCCCTTGTTCACAGGCTGAGCAAAGGTGATCTTTAGAATACCAGAATTGTGGGAGACCTTCAACTAGTTTGTGTCGAGCAAGATTGGTTATAGTTTGAAAGTTTAAATGTGAGAGACGACGGTGCCATAGCCAGGATTTTGTTGATGTTGCCTTTGAAAGTAAGCAGATGGGAGATGAAGCAACCATGTCTTGCATAGAGATAGTGTAAAGACTTGAGTTACGTGAGCCAGACATAAGGTCGTTTCCTTGTAGATCACGAATGAAACAATATTTCTCCCTGAAAGCAACCTCCAAATCTCCATCACAGAACTGACCTACTGAAAACAGATTGTGACCGAGTCCTTCCACATAATAAACCCTGCTAATTTCGATGTTCCCATTGATATAGTCTCCGTGGCCCATGATAGCTGCGAAGTGATCATTCCCGAATCTGACAGTGCCAATGAACTTTGCAATAAAGTTTGATAACAGTTTAAGGTTACCTGTCATGTGTCGGGAACATCCGCTATCAACAATCCAGAGAATGATCTGTATCACCTGCATTACATACAGACGACACAGATGGAATAGAAGTAGATGTGGAACCTGAAATGTTAGAGGGTTCCGGAGCAGTTATAGTAGACATACACACATCAATAACTTTAGGCATCCATTTAAATCCTAGTGTGTTATATATCCATTTCTGCCATCTCCAACTAGTATTTGCTTTAGTCTTAGTGAAGGCACTAGGTGGTACTACATTCCTAGGAGGTGAAACTGGAGCTACAGGGACATCAATGCGGTTCTTAGAATCTAAAGAGGGCGGTCTACCAAGCACAGACTTAAAATGATTAGTGGGCCTAGAGGTATTCCGATTCTTAGGATTCCTTAAACGAGAGATGATAGCTTTAGCAACACATTTGTCATGACAATCAGAATTCATACTTTTACGACAAATAACACAAGGTGCATCAGACTGAATATCAAAAGTACTTAAAGGTTTAGCATTCGTTACATCACTATTTCTATTACATTTGCCAGACGCAATATCTATAGTGGAAGCAACGTGAGTCTTATTCATAGTCCTAGGGTGTTCTTCTACTTTAGCATTCCTTATTGATCTTTTCTTAGGTCGCAACTTCCTATTCTTCGATGTAGTGCTCCTAGGCTGTGA
This sequence comes from Chrysanthemum seticuspe, assembly GCA_019973895.1. Taxonomy (NCBI): domain Eukaryota; kingdom Viridiplantae; phylum Streptophyta; class Magnoliopsida; order Asterales; family Asteraceae; genus Chrysanthemum; species Chrysanthemum seticuspe. The sequence continues at coordinate 227,411,583 of BPTQ01000001.1, forward strand.
AGTGCGGACGTTTGGAAAAGAGGCAACTATTCCTGTTTCAGTAGAAGGAAGAACGTTAGCAACTTGTGTTTTGGCAGTAGGCATTCTAGGTTCACGATTACTAAGTGTTACTGGTGCTATTCTCTTAATCACAGTAGGCGGAAGTTGTTCATACTTTCCTAATATTTCTCTTAACTTAAAGATAGTGTGAATCAAATCTTGATTTTCAGAACGAATATTACCAGCAAAATTCATTACTTCTCTAGTGTGTGCAAGATAGTGATCAAGTTCGTTTGATGCTTCATGACGAGTCTTATTGAGAAAATCAAATATGACACCATATTCCTGTTTAACTTTTACAAGTTCTTGTTCATATTTTGAGATTTGACTTTTCAAAGACACGTTTTGATCATCCAGTTGCTCAAATTTTGGATTAAAATTGTTTGATTGCAACTGGTGGATTTTGTTTTGCAAATCAAGTTCACGATTTTGACAATCTTTTTGACACCATTGAAGACGAAGTTTTGCATTTGAAAGCTCGTTTAAGATACGTTCGTTTTCAACTTTTAAAGACTTGATTTGAAGCACATTATCAGTATTCTCAACAGTTACAACATTATCAACAGTATCAGCAGAGATATAATCAGATGCATGTGGCAAAGAATTGAATAACACAACATTATGGATATCAGCACAGATAACATCTTCCAAGAGTCGATCAACATCTTTTCTCAACATTTTCTTTTTATGTTTAGTATTAGAAATAGATGTTTCTGTTTTCTCGAAAACGACCTTCATCAATCCAAGTTCCTTATGAAAGTCCCGTTCCCAAGATAATACACAACTTTTCAAATTTTTAACATTTGGTAAAAGATTTTTCTGAAAAATGTCTCTTTGTTCTCGCGCCAGAGGCGATTGAAAATGTTGAAATTTGATTTCAGAATGATATTCTATCTCATGTTGTAAAGTTTTGAGGTCAGCCATGAAAAGGTCAAAATATCTAAGAATTTTGCAATTTTCAAGTTGTGAGTTTACTTCACTGATTGAAGGTAAAGGACCATAAGTTTGTGCATAATCTGGTTTGGGATTAACATTAGAAGACTCAGACGTTTTTATGATAATCCTTGGTGTGTTAGAAGAATCCGTTGGTGTGACGAAAGTGACCGGTTTTGAATAGTTAAAAGGTTTGTTGTAAACAACAGTTTCTAATTTTGATCGACTCTCGTCTTCTGCATCTAATTCCTCTTGACGATGATATTCAACAACACTTATAACAAAATTATCAATTTTATATTCTGCACTGGAAACTTCAGGATTTGGTTTGAATGCTTTGGTTGAAAGCTTAGGTTTGTAATCAGCAAGATTCGGTCCATATCCATTTGGATTGGGTTTTAAAGTAAACTTTTCAATAGCAGTTACTGACTCACCATGTTTGTAAACAACAGTTTTAAACTCTTTAAGTTTGTTTTGCAAGCCGATAATTTCTTCAAGATGATCATCTATTCGTTTCGTTGAATGCTTTTTGTATGCAGAGAACTGTTTTTGACAAGTTAATAACTCAGCCTTAGCTTTTTGATTTTCCAAGGTGAGAGCATTAATTTCCTTTTTATGTTCATGTTTCAGTTGTTCTATTTCAGACAACAAAGCATTCTTCGAAGCGGCTAGATCACGCATCTGTCTCTCTAAATATTTTTCGTTTTGATGAGATTTAGCAAAGGCGGCTTCAAAACCTTTTTCACGTTTTTCTTGAGTTTTGAAAAAGTTGAGTTGCTTTTGTAAACATTCAAAATCCTTGGTAAACAGTGCATTTTTACTTTTCAAGTCCTGATTTACTGCACGACATTCCTCCACTATGGATTGTTGGTTTTTAAGCCACAGATCAACATCTGGGCGAGGCAAAAGTTCGGTGTGTTCAACGTGAGTCACAACATGATCATTATTTAGATCCTCAAGTATAACCACGGAGTCAATTTGATTATCAAGGGAAACCATAAGGTCATCTTGATCTTCAAATGTAACTACGGGGTCTAGTTGAAAATCATCGGAATGAGATGTGGACGACTCATTTTGAACATTCTGAGCCTTGCCGGGTTCAGATGTTGGCGGAGTATTAGATCAGAGATAAATATGGTTTATTCAGGTACCTGAGACAAGCCATCAGTGTCATACACTGGGCCTGTGTCACTCATGTGTAACTCATGCATATTAGCCATCAACATAATAGCTGCATTGGCCTGCAAGTCCTCCATATCATCATCTGAATCTGCATCTGCCATAAAACTGTGTTCTTTGTCTGTGAGAGTTCCACCATCTTCATCCTTAAGAGCCAAAAGTAAAGCCTCCTTGTGATAAGCATTTCCCCTAGTCCTCGGCTTTGGGCATGCATTAAGCCAGGTGTCCCTTCTCATTGCAGTTGTAGCATCAAAGACCATTCAACCCATTCTGAGCATTTCCTTGTTCCACCACTTGAGCTCTGTTGTTATTCCTACCCATAGCATTAAACCCTTGACCACCGCCCATCTGACGACCATAACCACGATTCTGAACTTCAACTAGTCCATTGTTCACAACAGCCTGATTCCTTGTGTTTGATGAGGAACGAATGCGATTGTTGGATTTGTTTGTATAACGGCCAAAAGCATTAGCAATCATAACAAATCCTTGTTGCAATGTTTCGAACGGATCGGATTCCTCATTAGCTTGACTATGAAGTGCCTGATCATTGTTGTTTTTGTAAGGAACCAATTGATTATGTTGAGATTGCTGTGATTGATCATTTGGTGTGATAGTGGCAGTTGGTTGAGTTGCTGGTTGAGGAGGATAATTGTTTTGAGGATACAAGGCAAGTTGTTGATTTTCCGGATGTGAAGATGAAGCAATTTGAGCACGGAGAATCCTTTCCTTATCAACTTCCTTTTGATGAGGCTTCAAGTAATCGTACAACAATCCATATGTAGAATGATGCATGTTCTTCGCTTGACGGAGAAAAATGACATACTTCTCCCATTCAGGACCAAGACTACTCAGGAACTTAGTATTAACTGCAATTCTTGGCATGATGATTTTGTGTTTATCCAAATCATTTATGATGTCTGAGAATCGATGATGATAAGACTCTAGTGTCTCTCCAGGTTCAATCATGAAGTGTTCATAAGCTAAGTAAATTTTGGATTCCATATCCTCCTGATTGAGTGCAGATCCTTCCATAAGAAGATGAATATGTTCCCACATTGCCTTTGTAGTCTTTTGAGCATCAACACTTCGAAGAATTGGGTTTGGTAATCCTAAGAGCATATATTGCATTGCAAGCTCATCAGCTTCATAGTGTAAAAGTTCTGCTGCGTTCAGGTCTGCAACAGTAGCAATGTTTGATTGTTCATCTCTTGGTGGATTAGAATTTGGATCTCCGGGTACAATGACAGTAGGCATCTGAAATGGACCTTCCAAGATAACCTTCTTTAAGAACTTTCCATGTGGCTTCTTCAGATCACAAAACCTAAAGAACCTAATTACCCATTGATCGTAGTTTCCTGGAGTGAGCATTGGAGGTCTATCAAGTGATCCAGCCTCATAAATTGATTGTTGGCTGCTTAAAGCTTCACACATCTTTGCAAACCAAGTGGGTTCCTTCATAGTGTTCCTTGATGGATGTTGATTGAAATCGTTTGTGTAGGGTTGAACTTGAAGACTTGGTGGTGGTTGAACCATTTGTGGTGGTGGAATTACTCCAAGTTGTGGAGTATGTTGTTGATTAAATTGTTGTTGATAAATTGCTTGTTGTTGATTCCATTGTTGATGTTGTGGACTTAGTTGTTGTTGTCGTTGAGTATAAGTGTAAGGGAAATAGTTAGAGTATGGTGGTTGTGACATGTTGAAAAACTTGTGTTGTTAAATGGATCTTTGTAGTCGAATGAACCTTTGTTGATGAAGTATCCTTAGGCGTAGAAATCACAATAAACCAAGTAGCACTTATGCGTAAAAACACCAAAGTTACGCGTAACAGCAAGAGTTACGCGTAGGTTTAGCTTACGCGTAAGAAAGGAAAAAACACTAAAGTTATGCGTAAAACAAGAAGTTATGCGTAGAAAACTTAGGCGTAGGATTACCTTATGCGTAAGACAAAGCTTAGGCGTAAGAGAAATCTTATGCATAGAAGTTTCTACGCGTAAGCTTATGCTTATGCGTAATTTTAGGGTTTTACCCAAATGATCTTTTACACTATCACAGTGCAAAAGATATCCAAAGTCGACGTATTTTCAGGCTTATCCAAGCAAGAAAATACGGAGTAAACCACGAAAACTGAAGATCAAACCACGGAATTCTTATGCGTAAGATTAGGGTTTCGTTAGGCGTAGAACTACTCGTAAAAATGACTTTTGCCCAAAGATGTTTATAAACCAGATTTTTGTGATAAAATAGCTTCAATATCACCAAAATAACACAAAAGTGTGAAACTTGATGATCCAAAGTGTCTAAAACTGTTATGCGTAGAAATCGTACCACGAATAAAACCAAGCTAGAAAATGATGATCCACACGTAAAGGTTGAAACTTTTTGCCAAAAACAGTTATTTTAACACCTTAAAACATTGAAAGTACAAGAATCTTGGATTCAAAAGTGTAAAAAATGTGTTTTTAAGCGAACCAAAGTATCACCAACGAACCGTATGTTCTACGCGTAGGACCAAAAACCCACTTCAAAAACAATAACGATTCACCCAACTATTTGGCGATTGATACCACTGTTAGGTCACAAAGTTTACAACACAAGCATCAATGAAAGAAATAGAGAAGAGATAGAGGTCTGTTGAACAACACACACACACACGCACGTATGAAACTATGAAAGGTTATGCGTAGAGAGTGAATGAGAAATGAATTGAACAACTAACCCTCAAGTGAGGGTTATTACAAGGTATTTATAGGAAGGGGAGCTAGGGCAACACTCCTACTCCCTTCCTTTCCTTAATGGACATGGGCCTAAGCTCATGGGCCTTCTACATAAGCTTAAGCTAATAACAAACATAAAGGCCATAATTAAGCTAACTATTACATATGAATCACTAACACTTGATATAGGTTTAGGAGTGATTCCAACAGCACCATCCATAGTGTTTTAAGCCATCTATTCACATTGTTTTATGCATGTGGAAAGTCACCTTTACCTAATATGTCTCACAAGTCAGCTCCACACGCTTTAATAAAAGGTTTTTGATTCTTTATCTCTTCAAATAAAATGTTGTAATTGTTGCTTCTTTTTGCTGCCAAGCTAACGACATCTTTTGTTTCAGGAGACATCAGTGCAAACAAATATGGTGATCACTATTCGACCAACAAAAATTGCATCTCTTGCTGGTGTTCTCTCATCCTTTTTGTTGGGCGAGTATTGATCACCACTTATGATTCGTTGTCTTAGACTTATGATGAGTATATCACAACTGCAATAGCAATTACAAAGATGGTAAGGAAAAAAAACCCTGCTGTCTGTAACAGATTTCGTACACAAAAGGCATACGTATTACTGAATTTTTATATTGTTTCTGGTGTTAGGGTAAAAATTGTGTATTTATAGTTAAATGTATCATCTAACATCGTTTGCCAATATTGGCAAATAAAGAACGTAGTGCACTTTAAAGTGCAAAGTTTCTAGCAACCAAAGTTTTTTTTTTCCCTTTGAAAATAAACAAACAAATCTATTTGTCACCCAGATTCTTTTTACTTTAAAGCACACCACGTTCTCCATTTGCAAATCTTGACATGTGATGTTCAGCATAGTTGCTCATTTTGAGGTCCCATATAGTTTCTTTTGTTTTTTCAACAATCTAGCGAATCGCTTGCTGCAAGCCTTTGCAAAAAAGGAAGTTGAAACGACAAAAGGATTTGTAAGGGAACTCAGAAGGGTTAACTATGATGCTTGTACCAGTTACATTTACACTATTATATATGAAATGAGGAGAATACCCTTACTTGGGTACTAAATTAACAGATTAATAAATTGACTCTCCTGACTACAATGTTGATTGCAAAAGGCAATGATGAACATTCTGCTTATTAACTGTTTCATCAGTATAGCTAATGTATCCCCGTATCTTGGCACGGTAACCAGGACTCTTATATGGTTGCAGCCATGGCGGGTGTGTAGGATGGCTAAATGAATTGCATATCTGAGCCTCATTTTAAATGTCAATATCACCTGAGGTTTCTGTTTACATGTTTCATTTGTTTCTTTCTAAAACCAGTGTGCCTGCAACTGATATGAATACGTTGTATGGAACTCTCTACACTTCTATATTGTGCAAATCCATACTATTTTATCCTGATATTAACATCATATGCCAATATTGAGAAATGAAGAGTGTGATGCATTTAGCAATCGAAAACTTTTCTATCTTTCCTTTAACCTACATCACAATTTTTATTTCTTAATAATGGCATACAATAATGGTCAATCTGATTTTTACCTACTGACACACTATCTCAGCATATTTTTGTGAACTAAGAAACACAAAAAGTTTCTTGCATACACTAAATAGACCTATGTTAAAGTTTCATTTGAACAGTCATTCGGAAAATATATAATTTTTATGATGCAAATGCAAAAATGACTTTTGTGTTTGCTGTAAAGATACTACAACCCCATTTAAATAATATATTCCTGTAGATGATACTATGCTTTCACTCACAAAGATCACTATAGACCTTTTAGTATCGGATCAGGCTACGTTGGCTGGTCTTGAAGCACCTTATGTATGATTTGGATCCAATTCATATTACTTTTTCAAGGTGTAACCCTACCAACAGCATCAAGGCTATGACGAATTCTAACAGGTAGTTTTTAAAATGAGATTGACCATATCTTGGCTTGGCAGCTTGTTAAGGTTGCAGACATGGTGGGCAATCCACTTTTTTCAAACTACTGCCCTATCCGAGGCTGTCTTTTATAACAAATGCTTTTCTGTTTGCTAAGCTTACCAACACCATCAAGGCTATGATGAATTCTGCCGGGTAGTTTTAAAAATGAGATTGCCCTTATCTTGGCTTGGCAACTTGTTAAGGTTGCAGCCATGGTGGCAGGGGCGGATCTAGAGTTATAGGACTTGCATACCCTCTACAACCTCTTAGTAGTGTAAAAAAATGAAATTTGAGATTTTATATAATCATTATACTTTAGGTGCATACCATGAAAATACCACTAAAATAAGTGTGCACACCCTCGGATATTTTCAAATTAACAGAGCAATCAAGTGCAAAATATTAATTTAAGAAACTTAATAGGAAGAAGAAGATGAAGAAGTTTGCTGTATATTTTTGAAGGAAGAAGAAAGCAGAAGACAGCGAAGAGATGAGTTATGAGTAAATGGGTGAATAAGTTCAGATTCCAAAGTAAATATCCACCATACAAATTAAATACATTATTAAATGTTTTCTAATTTAAGTTTGTCATTTTTTTCTTAGCTATTGTCTATTGTGATTGTTTATGTTATTTATATGACTTTTTACACACCTTAGGATATTTCATCTGCTATTCTGAAAAATTTCTAGTGTTTAAGATACCTTTGAGCTTTTATATTACAAAGAAATGACGATGAAAGTGTCAAGGACGAGACATAGTAGATGTACTGTGTAGCGAGTGCTAATAAACGATTATACATGCAAATCTTTATTAAAAGATGAGAAACAATATTTCATTTGCATTTTTCCTTATACGAAAGATCGAACCGCTAAACATGAAAACCAAAAAATCCGACCCGAAAACTCAAACCGAAAACCTAAATTTGTAAGCTTAACTTGATTACCGAACATCCTATCAAATAGTGCATACCCTTCTAAGAATTCCTAGATCCGCCACTGCATGGTGGGCAATCCACTTTTTGCAACCTGCTACCATATCTCAGCCTGTCTTTTGTGACAAATACAAAAGCGGACCAAAGAAGGCTTATGTGAACAGTACTTTGACAAATGCTATAGTTTTATAATGACTTTTCTATTTGTTGTGTGCCTTCCTATTTTTGATAGATAATTTACACTCAAGTATGCAGACACCAAGGAAAATCTTTGCGCTTGCGACTTTCAAAAACATCTAGTATGCTTTCTCTTAAACTTCTTATAAAGGTTGTGTAGCCTGTTAACGTGATAGATAAGTGAGAGATGGTCCAGGTCAGGCACACTCTTTTATCCAGACTTGTAATTACCAATACAAAAAACATACCAAAGAAGGCTTCTGTGAACAGTACTTCAACAAATGCTCATAATCCCTCTCACCAAAAGACTGTGTCCCCATTATGTGACACAACCTGAACTTCTTTCTGATGGTGTGTGGTTTAGATATACGCATTTTCAATCTCTTATTTACACTGCGATGAGTTTAACGGGTATAGATAAATGTAACGTTACAAATGTGTTGGTAAAACAACCTGCTTCATATTGCAACCACAGCAATTACATTTTCAGCCACTGCCCTATCTTCAAATATGCAACTATGCCACCATCTTTTAAGGCTACCCCCAGTAAGGGGCTTCAATCCCCTTCATTTTCACTGCCACGTCAGCTTTCTCTCTCCAGCGACCTTCAGGCGATTGGGTGCCCCAGTAAGGGCGACCATGATCAACTTTTTTTTTTAACATTTTTAACACAAAATAAATTTTCATTAATAATTAAAATGTTACATAATAATTCTAATAAAATAAAAACATTACCAAACTTATTAAAACATTACAACACTTATTAAAAATCTAGGTTGTGGCGTGCCTTGATCGAGTCTTTGATTTCCTGCATTTTCGTTGTTGTAGTGCGGGCAAAGATGGGTCGATTGGCGTGCAATAGAATATGATGTCTTTATCATATCTTTTGTCGCTCAAATTCAAGTTTTTCTTGTTCTAGTGCCAATCTTTTGTCTTCCCTTTCTGATTTCTTTTGCTCCAGCTCCAACTCCTTTTGCCTTTGATCCAGCTCTTTCTTCTTCAAATCATAGTATCCGCCTGCCAGCTCATTCTTCTGTCCGAATGCCTTGGACTTGATGCTTTTCCATTTCTCGCCAACACCTTCCATATAGCTAGATTTGGAACACTCCGAAGATTTCTTTTTATTCTTCTTAGCGGTATCACGACCAATTGGTCACTCAGGCACAGGCACAAGCACATCCGAGTGCACATCCGAGTCGGTTTCAGAAGTCCTTGCTTTTTTCCGACTCTCATCTTGGCTTAAAAAAGCCAGTATCTCATTATCCTTCCAAACCGAATGGTCCCTCAAAATTTACCAACAATGCTCCAATACAAACGCATGATTACACACTACTTGGTATTCATCACACGCTCGTCTATAAACAGTGAGGTCATTCTCACCACTTCCGTAATTCTTGTAAGCATTGTTGTAAATAGCACAAAATTGACCAACTCTAGGACGAATCCTATTTTTCCACTTGGTAATGATAGAGTTGTACGTTCTTCCGAAATAGTCTTCTCGTCATCAATGTTAACCGAATCGTGATACGATCCATGAGCCGAACCTTGACCCGAACCGTGATACTCTTGAGTCGGATAACCCGAACCGGTTCCAACATAAAAATCATGATTGGTGTATAATTGTTCTTCGAAATCAAAAGCATCAAGATTGATACGGTTAACCGGAGAATATTGTTGATAATTTGAATATGAAGACGTTGATGAATCCATTGTTGGACGATACACCGATTCGGGTGAGCCATACATAGATTGTTGGCCTCGACGGGAGTGACTTTGTTGTTGTTGTTGTTGTTTGATGTTTTGATACGGTGGAACAAATGGACGATTTATAGGATGGTTTATAAAAAATGGATTGTTAGTTTGTTGTTGTGAAGCTTGTTGGGATTGATAATCGAATGAAGCGGGTCGGAAATTGATGCTTGGTGAGACACCGGTTAACCGGAAATTCGGATCCGGTGTTAAAATATGCGGGACGTTTTGTGCTAATCGGGATTTTTGGCCTTTTTGTTGTGGTGTTTTCTTAGACATTTTGATAGAGATGATTATGAGATTTTTGATAGAGAGGATTGCGAGATTTGTGAATTTAAGTGAGTAAATATGTTGTGTATTTATAGGGTAGTTTAGTAGATTTTTATTATTATTTTTTTTTTTAAACGCACAAATGGTCGATTTTGCAACGGTAGGAAAATTATTATTTTTTTGTTTGAACCACTTTTGCAACGGTAGGATAACTCCCCACCCACATTTTTTGCATATTAAATGTCCAATGTATTCGATTGTGGCAACGACCGAGTTCGGTGAAAAGTGGAGCTCGATCGATTCCCCACATCAAGGGGATCGACATGTGATCGATCGACTAAGTCGATCACCCTTGCTTACCGCGTCCAACCTAACACTGTTAAGGCTATGATGAATTCTAATGGGTCTTTTGATGCATAAGATTGGCCATATTTTGGCTTGGCAACCCTTAAAGTTGCAACCATGGTAGACAACCCACTTCTTAACATCTGCTACCCTATCTGAGCATGTCTTAATATGTATCAGATTATATGAAGATATGATTTTCATTTGCATTCGATTAAAGGTGATAGCATTTGCATTTTATATACTTTAATAATATACTAGATTAAATAATTATTGTTAATTTTATCTTTTAAAGTTCATTGCAGTTAACTGTCAAACAAAGCTAGGAGACCAAGTGCTAGACTTTTTCAGCTTATAAACCGTGTTCCTACGATGGCAGACTCGACATTCATAATTCATAGATGATAGGCCTTGCTTTCATTATAGAATTGTTATTTGTAAACATATATTACTTTTAATCCAAATGTTTTAGATGTTAAGATTATTATAGTTGTAATGTTATGCTATATATGTTTATAACTTTTAAATAAATTGAGCTTTGACACTAAACTAATTTTTATTTTCCCATCCAAATGCAATATACTATATAGAATCTAGATCAAATAAGATCAAGCTTAAAGTTGTTAAAATGAGATCCAACTAAAATTTGACAAGCGACACTCTCCTTATAACAAAAATAAAATTTTTATTAACTACAACTAAAATTGTTAAAGTTTCGATAGATTTCTTTTTAAAATTTACGAAACCTAAGTGATACACTTTGATTAGAAGTGTAATGTGTATCAGGTTTTTGTATGTGTATCACATTTTGGAATATTTATTAGTGTAATGTGTATCAGGTGTATCACTAATCCAAACTCATGTATCATTTGGTTATTAGTTACTAAAATGCTAATTTGTATTAAAATATTATTTTTGTGTGTATTATTTCTAAACTTGTTATTTATAAATGTTTTAATGGTTTTTTAGACTTGATCTTATTTTTACAACTTTAAGTTTGATCTCACGTTAACTCTCCCCCTATATAACACCTAAACATCTCTAACATTTTATAACAATAGTATTCATAGAAATTGCTTTGACATCGGACTTCTTCTTTTTTTTTACACTGACTAAACTAACGTTTACAAACATCCCGCAGCAACGTACGGGCATATATACTCGTTATACAAATTAAAGGTTCCTCAGTATCATATGCATACATATGAATTACATAAGAAAGACAAAAATAGTGAAAAGATATATATGACCTCTGAGTTCAAATTATAAATACTAAAGTTGTCTCTAGATTCATCCTTTGTTTCAATACATGTTGATAGTTGTTGCTTGGCTGGCCCGGCTGTATAATGATTATATCAGAACAAAACTGCATTATTTCATCTGCAAACAACACAAAGTAAAAATCAGTTGGTTTCGGACAAATGAGGTGTTTAGAATTGTGTTTTGAATGATTACCTGATTATTGAGTTTCAAGTCACATGTGATATTTCTCATGTAAACTCATTAAGTTTTTACGGGCTAAATTATTACTTTTGGATAATATTTTTAGGAGTAACTGCGATACAATGGATACTATATATCTGATTAAGTAGAGGCCATCCTACATGTAAATCCTTATAGAAGCTGAGTTTGGCAAACATTTGAGCACATAATTATTTGATTATCACAACTTCAAACATCCCAAGCACATCCAAACGCCACAAACTGTGTTGTTATAATAATCACTTCCATACCACAATGGCATACACCCCCAAAATCTTACTTATAATAAACTAAGTGGAAGTTATAAAGTTACCTTGCTTGTTAAAGCCAAGATCCATTACACAAATCTTCCTCATCTCCTTTGGAAATTGAACGATTTCATAGTAAATGCAAATGTAACCGCAAAGAGTAGACAGAACACTACTACTGCAGTAGCGGCAACACCTAGGAATTCATGCTCGTACCCAAATTGGTCTTTCAGAAACTGTCTTAATGGAACAGAACGAGAACCATCAGCAAGCTTTATGGGTTCATTCACATCCCCATATTGTGACGTCAAAAGCCCATACAAACTCCAAGCTACCGGATTTGCCCAATAATACCATCTCCACCATATAGGAAGCCTCTGTTGATCAGAATACATAGCACAAATAAATTTATCTTTACCAACTTTGTGACAACATAATTAAGGTGCACTGCAACAAATATGCGATTTGCACACTTTTTCTACACATTCTACGAAAATGTGCAACAATTTATTAAGTGAACTGAATTTATAAAATGTGTAAAAGATGTTAAATTTATAAGCACGGAAAAACTAAGTTATAAGTATTTTCAGGCTTATAACTGTATTTAAAAATATTTGCACTTGTAAGCGTGCAAAAACATATAAATTTGTCTACACTTGTTAATTTCAAATTACCAATTTTTTCTCATACATTTAGGAATTAAGTGAATCAGGTGTAACATTAATTTAACACTTTCAATTGTAGAAAACGAAAAACTATATCTTTTTGCACACTTAGAATTAAAAGCATTAAAAACTAATTAAGAATTGTAAACATTTTTAAACAAGATTCACACATTTTTTCCCTAAATCATGGAGAAGGGTTGTGAAAATCGCGTCTTTGTTAGAGTTGAATATAGAGGATAAAACTGATAGAGCTAAATTACCATTCGGACAATCATAAATCCACTGAAAAGGTTCCACAACATATAAAAAGGCGCAGCAACAATGGCAGCAATGTTATGGTTGGGGGTAACAGCAATCGTCATCATTCCAAAAAAGGTGAAGTATAGCAAGGTGAAATACATAAAGTATATGTACCAGAATAGTTTCAATACACTCCACTCAAATGATGCCAAAAAGTAGAAAATAACACTATAAACGAGTGACTGCACATAGACATAAGGGAACTCTATCGCAACCTGGATAAGCAAGTGAAAGTTATACAATGTGTTTATCATATAGTTAACAAAATTATGTCACAAAATTATGACTCATAATAGTGCAGATAGTTAAGCACAATTTACCTGAGCAAATGCAAACGGTAAGGCGGAATACATCCCTGCTGCTCTCTCGCGGTAGGAAACTGACCTTTCAACATAAACCACTGGTTGAACAGAAGTCGCATTCGTGATTCCAATAAATAATACTGCTGCATACATTGATCCCATTGCATTGAATATGTCCTGTTGTGTCTCTCTGTGAAAGAAAATGAATATAGATATTAGACTAAAATAGTCAAACACTAAAAATAAATAGTCAAACACTAAGAATAGCCAAGTTATGTCGAATAAGTAAACCTTTTAGCACCGAATTTCCAGCACATTGTCCCAAACATCAATGAAATGATGACCGTGTAGAAAAACCGTACAGCGGTATATTGTGGGTTCCGCCAGTATGACAGATTTTGCTTCCAAAGGCATGCGAAAAACTGGCCTAAAAATGAATGAGAATATCTGGTTGGGAAGAATAAAAATTTTGAATCTATATCAGGTTTGCTTAAGTTTTCGACTAGTTCTTGGTTTTGCCTGAAAATGTAAATGCATAACAGCAATAAGTTCTCGAAAAAGTAACACTGTTATACATGAAGTTAACACAAAATGTATTAAAGCAAAGATTAACGCACAAATATAGATTTGAACCACGGTAAACATCAGCGAAGTCAACTCCAAGGCGGTGTTCTTCTGTTGATGAAGTAGCCTCAAGAATCCAAGCAGCGGGGTTGTATCCGGGTCTTATCTTGGGAACGCCGTTTACCGCCTATAAGAGACAAGTGTATCCTCAAATTTTCAAAATCAATAATATATTTAATATGTAGAGCAATGAGGGCAACATGAACACAAGAAAGTACATTTTTATGAAGAGAAACAAACCTCAAAAAACTGAATAACTTTGTGAGACCCAGTGCCCAATGGACCAGCATATATGAGCTTCCCACCACGTTTCATCAGTAAAAGCTATAAGATGAATCTGTTAGCTTAACATTTTCATGACATGCTATATGTTATGGTCCGTTTTTAGATTAGTCACGTGAGTGTTAGTGGCGAGGGTCGGGTATGTTTTGGCGGGAAATTCAGTTACAAGTGAATTTCCAATATAAGTCACTTAGAGTTCTCATTTTCAGATTCATGTTTTGATTGTGATTTCTTCCCCAAATCCTCTCTCTTAATTCCTGTAACTCAGAGTCATTCAATTAATAAAACTCCCACTTGAGATTCTATTCTAGTTCTTGAATCTTTAGTCAGTTTTATCTCTTCTTCCAGTATTGTTACTCAAGAAGAGCATTACAATTGGTATCAGAGCCTCTTTCCTGGCTACTGAATTATCGTTTCCGATTGTTTTCCGGTGCATTTTGAAGTTTTCCGGTGAATTTTACGTTTTCCGGCGAAGTTTGTTAGTTTTCCGGTGAAATCCGTCACAGTTTGTTACATTTCCGACAGAAGTTGTTGTAATCTGTTACAAGATGGTAATGCTTACAAGTAATGCACTTGTTCAAGAACAGTATAGTGGAACTAGTAAGGATAAAGTTGATGCACATAAGGTGTTTGTCGAAATGACAATGAGTAGATTTCTCGAAAAATATGGTACGGTTAGCGAATATTATCATTCATTTAATTCATGTTGGTCTTCGATGTTGACAAAATTGGAGGAATGGTATCTAGCTGATCTTTTTACTTGTGGGTTGCCTTTAGAAATTGCAATAGATGTTAGAATTTACAAACCGAAAAAGCTTTATGATGCATATTGTTTGGCTATTAGTGCAGAAGCTTTTCTTGCAATCAAAAAACCTAAACAAGAGGGTTCGGTTAAAGAGTATTATGAATTGTTTAATTCATTTGTTGAAAGAAAGGGTGTAGCCGATGTATTTACGGTTACTCTCTTCATTGAGGGGTTACATCCTGAAATTGGAAAGATTTGTAATTTGTTCAAACCCAAAACGCTTCATGATGCATATTTGTTGGCTAACATGCAAGAAAAGACTAATGAGCTTATGCAGGAAGGATTGATCAAGAATACTGAATTGAGTTATGAGATTCTTGATAGTGATGAGATTCTTGGTAGTGATGAGATACTTGATGATGATGATGAGATTCTTGGTAGTGATGAGATTCTTGATGGTGTAGTTGACAACCAAGAAACTGTAGTATCATTTGACGAGCCAAAAGTGATTATTGATGAACCAAAGCTTCCTAAGGAAGGTGATAAAGTAAGTAGAATTACACCTTTGAGAATTGACAAGATGTTTGTTGGTTTGGATATTAAAAAAAATGACATGTTTGTTGAAGATTGTGACATTGAATTGTCATGTTTGGTTGATGTTGGAAAGGAAAATAAATATCGGGAAGCTTCTGATGTGTTTGGGTGCAAGAAGCTTGGTTCTGTGAAGACAGGCCGTAGTGATTTTGGGAATGTTTGGTATGAAAGATGGGATGAATCAATGTCATTGGTTGGGAGGAATCAATGTTCAGTTGTTTGTAAGGGTTTTGGGTATGATCAGTTTGATTCCAAAAAGTCTGTTATAGAGGTTCTTAATGATGCAGAAATTGATTCTACAAAATGGTTTGAACATTATGGTGTTGGTCGAGCCAAAAAGAAGGTTCATAAGTGGTGCCTTATCGACCGAGTTGGTATTGGTGATATGCGTAAATGTGAAGTCTGGATCATAAGAGTCAGAGATGCATTATTGTTCGAGTTACATGGGTGTTTAGGTTGTTTGGACATATCTTCTCTTAGTAAGGGATATGTGGACAAAGCTAACGTAAGTAGTAAATTCATTTTAACAGTTGAACTAGTGTTTGATCCAGGAGGAAAACGAGTTTCTGATTTCAGTAGGCACAGTAAGTGCAACCTGAAGTATGAGAAATGGGAGTTTGACGTATGGAGATGGCCAAAGAGGAAAAAGAAAAAAGTTATGTTAATTGATGAAATGATAGTTGTTACTGATTGGCTTAAGGAGCAGTTGAAGAGGAATGGGAAGTTGGTGATAGTCCATGATGCAGAACTAAGGAAAGAGTTACTTAATCATTTTTATCACCCAGTACCTGGTTCAATTCGTGGTTCAGTACCTGATCCTGATCTAGTACCTGGACAAAGTAACACTAAGGTGCCTGGTCTTGGTCATTCAATACATGATCCTAGGCTACCTGAAGTATTACCTCAACTAGTACTGGAACCACTACTTGATACAGTGGGCACTGAAAGAAACATTGAAGAAGAGAGTGGATTATATGAACTAGAGCCTGAACTATTAGACACTGATAAAGACACTGAATTTGCAAATGTGGATACTCAAGGATGCAAAGGGCTGTTAGTTCATTACATTAATTCAAGGAGTGACTCATTCACTAGGATGATCAGTTCATTGTGTAAGTTCGGGGGGTGGTTTCTGTATATATAGTTGAGATAGCGCCTCAAAACTGGAGAGGGAGTTTAGGTTCTGACAAAACTATCAGTCATTATTGGGGATTATGTTTGCTTATTTGCTGGATTTTTGTAAGTTGGAGAATACTTGCAAATTTAGATTCGATTCTTTAGGTCAAGAATCTCTTAAGGGGAATGAATTGTTATGGTCCGTTTTTAGATTAGTCACGTGAGTGTTAGTGGCGAGGGTCGGGTATGTTTTGGTGGGAAATTCAGTTACAAGTGAATTTCCAATATAAGCCACTTAGAGTTCTCATTTTCAGATTCATGTTTTGATTGTGATTTCTTCCCCAAATCCTCTCTCTTAATTCCTGTAACTCAGAGTCATTCAATTAATAAAACTCCCACTTGAGATTCTATTCTAGTTCTTGAATCTTTAGTCAGTTTTATCTCTTCTTCCAGTATTGTTACTCAAGAAGAGCATTACACTATAAAAGTAGAGGTGGCAATATGGGCGGGTTGGTGATTTGGGTAATGAGTCAAATTGGTAATTTTTAGGTACGGTCAGGTTGGGTTACAGGAAAGGATATTGATTTTTGATGAAACAATTCATGGTGTTTTACAAATTCAAATGCACTTTGGTTGAAAACTCGTTCAACCCTTTCTTTTTCTATCTAATCATTTTGATTTATACATTTGACCATCTAAAATTGATTAAAAGGATTAGAAATAAAACTACTAAACTTTCAACTGTTTGGCAGTTCAACCCAGAGACCTTTTTTGCATGATTTAAAGTTTAGAGTTTAAAGTTTAAACCATATAACTTTTCTGGGGTGATTATTTTGCAAATTTTCATTATCAAAAAAAGTTGAGAGATTACAACACAACATGCAAAATATGTTTTATGCGACTCCAGCGAGGTAAGGTTGATTGGTGAAATCCAACATAAAAAAAATCATAAGGAGAACCACCACGGAAAGAGGTTTCGTAGTTAAACCGCCAGTAAATTGAAGGTATACATATTTTACCATTATAAACCAAGTAACACCTAATCAACCCATTCATAAAGGTATGGCTAGCAACAGTGAGCTATATAAAAATAGCATCATTTCTGGATATGCTGTTAATAAGAGAAAAGTACCTCATCAAATGATTCAAATATATCAATGCTTGGCTGATGAATGGTGCAAACAATCGTCCGACCAGTGTTGACTATATTTCTAACTGTTCTCATAACAATAGCAGCAGCACGAGCATCTAGTCCTGAAGTTGGCTCATCCATAAATACGATAGAAGGATTCGCGACTAACTCAACCGCAATTGTAAGTCTTTTTCGCTGCTCGGTTGATAGACCATCAATTCCTGGTAGACCAACTAACGCTCCCTTGAGTGAAGTCAGTTCAACAAGTTCCATAACCTCCGCCACAAAGTCCTAAAATGTAAAAATTCTCAAATTGAACAATAAGCAGAAGGATTAATTAAATGGAGAAGTACTCATCGACTCATTGATGTGGGACTACTACGATTCAGATTTTTCAAAACGTGTATCATGCCTTAGACCTTGAAATCAGAAAATAAATTTGTGATTCTCCTAAAACTCGCAAATTATTTCAAACCGTTAAAAACATTACTTTTTTCCAGATTTCTCCTTTGCAAATCCTCAATAAAACTTAAGAAATTGTTTAAAAAGAATCGCAAAAAAATGTACTTTTCCCAATTTTTATATTAATTATTTACTTTTGAGTGATTTTCGAACACTAGGTGAATCAAAAAAATTATCCTGTAATTTTAAGGTCTAGATTCGATATGCATGCTCAAATGATATAAATTGTAATGGTCCTATACCTAAAAGAGTCGATGAGGTAACAATTAACATTATCTTACTTAACATAATGGTTAGGTAATGAAACGAGTTATTACCCGTTTTGTTGTTACATCAATATCAGAAGGTAATCGAAGCCAAGCTGAATACATTAGTGATTCATGAACCGTCAAACATGGGGAGTGAACATCATTCTGTTCACAGTAACCAGAAATTCTAGCAAATGTTTCTTGGATTTTAGGGTACCCAGAAATATATATATGTCCCGAGATATGTCCGTCGGTTTTTCTACCAGCTAAAACGTCCATAAGAGTACTTTTACCAGCCCCACTAACACCAACCAATGCCGTAAGGACACCTGGCCTGAACACTCCCGTTACATTAACCAGCAATTGTAACTTGTTGTGTAGTAAACCTTGTTGCTTCAATTCCTAAAACAAGATATAAAAGAGATTGATTATTATTTAATAAGGTACTTTAGAAGATGATAGATATAATATTAGATATTTGCAATTATACCCCTGGAACGTCCACATAATAGCTAATGTTGCGGAAAGACATGGTGAGTGGCTGAAATGGAAGAACCATTCCTCTTTGGGGTTGGACTTCATTACCTAAAGTAAGGTGTAGAAAAAAAAATCATGAATAGCCAACTTTGATCAAGAAAAGATGTATTCAACCTTTATAAATTTTCATTACAAACCAGCATATGAAGGTGAACGCATATACTCTTTCAACTCGATAATAACAGATGCAATCCCCTTTCTTTTCTTTTGTAACTTGGTAGCCTCCCGAGAGATAACCGCTTGATGGTTTCCAAGAGCTGTTTAATGATAAAACATAATGTGGTCTTTTAGAAAGGGAAAATGTACCTCTTGTTTAAGTTAATACTGAGTTAACCCTACATATTGCAAAATAAATTTGGAAAACACCCATATTTAGAATGTGAAAAATAAAGTGGAAAGCAAAATATGGGATCGAAAAAGTGGTAAAACTAGTAATAGGTCCCACTAAACAGAGTCATATACACAATAGCTAAAAATGCAGACAATCTGAAAACTTACGATTAAGATATGTAAGAAATAAAGTGAAGAGAATGTTGAAGAGAATCGTGTAACCAAGTAAAGCACAAACACCGATCCAGTACCAATAATCCTCTGGAAATAAGCTTCTGACTTTTAGTAGCATTGTCCCCAAAGGGATGTTGGTATTGCTTCCAGCTGCCTGAACGCATACAATTGTGGCTCGTTTACGTATAATGGATCAAACTAGGTTATATTTTCTATTAACAGGTCAGTGAAAAAATCTAGAAGTTTGGATTAAAAGGGGGTAGTACTACCTTATTCCAAGTCTCACCCAGAAATTCATTAACGGAAACTGCATTTTGAGCATACATCAAAGGGGAGAACCAGTAACCCCAGATCCACCAAGCAGGGATGCTATCTACATTCATAGTGTTAAGATTATTATTTTTTTAACGAGAAGAGAAACTGTAGAAGTTGAGATCGACCTAAGTTCAAGTTTTACCTCTAGAAAGTATAAATCCTCCAAGTGCCATGACAACCAGCATGGCAAAAGATCCAAAAGTGTTGGCAATGATCATGTTCCGGCCTAAGGATCCCATCACACGGAAAAGACCTATTGACATCTGGTTCAGTGAGAAGTACAAGAAGAACTGCTTCAAGCACCTGCAGATATTAACATAAGAAAGTTTCTGAAACCAATGTACTTTTCATTAATCCAGCTAAAGTCGGCGTACATCTGAGTCACTAAAAGGTGTTTGAGTCCCATTTGGGTCATTTTCTAACCCATCTTCTTGACATATTTATGTGAAAATTAACAATATATAAAAATATGACATTTTTATGGACAACTTTTACCATTTTTATATAACAATCGTCAATTTTGAAAGCCGATTTTTAAGGGTTGCTTAGGCTACAAAATGACTCAAATTGGACGCAAAAAGCAGTCTTTTAATGACTCCAATGTATACAAAAAAAAACAAGCTCAATAGGTGAGAAATATAAAAATTACGTTGACAGTTTTTGCAAAGAAACTTATACAGTAACATAATAGAAGTAAATAAAATGTACCTCGAAACTTGAGGATCAAAGCCAACCAGATAATATGTGACAGCCACCCAAATGCCAGATTCTATAATTGACGACGGGATACTTAAGATCCATGAAGGAAGAGTGTAAACCCAACATGGATACAAGTGCAAGTCTCGGTGCTTATAGATGACGGGAAGTTTAGCTATCAACATTGGCACTTCCATAAAACCATTGAATAATATCATAACTATTGCAAAGTAGAGAGCACCAAGATAAACTCCACCATCCTCAAGTGAATCATGATGCATAGTTGTACGAAAAAACACACTCGTCATAACTACAACAACCAACATAAGCTGCAACAAACTATGTTAACTGAAGGATATTACTACACCCGTAGGACCTATTAGTCTATTATAAAATGTACTCGACAGAAATGACCCTAATGTCCGCGCGCACCATGAAATTGAAAACACTGAAATTTCACTGAACACTTAAAAGTACATAATTAATGTAAAAATGTCATCAGAAGTACACAATTTCTAAAATATTACTTCTTTTGCAAAAAAATATATATGCAAAATTGCGTGGAATTATTTGGAAATTTAGGGTAATTTCCGTATAAACATTAAAAGTGATACATTTTGTAATAGGTCCCACACTAAATGGGTCAGCTTTGTAAGTTCATATCTTAATCGATTCGATTAGTTACGTAAAAGAGAGAAGAGTAGAAAAAGGTAATGAGTATACCTGAAAGAATTTGAAGATGTAAACATATGAATCTCGTTTGAGAAGTAACATCTGCCATGAGAAACTAATTTTAAGTAGCTCCATTCTCTTTACACCATAGTTGGTGGCAGCCAGGGCTGCGGGATGATTATGACGTCTGTCAAATGGAACAGCAAGTTCTCGTGATATAGAAGTACCAAGGAAATTTGACTGAAATGCTTCTACAAACTTTTCAACTGATACATATTCATAATGCTCATCAAGTGACCAATATTGTTCTTGATCTTTAACTGATGTAACCTGTGCAAATTCAAGTCAGAAAGAATGAAATGATGACATGGTGATGCGTAAAAGTGGAATTGTTGACCCATTTTCTTATGTATAGGTCGATTCGCGTTATGTTTCTATCTCTGAGGGGTCAACAAAAGCTTTTAGCTCAAATGAAAACAAGTCAGACCAACTTGTATTATAATGCATAAAGCCGTCTAAACAGTGGCGGACCCAGAAAAGTTGAAGACGGGGGGCAAAAAAAAATTTTTTGTTGACAAAAGCCGTTGTGCACACAAAAATAAAGATAAGATATAAGGTTTTTACATTGTTTGGCTTCACGATGGGGGGTTTTTACATTGTTTGGCTTCAAGGTGGGGGGCAATTTAATTTTGTAAGGGGGTGCACTTTAATAAAATGGTCCAAAAAATAATTTTTTTACACTAAAATCTGATTTTTTTTGGCGAATCGTGGAGGGCACCGCCCCCCCATCCCATGCATGTAGTTCCGCCCCTGCGTCTAAATCATTTCTTCAAAAAAAAAAAAAAAAAAAAAAAAAAAAAAAAGAGAATGAGGTTGTTATTGAAATTGTATATAATTTTGGTCAACCCAATCTAGCCAGACCGCCAGACCCATTTTGTCCAGCGCTAAAAACTTAGATTGACCCGTTACCCAATCAGCCTGATTTTCCACCTCTATATGATAGCGAGGAGAGAAATTGAAGTGATAAAACATACTTCTTGCAGAAAGTCTGCCACATTTTTCCTTTTTGGGCAGCGAAAACCCATAGAAGCAAAGAATGCAACAGCAGCACTGCGAGGTCCTTGAAATACGATTTGACCTTCGCATAGTAAGATTAAGTCATCGAACAACTCGAACGTCTCAGAATCAGGTTGCAGCAAAGAGATGACAGTTGTTTCATCAAGAGCACGAGTTGTGTGTTTAAGATATTTAATGATTTGATAAGTAGTTGAACTATCAAGTCCAGTTGATATCTCATCCATGAAAAGAACACGTTGCGGCCCCACTAGCAATTCTCCTGAGGTCAACCGCTTCATTTGACCTCCAGATATCCCTTTACGCATTTCATCTCCGACAAGCGTATCGACGCATATATCCAATCCTAAAATCTTTGTAAACATGTCAGAATCATATAACAATAAGGGTTTTTTGAAAGTCCGGATTTGATCTTTGTATCGCAGTACAATGCAATCACAATAAATAAAGTAGAAAGAAATCTTTTGCAACCATAAAGAAGCGTACCTTCACAAGGTAATCCACGACAAGACTCGTTTTGTTTTCTCCAAGTGCCACTGTCTAAAGTTAAAATATGAACTTGTTAAAGCAAATTAAAGAGAGATTAACACATTGAAAAAAGGTAAAACCATTAGCACTTCCACCTTTATAAATATATCAAGATCTTCATCTGGTCTAATTCCAGCATTCTTTTCTCTTCTTAAAAGTTCCATGATCATATCTGAATCACGGATTTAAAGTAACATATCAGTTTTTCAAACATTAGAGTTGTTGGAACAGATCATGATCACCTCGAGTTTACCTTTCTTATAACCAAAACCTTGACAATATTCTGCAAACTTAAGAGTCTCCCGAACTGTCATCTCAGCCATATGACAATCCTTCTGGCTCACATATGCAGAAGTTCTTTGAGGCACAAACTCGTCTAATTCATGTCCATTATACGTGATTCTTCCAGACAACTTCATAAAATGAAACATTTTTATTAAAATCCGAGTATTAAGCTTATATTATTAGTATGGACGAAATTTCAATTATAAAAAAAATAATGAAAAAATACAGAAACCTTTAATCCATGGCCAAGACGTCCAGCAAGGGCCAAAAGCAGTGTTGTTTTCCCGGAACTTGGGGGACCCAAGAGGAGAGTTAATCTGCAAGATAATATCATAATGAGATTAAATAGTTATGTGAATGAATGAGTAAAAAATTTAAATTAATGTATACCTGGATGGCTTAATAATACCACTGATGTTGTTTAAAATACTTAATTTCTTTCTTCGACCAGGAAAAATTCTTAATTTCCTCAAGAACGCCTAAAAAAGTATCAGTGGAAATATGTCAGATAGCAACACTAACGCAAAGCATTAGATCAAAAATAAGTTTTTTTTTTTTTTTTTTTTTTTTTTTAATTTCTATGAATTTCCCTAACAATTCCATCACAAAACAATAAAACTTAATTCAAAGTTTTGATCCTCCAAAAATCCTACCTCACTCATGTTATACACAGAATTTGGTAAGGTTGGTAATGCTCTGCTCCCGACATGTACGAATGCATCTATCCCCAGGTTTTCAAATCGAACCTCGACTTTTGGAAACTTTAAATCAACACTAGAAAAAGGAAATGTCTAGTAAGTCTCAATTCTGAGAAAATATTGTATATAGATTAAAATTATTAAACGAATCATGCATAAGCAGAACTTTGATACAAACTACTTTCTTTTTTCTTTTCTTTTTTTTATGGTGAAAAGGTGAACATATATTAGACTTTCAAAATATATACAAACATACTTCAATTCATAATGTACTATGACATCCATAGCTACCATTATGAGTAAAACAAGAAATTCACATTATCAATCAATACATCAGAAATGTAACTACGCTTCCATTACTAGCATCAGGGGCGGATCCACATTATGTTAGGGGGGGGGGGGGGGGGGGGGGGGTGCCCTCCATGCTTCCATTGCCCCCCACCACAAAATCAAATTGCCCCCCACCTTAAAGCCAAATAATGTAAAACCCTTATATCTCTATCTTAATCTTTGTGTGCACCATGACTTTTGTTCAAAAAAAAAGAAAAAAATCCCCCCGTCCTCTAACATCTTGGTTCTGCCACTGACTAGCATACGAATCACCAATTCACCAAAGGACTACATTTCCTCCTAAATGTGCACTATCTTCTCCCATTTATATGTAGAAAAAGTATAAATATCAAATAGCATTTATATTTTGTACTACTAAAAAAGATAAGCTGATATACGCAACTACTAACTTAATAGACACGATATATAAGGATGAATCTTATCATATCAGCTACAGGCGTATGAATCATGCACCCTTTAGAACGAATTAGTTGGCATGGATTCTACGTAGGTGACATCAATAATCCCTCTATAAAACGTGCTCCTATTCATCTGTCATACTACTTGCTCTTAATCATGACCCGTTTCCATACACTGTAGTCATATGTGCCACTTCTTTCCTTCCATAACTAGAACTAGATCAACAACAAATGCTCAAAGCCAAGTTGAACACGATAAGTATTTCGTGAAAACCTAGAAGATAATAGCCTTCTAATTTCTTGCAAGAAAAACCTTCCTGTCTAAATAGGGGACTTCTGGTAACAATAGAATACATCAAAACTTAAACAGTTACTAACATAAACAAACAAAATACAGCTTATACTCGACAGTAAGCTAACCCTCCTACATTTACTGTGAGGGGTGTTGGATGTACATTTTGTTAGTGATTCGCTGATTATTGCAACTTAAAATAGTATTTGACTAACCTATATGACAATTTCAACTAATAGTCAAACTTTTTAGTTTAAATAATCAGTTTATTGCTACCCGCAACAAAATTAAAATCCACTCAACACCTGAAAGTTATTATCAAAAACTTCAAACCATTTATAAAACAGAAAGTCCTATTACAGCTATTTATCATATATCACATAAACATTTGCAAAACACATATCCAAACACTCCCTAAATACCAAATTCATATCGTCCACACTAAACAGAATAATAACATAATCATAATAACAATAAACAGATATCGGTCAATCAATCTTACTATACTACTCAATATCACGTAATCACTTTCAAAACACATATTCCTATCGTGTTTGGGATTGCCTATTATAATTACTTACACTATTTAGAATAATCATAAGCAGAAAATAATTACATGTGACAAAACGCAATAATTAGATAATCAGTTATTCGAGCGTTTGAGAATTTTGCTTATTTAACAATGTAATAAGGTAAAATAATCATTTTTGGATAAGCAATTTAAATAAGCAACTCTCAAACTGCTTAAATTATCACGTATATGGAAACACGCAGTAAACATATATAAACAGTTCTAGTAACAAGTCTTACTTATCAAACCGTTGCCGAATCCTATCAAAAAACACCTCGGGATTGGCATTCACACTACTAACCAGCTTCTCAAGCACAACTTTTTTCTCTCTCTCATCAAGTTTACTAATATCAACAAGCGTAAACTCGCCTCCAGAGTTCCTGAACACCGACGTACGTGCCCTAACAAACGTCGGCGTTCGCTGCAATGCAGCTAACTGTAACGCCTCCTCGTCGTTATCCTGTGTCCTTATAAATAAATTCCCTAACGAATCCCACATTTTCGTGACGAAATGAAGGAAGTGTAATGAGATTGGTGAACATTGTGTTGCATTTAAAGTGTTGTTTGATTTGAAAACATTTTTATAAAATTTTCTCAACAACTTTGAAAGAAAGGTGAGTTGGTGAAGCAAAGTGATTGTGTGTGTGAATTGATATGTTTTTTTGTTTGAAATGAAACACACAGTGAGTGTGTTTTTGAAAATTGGGGTTTGTTGGTTTGATTTGGTGGGAATTGGGGGAAAATGTTTTTAAAAAGTTGTTAAAGGGGTTGGGAAATTTAATTTTCTTTTTCTCTGGATTTTTGGGTATTGAAATGTTTGTTTTTTCCTTTTATATCAAAAAAATTATGTGACAAACACAAAAGTATAGCCGTAATTATTTGGCGATGTGATCAAACCTTGTGAATTAATCGACTAAAAAGTCGGAAAATGTGATTAGAAAACCAGCTATAGTGTGAAACAACTAGGGTAGGTTATTACGAAAACTTTACTTTCTATCCTAGTTTGTAAGTTTTGTCAAAACTTTGACAAATTTACTATGGGACTATTGGTTGTTCACTAGCTTATTTGCATTTTTGTTAATTATTTCTTCTTAACAAAGTTAAATTTGTCCGTGATTTTTTATGAAATGTTATGAAATTAGAGATGGCAAATCAACTACTATATCTTTAGACATGACAATTACTACTCTTTTGATAATCATACTTTCAAGTTTCAAGTATCGACCTTCTATAAACTCAGTATCTTAAGTCCCCTGAATTCTAGTTCAACTGTATTTTATGTTAAATTTGAATATCAGCAATGTTACTGAAATTTGTGAGTGAATTGGCTAGATAACTTCGACTTTCTGCCATTTATTTCAAATTGACTAGATGGCAAATATAGATTTAACTAATATTCCATAGTGAAGGTTTGATTTGTTTGAATTTAACTCGTTTGCCTTGGTCCATTGTTTGAATTCAAAACATGCAAGTAACAAACATTCGAACATATACAGTATAGAAAGCACTAGGTACATATACGGTACAAAAGCACCAGGAACGTAGTTGCGGAGACACATGATCATTGTATTTAAACCGAGACAAGACACATGAGAACACTGATCAAGTGATACAAATTTGTGACAACAGGTGAGATCTAACTATCAAAGAACTGAAGAAAAAAAAACAACAAAGAGAGTAAAAAACTGAGTTGAAAACAAGATCATACAAATTTTTATGTCCACCTATGCATGATTAATGGCATAAAGCTGTTTATGGGTTTAGCGTGTATCATCTGCCACTTGAGAACTCCGGATCCCCCAAAATGAACGAGGCTTTAATTTCTTGTTTATCGCAGTGAAAAGCCAACCCATCTGATATTCACATGTTGCACAATATGCTACCGTCCATGCATATCTATAAAGAATTAGTGTGAAACTGAATTAACAAGGGTCACATAGGTAGCACAT
Source organism: Chrysanthemum seticuspe (assembly GCA_019973895.1). NCBI lineage: Eukaryota > Viridiplantae > Streptophyta > Magnoliopsida > Asterales > Asteraceae > Chrysanthemum > Chrysanthemum seticuspe. The sequence goes on from BPTQ01000001.1 coordinate 227,438,956, forward strand.
TTGATCCATTAACAAGTTGCCTATAGAGCATTTATTATGAATAGAACATCATAAAACACTTTTATCAAAATACTTGATTATTGGATAAGTAATACGAGCAACTTTTAAATCATGTTTAACAACATGGTCTGTACTTTTTTTTTTTCATCTAGCGGTGTGGGTCAAACTAACCTGTTTTGACCCGATACTCAGCCAGCCCAACCAACCAAAAGATAGGTTCAGAAAAGAAATAAAATACTTCAAATCATATTTGGCACCATTATCATTCATATAATTCTGAATATTTTTAAAAAGCATTTTAGGGGGAACCAACCTGTTTTGACCTATTAAGCAACCAGCCCGACCCGCCCATTTTGCCACATCTGGTCATCGTTTTTAAAGAAGATTTAATAAAATCAAAATGTTACTAACATATTAAACAAGAACAAAAAGAAGTCGGCGGCATACCCGGGAAACCAGCTATAATCTTCTGTGGGAACGCCAATTAAGGCTAATCCATTAGCTTTTAGGAGCGTCATTATTTCATGCACATACCCACTCGGATTCACATAAGCACCAAGAGGCCCATCAGTAGACATTACCAACATATCACTACGGTTTGCAATCAAGGTCTGCAACAAGTATAATTGTTATCATTGTAGTTCTACACAATTTTGATGTGACAATTAATAAAAGCTAACTTGTAATACCTGACAACTTCTACACTTAATTTGGTCAAAATTCTCAAGCAACTGAATTTCACGACGCAACCGATAAGAAATTCCATCAATCTCCAGAAGCTCCTGCCGTGTCGATTCTGACACGGGAATCTTACTCGCGACTTGAAAAGAAAGAAGACCAGGTTTCCTCACAAATGTCTCCATGTTTGGTGTCCCTACTATTTTTTTCCACATATCTATAAAAAAACATTCACGAGGGTCACAAGACGTTTATTAAACAATTATTCAAACGCCAGAAAAGTTATTTAGTACCTGATAACCTTTGAGCAAGAGTATACGAGTCATACATTTGGTAAACCCAATTGGGCCAATATGCTCTCGGGCATGCCCTTAGACTGCCTAATGAGTAGTTAACTCGTTTTGCCCCTCTACAATGTCTATGAGACATAACCTTCTTCATGGGCAAAACCTCATTACTTATGTTATCAGTGGAATGTAATGAGCGAAGAGGGTTTTCCAATGTATGTTCGGGTTCACACATGAACTTCTCATCATCACTGCTTGTTGACTCGCCAAACAAATCAGAACGATAAGAAGAAACAAGTGCAGAAGTATGCAATCTGCGTTCAGTTAGTGATAATTCACTTTCGAAACTATCATCTGATAATGCATCTGAATCATGGTCTAGTAGTTCAGAATGAGAAGTACTGGATGCAGACAAGTTCCTTAATGGTGTTAGTTGTCCAACAGCATCTCGTGGTGTTCTCAATGGTAGATCTTCTTCGATGATTTGGATCTCACCACATGGCTAGAAAAAGTTATATTATTAGGATTATTCATACACGAGTTGTTAACTAATTATTAATATATATTGCATCAATTAGTACATACTGCTCCATCGACTTCGATCCAACGACGTTTTAAACGGAACCGCTGTTGACCACGGGTAACTACATTTATGGAACCATCCTCCAACCGCCGGTATTGCCGAATCTGAAACCAAGCAAAAGAAGCATTTAATCAATACTGCTATCACATTATATTAGAGGGCTAATTGCATATATGGGTAATGAACTTTGGCACACTTTCTAACTATGGTAACTGATTTATTAAGCCTAAAACACCATCAAAGCTTAGCAAAAAAGATTAAAGGTAACCAGCTTTGATATTTTTGATACAAGCTAGTTTGATCGGGTGGCTGTGGTATTGGTAACTTCTCACCATGTCGACCAATTTTTCCTGACCACAGTGCCTGAAAACCTGCTAGTTAGGTAATTACCCCAAATATTTTGACAGTTTTATGGTTTTTTAGGCTTAGAAAAGGCGGTTACCTATAATAGAAATTAGACCTAAGTTGGTATCTTAATATGCAATTAGCCTTATATTAGAGAATGAGTTGTGCCTGCACCTCAGCAGTCGTCCCAGTGGTTGCAAATCTTATTCTCCCATCATCAGTATCCCTGTAAACACGAACCTGCACGATAAATTTAAAACATCTTGTTAGGACAGCCACAAATCCAGATGAACAATCACATGACAGCTCAGAACATGTTATTACATACAAAATTTTTACATACCACCCCAATGGTGTAAGGCGCCTCAACTTGTCTCAAAGCCCTATCAACAGCAGCTATAAAATTAGGTTGAATTACTCTGAGTGGAAGAGTCGCCTCCGGAAACAAAACCACGCCTGAGATTGCAAATAACAGTATTAGCCATAAGCTGTAAATAAAGAGCGTTGTAATTAAGGAGCGCTAACATGTAAATGCATACCTTCAAGATAAAATAATGGCACATGCAATATAACACCTCCATCCAGGAAAGCCAGCCTATTGTGGGTATCTTCAACCTCTGATACATTTTGTCTGACTAGTTAGAACTCTCACTAATAAAAGTCACATTGAGAGCCACTACGATGCTTACCACCAAGATAAGAATGCATGGAAGCCAAAGAGGTATTGAAGGTATAACCACCAGGTGCAGAAGCCCCGCCATATGTGCGGTCACTGAGATCAGGGATAACAAGATGCGTAAGTGATACTGAATAACCATGTCTCTATGTCAAAAGAGCTGGAAAAGGCCTTCTATTTACACAAGGAAACATGATATTCATAAGCGTACGGAATCAAAGCCACACATATCTACACTTAAAAAAAGTCTCTCTATGACAATGAATGTAATGGAAAATACTGACAGGAAATCGCCACCAATATTGGTCATTTGGTCCATTTGTATACAAATAATTTGTGATGCCAACTAGTACATATCGAATATACTTTGTCAGAATGGTTTTAACAACTTGCTTTTGATAAAAGGGTGAACTTCTATATGTAATAATTACATAAGAGAGAGCCCAAATCCAAAGACAATTCCTAAGGATGGACAGATACAAATACATACAATAATCCAATTACTAAATACAGAAACTGCTATATCTTTTCCATGTCTGCTGCCTATCCACCTCAAATGATCAACCATAGTAACTGCCTAACATGGTTTTGAGACGAAGTAGTCTCATCTTTAATGACTCACTAGTCTCAAAACCATTTCAGGAGCAACTGAATACACACTACATATACATCTCCAATCATCCAAATGCAAATCTCAAACATTATAAAACTGTTTCAAATGCTAAGGGTGCGTTTAGTTGAAGAAAAAAAATCTTAATTTTGTATTTTCAGTTTTGGATTGAAAAAGGAGGGGATTTAATTTTCCACAATACATAGAAATGCGTTCATATGACATTGTTTTCTGTTTTGAAGAAAAGAAGAGGGGTTACAAGGGAAACAAAGAAAACAAAAAGAATGTGTTTTGTTAGTTTCCTTTGTTAAATTGGGAAATGCATGTTTTCTGTTTGGAGAGAATTTGATGGGAAAATTTTGATTTGAGTGCAATCACTATTTTCCTTGTTTTGTACAAAACATTTTGTGGAAAACAAGAGTGTTTTCTTTCAACTAAACGCAGCCTAACTTTCTCCAATGAAACCTGCCAAATCTTTTCAACATCATTCACAGCAGTAGACTGCTTCACTTTCACAGTAACTAATACGCCTCTTGCTGTAATGACAATATTTTTACTTGGTTCATCTCAATGCCTCTGTAATTTATTTAACAACTATATCAAACAAGAATGCTTATGCCCTATGCCCCTATCCCCTGACTCCCCCTCTTCCTAACGCACATGTTAATATGTTTTCAGTTACTTTGCAATACCATTAAATCTTAATGACTACAGAAAGAAAAAGAAAGTTTCCCACGCCAAAAGCAACTTTGATCCTTGATTAATCAGAACAAGTGTAGTCTTTGCACTCACATGGCATGTCGTAAAGTAAAACTGTACAGCTAACAAGCTCTTCCCACTCAATTAATATGCCAATTACACTATTAACACTAGCAATTACGATGGAGTTACATGAAACACAACATTTGTCAACAAGAAAACTTGAAGAATAAACCATAAAACACACCAAATTCAGGTGCTGGACAACATCTCTTTACGTTAACATCACCAATAAGTGCCCCTCATAAGATAGAACAGAGCCAAATATGCGCACATATTCAACCCGCATAATAGGTTGCCCAACACTTCCATTGCCAAACAAAAAAACCTCTTCTTATGGTTCTGTTTCATAGGCTACCCTGTGGTAGACCAGCAGGTAATGTGTCGCCTCGCCTCTCAACACACCATCCACTAATAACAAAGACTAATGAAAAGACCTTAGAGAGCTAATATGTGTTGACATGGAGCTATGAAGTGGCAAGGGGATTGGTAGAAACTATATAATACACGCTTATAAAGACGTAAACCATACCCAAAATTTGAAATCCATCTTAAAAGTCAAACCTCATAGAATTCCGATAATTCCAGGCATGCGACTATAACAATTATTGAGCTAAACTAGACGAAAACTATTCATCATAACGGAGAATACTAACACTTGAACACAATTTAACATTCCCAACTAATCATCCATCTCTACTTTCGTAACTACGGTATAGCAACTAATATACATTTAGGGTACTCTTTCGCCCATATAACCTATCGTTTTCCACTATATACAATCTCGTTATGTTACTCTAGACTCCCCTAATCAAATTCTCATAACTTCCCATGGACGGAAATTGAACTAATAGTGACCAGGTGCATAATATTGTTCGAACCCGATAATACAAGAGAAATAATAAATACATAAATAACACCATGTCTATTCACTAGAAGAGTAGTGAACTACACACCATATCTTACATACATTTTCTCTCTCCAAATTATCACCTATCATATAGCATACTTATTAGCCATAACAATCATTTTCTTAATCCAAATTTTATACAAAACTATCACTACGCCGCAAAAATCCATAGGTGTTCTATCCCTATAACTACCGCTTAACAACTTAGAATTCAACACTAGATCGAATATCCGAGTATCCTACTACTAATCTTCTCTCTCAGTTTCCAGCTTAAATTACCTTTGTCCACTCATTTACAAACTAGGGCACACGTCATCATCACACTCATTTACAAACCCTAATTGACATAACAAAATAGGCATAAAATAAGAAATTAGGGCAAATAAAATGAATGAAATGAAATGAATTACTCGAATTGATGAGCATCATCGTCATCAGATGACTGATGGCCGTGTTCAACTTCTTCGATCTCTAATTCTTCAGAATCAAGCTGACGTATCTGTTCGATTTGAAGTAGTTCTCGTTCTAGAAGCATCAGACGACGATCATTATTAGTATTATTCTGTGTATCTTCTTCATCCATTTTTGTTTAATTTTGGTGTATCAGTGTGTGTGTTTTTGTAATGATGACCCGCCAAATTATGAAATAAATTGCACCAAAATTTGGTGACGAGAAAGTTCTATAAAGGTCGGTCCGTGGCTTTGATTTTGCAACTTGTCCGTCTCAAATTGGGAAAATAGACTCTATTAGTCCAAAAAATAGGTACTTTCATATTTTTTACATTGTTAATCTGAGGTTGGTCGGATTTGAGTCAATTCGAGTTATGTTAAAGTCAGGTCAAGGTTAAAAATAACATAACCTTGTTTGAGTTCGGGTAAGTCAGGTTTGAAACCACTCGGGTGAGTTCATTCGGGTTCGAGTCAACCGAATATGAGTAAAATGTAATAAAATTGTATATCCGTACTCATTTAATGGATAATGTATAAAATTTATATTTATAAAAAAAATAAAATAAATAAATAAACGCATTCAAGTCAATTGGGTCGACCCGACCCCGAGCTAACCAAACATTATCATCCCGATACTCGACCATATTTAGTATTCATGTTACTCAGGTTGACCAGAATAACTCATATAAAATTATTGACTCGAGTAACCCGACTCGAACAGGCTTAAGCGGGTTAGGTTCGAGTCTGTAACAGATTTCCATAATATAATCACAAATTGTTCACCACTTGTCGAGCCTACAATCAAATCCTATAATATAATCGGCGGGCTTGTAAACTTAAAAGTTTTAGGCAAAAAAAAATCAGTTCGCTACCCAGAACTGCACAGTATCAATCTGCATTGGACACACTGATCTATACCTAATACACATTGTTGGGAATTCTACTAAGTAGGAATTCTGCTAAAGATACTGCTGATGGATTATGCTGAAGTGCTGGAATCTGCTGAAGACATGATTCTGCGGAAGTAGTGAAACCGCGTAGTTTGTTTCTGCGGAGATAGATATTTCGCGTATTTTATAGTTAGTTAGGATATGCATGAGCTTTATTAACTATAAAATACGCGGAATATCTATCTCCGCAGAAACAAACTACGCGGTTTCACTACTTCCGCAGAATCATGTCTTCAGCAGATTCCAGCACTTCAGCAGAATCCATCAGCAGTATCTTCAACAGAATTCTTACTTAGTAGAATTCCCAACACACATTGCTCTTAAAGAATGTTAAGCCATACCTAGAAGAATGCTTAAAGCTTACACTCACTGACACAGACATTTCTAAGATACATATAATACCAACAACATAGACTAGTGAATGGTATTCCTTTGGCATGCAGCTACTATTTTAGGGCGACAATCAAAGACGGAACAGGAGCAATAACCTTAACATGTTTCAGCCCTGAGTTCGACGGCATGACACTTGAATGCAACAAAGTGTTAGCGGAACTTGAAGACAAAAACCCATACCACTTGCCACCCATCTCTAATATCACTCGAAGCAGTGACGAAGCCAGGATTTTTTGTTCGGGTGGGCCAAAAAATTGAAACTAAAAGTGATATTTTCCTTAAAAGTATCTAATCGTAGATTTTAGTACTCATTACAAGTAAAATGAATGAAAAATGATTTGATTTTGCATATATGAAGCAATAACAAATCATTAATTGAAGATTGATCTAGTTGAACAGTATATAATTAGGTGACCTTGTAATTTTTTTCATTTTGATTGTCGATTAAACTTCCATGATTCTTATTTGGATGGGCCACTTTTTTTTTTTTTTTTTTTTTTTTTTTTTTTTTTTTTTTTTTTTATCTTTGGGTGGTCAAAAACAATATCTCTTGAAATAAATTACAACAAAGGAAGGCCATCAGTAACTAATAAAATTTGGGGTAGGCCATGGCCCATCCAAAGCCCTTAGTAGCTCCGTCACTGACTCGAAGGTACCCAACACATCTTCCAATTCCACTTTACCAAAGAAAGCATGCTCGGACGCGCTGACTTCATTCTAGATGGAGTCCTGGACTCAAAACCCTTGGAAATAATGGCACCTAATACTGAAACAACAACTGAAGCACCTGCGCCCGATACTGGATCGTCCCAACAAACAGAGAATATGAATAATGCAAGTGGTCAGGTTTCGACACCACCGACAGAACACCAGGTCAGAGCCACATAAAAAGGAGTCGAAACCAGCGGGCCGTGTAAAAAAATCAGCAAAAAGATAAGCAGATACAAAAAAAAGCAGGGGAAACAAGCATCAAGAAAAGAAAACAAGAAGACTAAACAAGCTAAAGCAGTAACTGTCTTTTGTAAAAAGCAACCAAACAAGTAATGTAACTCCGTTACTACATGTAGCTTTGTTAGTACGTAGGATGTTGTAAAAATAACTATGAAGACTGCTTAGGACTAATAGCGTTGCAACTATACTTAAGGCGTAAATTTTGGCAAAATCTAATGGTACTTGGTCTTCAGTCTAAACCATTGTATAAGTCCTAAGTTGTCTCACATTCTAGACTTCAAAATATGATTGAACCGTATTTCGTACCAGTATTCAGTCTAAACATGGATTGCAAATATTTGGGTTATAGAATATTGCTGCAAATAAGCAGGTTACAGAATATTGCCGAAACAACTTACAACCACCGTGAGTCCCAAACCTTGGATCTACTTAGCTTGTATAAGTATATTGCTTTGGATGATTCCAAAACAAATGTGAATGAAACAAAGCTTAATGCTAACAAGTACGCGGAATCTACTTGGTAACACTTAGAAGAATAACCATGGACAAAGTACTTATTAAATAACTTCAATATTATTAAACAATAATACGGATACTTTAGCTAGTATCAGGGTATACAACCTTGAAGCATTTCACACAACTGTTCTAATTAATTGTCTATCATAATATAACCTAGGACCTCCTTTTATAGGATAAGGAGTCTTGTAGAAGAAAACTATCTATGTATATCTTCTAAATACATAGAATATATCCTGAATATTTTATTACAACCTTCACACGTCTTTCCAAAAACAAACAGCAATACTAACTTATAACTAGCAGTACTAACTGCTATACTTAGCAATACTAGTAGTACTAACTTATACTAGTAGTATTAAGTGTGAAGCTTAATATTTCCTAACAATCCTCCCCTAAACTTGTGATTAGCCTTTAATGACAAGTTTCTTTTAAGTGATCTTTGAGGATTCTTCCAAACACTACTTTCTTCTTGCAGTCTTCATGGCTTGGTCACACTGATTCCTGATCTTCCTTATTAGCTCTCTTGCCATCTTTGAGTCTTCATCCACAGTAAGTTTTGCAGATAACATAAACACCAAAATTCCAACTCTAAGTGGATATTCCTTTTCAACTAGCATAAACACATTTGTACCATCAGTTGTAGATAATGTTGCACACCAGATGTGTGATACAATCTCCATATAGTAGCTCTGTCTGGAACATGAAACTTCCAGAGACTATAAAAAGGATCAGGTTCAAATAATCAAACCAGCTCAATCCATAGCTCTAGTTCCTTGTTATTTTCAAAGTCTACATGGTTGAACTTTTCTTTGACCAATTCTCAAATCTTTACAAGATCATCTCTATCAAATGCCTTGACTATATGCAACACCCCCAAAATTATCGCAACGGAAGATTGTGTCACTGGGTATTACTTCATAGTTCACAGCACCAGTTACAGAAAACGACTCTAAATGAGACGTTTTGAAATGAATTATCATTCGATTAAAATATCAGAGTTACAAACCGGTTCCACAAGTTTGTACAATCATAAAAAGTACAACATAAAAGTTGTAATGTTTTTCGAATGATAATATATGCATTGTCTTCAAAATGTTTTTCCGTGCGCCTTCACATGCCATGCCAGCTAATTCTTTTCGAACCTGAGATAACATGCTAAAAAGTGTCAACACAATGGTTGAGTGAGTTCATAGGTTTGTAAGCAAAATAGTTGATCACAAGATATCAAGTTTATGAAAGTAGTGGGCTACGTTGTTATATGCCCATAGTGCGTTTGATTGCCTAACCGGTCAATACAAACGATAGAAACCGCATTGGTTTGAAAACAGTAGTGGACAATTTAGTTTGTAGTGTAATTGCAATGTGTACAATTATCTTCTTGATAGTTATTATTGCTCTAAGCTCATGGCACTCACGACTGACTGTTGTATATATATCACCGGACGATATATACAGTAAATAACTTGCCCCGGGTAGGTATTTTGCCCTTCACCTAGATAACCTCAAATATAGTGCGCCTTGTTATTTCCGATAACAGAGACGGGTTCGTCAATTCCGATAGGCCTATCCACAATATTTGCGCTCACTCCCAGTGATTAGTGTTCCATGATGTTGGGGACTTTTGGCAAAAACAACTTAGGCATGCAATAATACAGTTAAGGCATTTATTTTGCAAGTAATTGTCCATAATAAAGCATTTTAGCATGTAGTAAAAGCAGTAGCATGTATCTCCCCCAAAAGAGTTTATAAAACAGTTAAACAAAAGTTGGGGCTATGAAACTCACTGTAGTGATCAGCAGCGGGGTGTAACGATATAATGTTTATCAACGGTAGAGTATGACAAGATCACGATCTTTAACGATTACCTATGAAAGCATAGTAATCGCATTTTAATATGGTGTACGATATAAGTGTACAAGTATATGTAGTTTGTTGGCTTTCAATATGATGTTGTACATGAATCCTTAAGTTAAAGTATCCCTTAAGTGTTGTTTGTCTTATAGCCCTTTTATAAATAACCTCGTACCATCGTTCGGGGCTATCAAAATCAAGAGGTCGTGTAGTGAACGTATGAGGAGCTAGGACACTTTAAGTCGTAAATCCACAACTCGTCGATGCGACACCCCGAAGAGGCCTCTTATGATAATGAAATTCCTTACTATTATTGTACTTGTCATTTATAAGTAAAGTATTTGACGAGTCAAATGTTATATAAAACATGTGTCGTGTTTCGTCAAAGACTATTGATTGACTTGTGTGATGATATGATGATATAAGTTGTATGTCATGAAGTAGTTTAACATGGCATATGGTCATTTACTTAGTTTGTCAAAGTCTAGCAAAGTCTAACCCAATGAACCAAGTTTTAGAAACAAGTTTCGGGTTATTAAACTTATATTAGCCGTGCGGCTAAGTCAAACAATAATCAAGGACATTCGTGAGGATATATCTAAGTTAAAATATCTTGAAACAACACCTTGGATTAACCTTGGCTTTGTTTTGGCCTCAAAGAATCAAAATACACTAAGGTCTCTTAGTCATAGTCGTTTTCCGGTATACAACATGTCCGGTTAGTTTTTGTAGTTTTTAGGATTTGTCGTTCACTTTCTGCTTATGTGCACCTGAGTTTTTGTAGAAAAAGTCATTCTGAGCAACTTTCGTGTTTTACACTTTTGCTGATTCGGACCAGAAAATTGTCATAATTGCGTTTTAAAATCGTTTCAGCAAGCTTTCTTGTTCCAGCACTATATTTCCTTTTAGTAAAACTTAACTAGGCATAACTTGTTAACCATAAGTCCTTTTTAAGTGACTCAAATGCCCAAGTTTTAGTTTTTACTTCCTCTAATAGCTTCTCAAGCTTAATCAAGTCCAAAGTTTACTTATATCAATAGTCTAATTACAAGTAATTACTTATATTTCATTGTAGAAAGTTTGGTTGCACATTCAGTCCTGCCAAAATGACCATAAGTTGAGTTCTACAACTTGTTTTGACACGTGGCTTTCGCCAAACTTCAAGTTTAGGTCTTGGCTATATTTCATAAAACTGAGTCGACTTCCAGAAATTAACAGAACCATGGGCTTTTCTCAAATGAAATCTGGTGTGCAGATTTTGACATGTTTTGCCATTTTGGCTCTCATTTACTCATCGGGATGAGTTATGAGGTGCGCCACCCAGAAAAACGACCATAAGAAACAGCTCTATAAGCCTATCTTATTGAATTAACCTCAAGGTTTACTGAGATGATCAGTTTAATCAATCTTTGTGACTGTTGTAAATTTCAGGTTCATAAAACCCACCTAAGGCTTGTTTTAGCTTGTTTTCATGGTACAAACTTCATGTACAACATCAATCATGCCCTTTTATATATACGACTTATATCAAATTACATCTAATGAATATAAATTATTACAACCATATTGAATAATAATAAAAAGTAAACACAAACCTTACAAGGATTTGGTTGGAATAACACAAGAATCACTACCACAAATCAAACTTAACCCTTCTAGTCTTTAACCCTTTCTTTAATCTTCAACCCAAGTCTTGTAAACCCTTTTTAACCTTGCTCTAAGAATCCAAGAACACTATTAACTTCAGCCTAAACACCTTGATTATCTTCTATTTGAACCATGGAATCAAAGACTTGTTTGAAGATAATGAACCAAGAACTAGCTAGGACATATAACCTTCAATCTTTAACACTAGAACTTGTGGTTGAAAAGCAAAAATGATGGTGACTGTGGGCTGTTCTAGCTCGTTGGAAATCATGAGGGAGATAACAAGTAGTAGTTTTTGCATGTTGCAAATGAGAAGAATTAAAGATTGAAAGGTTTTATGGGTAAATGAGATACAAGTGTTACTAGGAGGTGTAAAACTTTGACAACACAACACCAAGACCACCTAAACATGGCAATGGATGAGATGAGGCAAGTTTGCAACTTATCTTGTATAAATTTTAGTTTACGGGGTATAGTTTGGTCTCGCTAATTACTAATGTTAAGCCCTTAAGTCACAAAACTTAAAACCGGGTAACATAAGAATATAATACTTATGAAAATGTCTAAACTTATCAATATACTCCAACTAGGTATATTAAAGGTGTGATAAGTCTATTTGGGTGCGTCTATGTTGTTAAAACCTAATAATGTAGGTTTGAGCACGCGTATTATGTAAAGAGTAAAATATTTACATAAAAATAACAAAGTGCTAATAGTTCATATAAAATATGACTATTGGTGAAAGTAGAGTATTTTGAACACCTAGACTTATCGTAGTCTTGTGTTGACCGTGAGAAAAGTTTATACGATTTAACTTTCGTAATAAGGTAATAACTTTAAATAATTATTTATAGCCATTGGTGAACAAAAAAAATGTCCAGAGAGTAATAATTCGAAACAGATTGAATTATTTAACTTGGAAAATTACTGGTTACTACCAGTTACAGTATTTGCTTTTACGTTATGGTAAAAGTCAAATAGTAAAAAGTCAAAGTCAAAGGGCAAATTAGTCATTTTGCCTTATGAAAATATACGAGTTGCTACAGCCTCCACCAGTTACGGAAATCATGTCCTCATGATTTAGTTTGTGTTATGAGTTAATGTTGTTCCCGAGAAGAGGTGGGGGTACTTCTGTAATGGAACTTCGTCACGAAGTTCAGTGAGTGTTATCTACTAATGGTAAATTTGAGTTCATCTTCACGTTCCTACGTGAATTCAGGACCTCGTCTAGAGTTCCATCAAACCTTGACATAGAAAATGCGACTTTAATTAAGTCGTTTGACCTCATGGTCCGTGATCTCAGTAGACTCTCTGATAAGTTCAGTTATTAATCAATCTGGATCTCTTCCAGAGAAATAGGGAGTGTCTCATCGGTATGACACTTCTTCAGAATGCACACACGAAGGACGACGTTTACACTACTAAGTTCGGGGTAGTAGCTCGAGTCTGAAAGCTACCAGGCCAATTCTTGCTAATATCGTATAAAGTCCAATATATCTTAAGTTTGGTTTTTCTAATTTCCCCAAACGATTCATACCTTACCGCAACGAGGCTTTCAACAAAACATTAATCCTAGCATGAAATTTTGAAAGTTAACGCTTATATCTGTGTAACCTTTTTGGTGATAACGTGTGGCCTAATATTTCGGGGCCAGGAAGTGAATGTTGTACTAGATTCCTTACAAGGATTTTGTAAGTGGCAAGCTCAGAAATTCTAATCAGCAATTGTGCTAAATATTGCAAAGCCAAATATGTCGCAAGCATGCTTCTGGACAATGCTTTGTCAGGGTAAAATGTTATTGCTCAATCTATTAGTATTGAGAATACTCACTAGATTGCTTGGACTAAGTTGAAGAAATTGTAATTTAAGAAGTATTCCCCTCGGAATGAGGTGCAAGAAATGGAGGTGAAGTTTCCTTGTTGTAAGAGTTGTTGATATCACAACTTATATTCGTCTCTTTCAAGAGTTGGCAGTAGTGTGCCCAATGATGGTCTAAACCAACGAGAGGTTATGGGAAGAGTTCATCTGAGAACTTCCTCTAAGTATTCAAGAGAACGTTACTTCGTTTGATCACTCACAATGGATGAAACAATTCAGATGTCTCGTAACCAAGTGGATCAAGTTGTGCGAGCTTAGACTACTCAAGGATCTAACAATAGCAAAATAACAATAGTAACGACAATAGTAACAAAGGGTGATGGGATGTGGCAAGTGAGAACCTTTCGAGAAATTATGTTCTCAAAATAATGGCCAACCAATAGGAGAAGCTCGTGGGAAAGCTTATGTGATGGATAATGGGACATCGTACCCAATTTGTTAGTTCGAGACTGAACTAAGTCCATTAGCTCGATGAGTTTAACAAGTCTGTTAGCTCAATAATATGGAATACGTTGACTTATGCGACTCGTGCATAATCAAATCTATGGCAACCGAATTCTGTTCTTGAAACATATGATTCTATCAGGTCGGGTTTCAATTATGTTCTTGAAACATCTAATTCTATCAGGTCGGGTTTCAATTGACTTTAACCAATTTTGTTAGCTCAACAAATGGTTCATGTTTGTAAGGATTTATAACAGCAAAGGTGATAACTTAAGAACGAAATTAGTTGTTCGAATGAGGTCTTAAGATTTTTGTTGAGTGGTAAAACACTATCGTGTTTTATATATCTTTTCAAAGAATACTTGAGATTCTCGAGTTCGAGTTCATACTCATGTCATATCGGATACAAATAAGCCCACTCATTTATAATTCATTACTTACATAAAGAAGCGTCCCAATTTATGTAAGTAAGAAATTATAAACTTATGGTTCGGTGATTTACAATTTCTTTATTTAAACGAAAAGGCGTCCCAGTCCATTTAAATAAGGATATTCCAAATCATCCTACTTAAGAATTTCCGACACAACACTCATACTTAATCGATGAGTTACAAGGCGGTGTACTATAAGACGTCAAAAGTGTTCCAAAAGTATGGAATGAATGTTCACACTCATCTTCAAAGACAAGGAGTAAAATAATCAGACAAAATCGACATAGCGTTCAAAAGAGTCGCTGAGTTCATAGTTATGAAATAGTTTTCTCACAATGTTTGAGAAATACCAGTGAGACCATTGTGCAACACACAATGTCTGAGAGTTAGGAATTAGAAAATTCAGTCGTTAAAGAGTCGGTCACCTCAAGTATATGTATTCGATAGAAAGCTCGTAGTCGTAGTCGTGTTAAGTTAGTAAGTAGTTTGTTAAGTAACACCGTGGAGGACGGACGGGTCATTACCTACTGTATGCCTGATCCACAGCCCGTTAGTGGCGTTTATTTGTAAGACACTATAAATACCCTCTACCTCCCAAGGTAGAGGGTTGGAGCTTCAATACCATTATTCTTTGTTTCACATAGTTCCCAACTCTCTTTCTTTTCTCTCTCTAGAACTTTCTCTCTCTAAACATCTTGAACGCCACTTGTGATTATGGTTTAATATGTTTGTGAAATCCTATATCCTACAATTGGTATCAAGAGCCATGGTTTGATCATCTCTTTTACATATCCTTGGATTTCTAGTGGTTTTAGATGGTTTTTGAGTTTGAAAAGTTTGTGATTTTTGCATCATTTGGATCATTTCTAGTGTTTAAGTTTGAATTTTGGGTGTACTTTTGTGTTTAGAATCATTGTAAGTGATTGAGTTTTAATTTGGTAACCTTGAATCACTGTGGTTGAGCTTGTTTTGGATTGAAATGTGTGTTTTTGAAGTTTTTCTTGCTAGCGACTTGGTTCTCGTAGTGTTTTTCATCATAGCGACTTGCTTCAGTAAAAGGTAGCGAGTTGTAGTGTAAATTGTTAGCGATTTGGTCCTAGCGACTTGTCTATTGAGACAAGCTGACAAACAGTACAACTTAGTGGATTCTCCACTACGGCTAGCGACTTGGTGAAGTTAGCGACTTGCTTTCAATTTTGTTAGCGACTTGTACTTAGCATTCTTAGCGACTTGGTGTTAGCGACTTGGACCTTAGCGAGTTGCTCTTTAGCGACTTGATTGTGTAGCGACTTATGTCCAGCGACTTGGGTCTTAGCGACTTGGTCTTAGCGACTTGGTTCACAGGAAATTGAGATCTTAGCGAGTTGCTACTTAGCGACTTGGTTCAAGAATTCTTAGCGACTTCGTTGACTTTTTGTTTGTAATACGGTTTTCTCTTGATTTAGTAAAATCCCGTGAAAGAATCTATTTCCCGGTTTAATCATAGACTTATAAAATCCCGTGTAATCAGTTAACATGTCTACCAACGTACCTACAATTATCTCCACTGTTGTTGAGGATGTTCAAGCAGCTGGTTCGGATACTCGTCCACCTATGCTTGACAGAACTGACTACGACTCTTGGGCTCAACGAATCAGATTGTACTGTCTTGGAAAGGAAAATGGGGTCAACATTCTCAAATCCATTGATGAAGGACCTTATCAGATTGAGACTACAAGAGACTTAATTGATACAGATGCAGATGGAACAATGATCTATGGAATAGACAGACCAAAGACGTATGATGAGCTCAATGATAAGGAGAAAAAGAGATTCGATGCTGATATCAGGGCTTCTAACATTATACTTCAGGGTCTTCCAAAAGATATCTACAAGCTTATCAATCACAACACTGAAGCCAAGGCAGTATGGGATAATGTCAAGATGCTTCTCTCTGGTTCTGAATTAACCAAGGAAGACAGAGAATCACAACTGTGTGATGAGTTTGAGCACTTCAAAATGAAACCAGATGAGAGTGTCTATGAGTACTACGTGAGATTCCATAAGCTTGTGAATGACATGAGGAACATCAAAATGACCATGCCAAACATTCAGCTGAACTCAAAGTTTGTGAACAACATGAATCCCGAATGGCACAAGTTTGTCACCTCTGTGAAGCTAACCAAAGGATTGAAGAATACAAACTATGAGCAGTTGTATGCCTTCCTTCTTCAGAATGAGAGACATGCCATGTTTGAAAAAAGGATTCTTGATTAGTTCAAAACCAACCAGGGAGAAACAAGCTCATCAAATGATTCAACAGCTTTTTACACAAATGTTGGAATTACCACCAAAGCTTCTCAAGTCATACCCATGGGTAATGGTAATTACAAGCTCATCCCTGATCCAACATATAAGCCTCCTGACCCAAACACATTCATGGAAAACGTCATCAATCAACTGTCTCTCATGGTTAGTCAAAACATGAACTCTCTCCCACACACCAACAATAACCTCAGAACAGCATCCAATCCACACAATCAAGCTACTGTCAGAGATGGGAAGGTTATGGTGCAACCAGTTCAAGAAAGGCAGTATGAACAGGGAAGAGGTGGAGTTGGTAGAGGATATGTGGCAAATCAGAATCGTGGAAGGAATCCAAATCAGGGTCAAGCTAAGCCAATTAAGTGCTACAACTGTGGCGGTGATGGATACATAGCAAGGAACTGCACTTCTCCAAAACGCCCTCAAAATGCAGAGTACTTCAAAGACAAGATGTTACTTGTGCAAGCTTAGGATAATGGAGCCGTGTTGGATGAAGAGGAGTTGTTGTTTCTTGCTGAGGGCAATGCAAAGACATATGATGCAGATGTGGATGAGCAACCAATTCAGGAGATAGGTCATAATCATCAGAATGCCTTTCAAGTCGCCGACTGTGATGCATACGACTCTGACGTTGATGATGAACCTACTGCACAGACTACTTTCATGGCTAGCATTTCTCTAATGGTCTCTCCAAAGGTCCCCTCACCACAGCAAGCTGGTCCATCCAAAGAATCAATCATCTCAGAGGTATTAAAACTATACGATGATGTTGATGAGCAAAAGATACATGACAAAGTACAATCAACTGAAACTTTTGAGTCAGATATTGAAAATATGGGTAATATACATGTTGTCCCATATGATCAATATATGAAACAAAGTGAAAGCGAGACTGTACCAAGTGATGCATCTTCTGCAGTCATTGATGACTATATTTTTGATGAATACACTGCATGTGCCCCTGAGGATTCTGTTATTTCTGAACTAAATGCCTATAAAGAACAAGTTGCAATTTATGAACAGCGTGCCAAGTTTGAGTTAACCACCCGTGAGCAGGAAATGGATGACCAAATGCGTACAATTATTAGAAAACGCAATTTTAGAGAATAAGTATTAAAACAAGAGTTAAGCTCCTTACAAGAAAAGCTTTCTAAAACTGCTAAGCAAAAACAAGAACTTCAAAAAAATGTTAAAATGCTTAAGCAAGAATTCAATGCTAAGGAATCAAAACTTTTGAATGATTTTTCCAATCTAAAAACTTTGAAAAACAAGCTTGAAAATAAATTGTACGTACAAGGGAACACCATTCAGACTGCTCACATGATCACTAAGCATAGAGTTCTCAGCGATAAGCATAGTACCCCCATTATAAAAGAATCCAACCCTGAGTATGGTAAGATAGCAAAAGCTGCTCAAAATATAATCTATGATGGCAATGAGATTCTTAAACCTAGACAGAAACCTAGTTGCATTGAATGCACTGAGGAAGATAGAAAATTAGATGATGCATATAGGGAGAAAATGAATAAGAAGCTTAACGATCATGTGTGTAAAAAGAATAACATAACGATCAAACCCCATGATTACACTAAGGAAAATTGGATATCCTTGAACATGTTTAAGCCACAAACTCAATTAACCCCAGAACATATCTTTTGGAAGAAAGATATGGATAAGCTAAAAGTTAATGTACTTGTTGAAACAAACACTCCCTTAGGAAAATGCCTGCAGCTACTGTGTATCCTCCAAATACACCAATGCATCTAGTTCCTAGATCTATTGCCACTAATAGCAAGACCTTAATCAGCCTGTATGTTGTTTATCAGCTGTTTGTTGATTTTGAGAAAACATGTAAGAAGAGAATCACACCTACAGGGATAACTGAAGGGGAAAGGGGTTTTAAGCAAACTAAAGAATGTTATTTAACTGAGGTCATGCCTTTCTTTAAACAATTAAAAGATCAATTTGAGTGTCTTCAAAAGGGAATTAATTCTGATATTAAAGAAATGGAAAAGGAATTTGATGCAATGATAGTTGAGGTCAATGACTATGAACAGGAACTCAAATACAATGAAGTTGAAAGAAAGAACTTGCATATTTTAAATCAGAATTTGATTTCGAGTTCTGTTGCTCAAGATGTGTTTTATACTGTTACTAAGCACTCTATTACTGCTTATCGATTTCATGAATTATCTATTGCATTGAAAGTTTCCCATGATCGTGTCATTGAGCTTGAAAACAAAAACTCAGAACTAAGTGAGAAAATTGATCAGGATGATCACGATAATTTGGTAAAACATCTTTCTAAAATAGAAGTTGAACATTTTGATTTACAACTAAAATATCAACATCTTAAAGAAAATGTCAAAACCTCAAATATCAAGACATCCTCAGATGTTCCAGAGTTTGATGCAGTTTTTTTAGATAAACAAACGTGACAAAAAGATTCAAGCTCATTGTAACACGATCAGAAAATTGAAAGCCCAAATCTCTCAATTAAAGGGTGAAAAGAAAAATGTGACTGGCTCCCAAATGCCTCCTCCTTTAGATTCTCAATATTCTCAAACTTTTCATCTTCAAAACTTAGTTAATGCTTTACAAAAAGAAAACGAGAGTTTTCTAGAAGAAAATGAAAAAGTTAAACGACACTTTAAAGAGTTATATGATTCAATGAAAGTCACTCGTGACAAAAACAATGAAAAAATAACATCTTTACAAAAGGAAATTGAGAATCTGAGGAGTCAGGAAAAAGGGAAACTGCCACTTGTTTTTAATGAGAATGTTGCATCAAAGTCATCCTCAGACTGCAAATATACTGTGACTGTTAAATACATTCCTCCTCATCTTAGGAATAATGAACCTGTGTTTCACAACTATTGTGCTCACCTTAAGGATAGTCTAGAATGTCTCCGTGAGATTGTGGAAGAGGATTTTATAAATAAGCCTCTTGACAGTGAAATTAGGTTTGCGTGCATTCAAGCCAAACGATCTCAAGAACTGCTAGAATGTTTAATAGCAACATGTCCTAAATCCTTGGGTGCAAAAGGAAAAGTTGTGATGCCTTGTTCTATGCCTAGTGCCAAGCATACAAACCATTCTTTGCCCAGTCTTAAGAAAGTGAACACTAATGTGCCTCCAAGTAGTTCAGATCACTGCACTTCTAGTTCAGGAATGCAAAAAGTAGCAAAACTAACTAATGTTCCAATTCCCTCTACAGGAGTAAGAAGTGACACCAAAGCAAGCGGGTCAAAGCCTCAAGGCAACACAAAGAATGATAGGACCTTGCATGCTAGGAATGTTCAGTGGAAGAGAGGAGAAGATCACCTTAGGGAGAATTTGAATAAGACGAATCGTGTTGATTCTAGTGTTAGCTCTAAGCGTACTGTAATTAATGCGAATTCTACTACTTGTGGCAAAACATGTAATGATGATTGTGTGGTTTCTGTTAATAATCTTGAATGTGGTGTGAATGATCTGTCTAATGTTGTTATATGCCCAGCTAAAATTGTTAATGTTAAAATTCAAGCTAAAAAGGCAAAAAGGCAAAGGCGAAAGAAAGTTAGAAAATAGTGGAAACCCACAGGAAGGAAATTTAGTAATATAGGTTATCAATGGATACCTACTGGCCATAAGATGAATGTGCTGTGCCCTAAATTTGCTAAGTCAATGCCCACTAGAAACTGGATGCCTACTGGTAGAACTATTCCCTTAAGAAGTGAACACACTTTGAATAGGTCAAATACGGACACTAGCACTGCATTTATTTCTGATGATTCCATTGCTACCACTTCTGATGTGGGTGTTCCAATCACTGTTACTAAAAAATTGGAACCTATTATTCCATGGGGATCCCAATTAACCAGTTATCCATTCTTGTATGTGTTCAACTGCAGATCGTTCAAATCGTTCTGTGGTACCTGGACTCAGGCTGTTCCAAGCATATGACTGGAGACCGGTCACGGCTCATGAACTTCGTGAGTAAATTCATCGGAACTGTGAGATTCGGAAACGATCATTTTGGTGCTATTATGGGTTATGGAGATTACGTGGTCGGAGACAGTGTGATTTCCAGGGTATATTATGTTGAAGGTTTTGGACATAATCTATTTTCTGTCGGACAATTTTGTGACTCAGATTTAGAAGTGGCCTTCAGGAAACATACTTGCTTTGTTAGAGAACTTGATGGTGTGGAAATTCTCAGAGGAACTCGTGGTTCAAACCTATACACCATCTCTGTCGAAGATATGATGAAATCTTCACCCATCTGCTTACTGTCAAAGGCGTCCAAAACTAAGTCATGGCTATGGCACCGTCGTCTCAATCACTTGAACTTTGGTACCATAAACAATCTTTTCAGAAAGGACTTAGTTGTAGGTTTACCTAGAATAAAGTATGAAAAGGATAATCTTTGTTCAGCATGCCATTTGGGAAAAAGCAAGAAGTATGCCCACAAACCCAAACCTACAAACTCAGTTACAGAAGTTCTTCATACAATTCACATGGATTTATGTGGACCCATGAGAGTGCATAATATCTTTGGGAAGAAATATGTCTTAGTTGTGGTTGATGATTACTCTCGATTCACCTGGGTTAAGTTCTTAAGGACAAAGGATGAAACTCCAGATATCATCATCAAACTTATCAAACAGCTGCAGGTTCGACTTAACAAAACTGTCAGAATCATCCGAACAGACAATGGAACTGAGTTTGTTAATAAACAACTTAGTGAGTTTTATGAAAGTGTTGGAATCAGTCATCAAAGAAGTGTTCCACGAACTCCTCAACAGAACGGTGTAGTTGAAAGACGAAATCGAACTCTTGTGGAAGCCGCAAGAACAATGCTGATTTACTCAAAGGTTCCAATGTTTCTCTGGGCTGAAGCCATTGCCACTGCATGCTACACTCAAAATCGATCCCTAATTCACACTGCTCATGGAAAAACTCCATATGAACTTGTCCACAATAGAAAACCTAATCTCTCATTCCTTCGTGTGTTTGGTGCATTATGTTATCCAACTAATGAGGGCCAAGACTTAGGCAAACTTAAAGCTAAAGCTGACATTGGAGTTTTTGTAGGATATGCACCAAACAAAAAGGGATACCGAATTTACAACAAAAGAACCCGAAATATTATGGAAACAATTCACGTTACGTTTGATGAGCTGACCGGTCCAATGGCTCCAGGACAACCCAGTTCTGGACCCGCATCATCAAGTAGTCCCATCAGTTCTACTCTTGTTTACGACTCCTCACCAGCAACTCCTTATGTACCTCCTTCAGAAGATGATTTGAAGAAATTATTTGATCCAATGTTTGATGAACACTATGAGCCAAGTGCTAATGATATGTCAGTTCCATCAACAGAGGCTGCCTCTATCCCTGTCAATGAAGTTAACCCTTCAGTATCAATGTCATTAAGTCAAGAAGCGCCGGCTGCTGATCACTCTGTCTCATCAACAAATCTTCAATCATCGAGTGTACACAATGGAAATGTTGCTGCTGTTATAGATGATGAAAACCCTTTTGCTCCTCCAGAAGATGAACCTTTTGAAAACATATATGCTCCTGAATCATCAGAACCATCGTCATCAGGAGATATAGACTCTGCTACTTCAGTTCCTCAACAACAACCACATGAACATCTTAGAAAATGGACACATGATCATCCATTGGACAACATCATTGGAAACCTCTCTCGTCCAGTATCCACATGGAAACAACTTGCAACCGATGCCTTATGGTGCTTCTTCAACTCCGTACTCTCTAAGATCGAACCAAAAGACGTGAAAACTGCCATGAATGAAGACAACTGGTTCAATGCCATGCAAGAAGAAATTCATGAGTTTGATCGACTAGATGTATGGGAATTAGTACCTACTCCTGATTGTGCCATCATCATTGCTCTAAAGTGGATCTTCAAAGTAAAGCTTGATGAGCATGGTGATGTTTTGAAGAACAAGGCTCGATTGGTTGCAAAAGGATACCGTCAAGAGGAGGGTATTGAATTTGAAGAATCATTTGCTCCAGTTGCTCGTATCGAGGCAATCAGAATTTTCTTGGCTAATGCTGCAAGTAAGAACATGGTAGTTTATCAGATGGATGTAAAGACGGCGTTTCGTAATGGAGATCTTAAAGAAGTCGTATACGTCAGCCAACCTGAAGGCTTTGTGAATCCAGAACATCCTATTCACGTCTATCGTTTGAAGAAGGCTCTTTATGGGTTAAAGCAAGCTCCAAGGGCATGGTATGATACGCTATCAAAGTTTCTTCTATCTACTGGATTCAGCAAAGGAGCAGTTGATCCGACATTGTTCACCAGAAAGTCAGGCAAACATTTAATTCACGTTCAAATATATGTTGATGATATTATTTTTGCCTCGACTGACCCCAATGAATGTGATCATTTTTCAAATGAAATGGGTTCCAAATTTCAAATGTCAATGATGGGACAAATGTCATTTTTCTTGGGATTACAAATTTCACAAAGTCCCGGAGGCATTTTTATAAATCAATCTAAATATGCAAATGAGATTTTAAAGAAATTTGGATTTGATTCTAATGACCCTGTTGACACTCCCATGATAGAGCTTACTAAACTGAATGAGGACCACTCAGGGATCATGGTAGACCAAACGAAATATCGTAGTATGATTGGATCCCTGATGTACCTCACAGCCAGTAGACCAGACATTCTGTTCGCTGTTTGCATGTGTGCTAGATATCAGGCTAAGCCTACCAAAAAGCACCTTGAAGCGGTTAAACGGGTCTTTCGGTATCTCCAAGGAACCATCAACATGGGAATTTGGTACCCGATGGACACCGGTATGTCACTAACAGCATATGCAGATGCAGATCATGCAGGATGTCAAGATACTCGTCGAAGTACGCCTGGAGGTGCTCAGTTTTTGGGTGATAAACTTGTGAGCTGGTCTTCAAAGAAATAAATGAGTACTTCTATTTCCTCTACAGAACATAGCCATGTCATCTTGCTGTACTCAAATCCTATGAATGAGATCCAAATTATCTGACTATGGCTTTGAATTCAACAAAATCCCTATGTAGTGTGATAATAAAAGTGCCATTGCTCTCTCTTGCAACAACGTTCAACATTCAAGAGCCAAGCACATAGACATTCTACATCATTTCATTCGGGAACAAGTGGAAAAAGGTGCGGTGGAACTCTATTTTGTGAGGACTGAATACCAATTAGCAGACATCTTCACCAAAGCTCTTCCTAGAGAACGTTTTAAGTTTATCCTTCCACTTCTTGGTCTAAAGAGTCTACAACCGGAAACACTCAAGCGTCTTCAAGAGGAAGACGAGGAGTAAAGGTCGTTATTCATCTATCTCTTGTATATATTTATTCAAAAAGCAAAATACAAAATTTCAAAACCCACAAAAGAAAATATAAAAATATATAATTCTCAAAAAAAAATCCATACAAATTAGAAAATCTTGAAAAATTCCAAAAAAAAAAAAAAAAAAAAAAAAAAGTGTTATTTTGTCATGTTTTTCCTTATTCGATATCATCTACGGACTTTGTGTTGACATTC
Organism: Chrysanthemum seticuspe; assembly: GCA_019973895.1. Taxonomy (NCBI): domain Eukaryota; kingdom Viridiplantae; phylum Streptophyta; class Magnoliopsida; order Asterales; family Asteraceae; genus Chrysanthemum; species Chrysanthemum seticuspe. Next base: position 227,463,175 of record BPTQ01000001.1, read on the forward strand.
AAAGAATGTCACGGGTCTTTAGATGTTCTTCGAATGTACATAAGTTTGTTTAAAATTAAAAAAAAAAAAAAAAAAAAAAAAAAAATGAGGCGGAGAAAAATGGTGGTTTACTGTTATTTCAGGCAGTAACACATTTTATAAAGTAAAGAACAGAGCCATACTTTATCTTATTTTTCAAATCTCATGCTCTGATTCTTAAAACAAACGTTTGTCATCTAAAAGACAAATGTTTATTGATTCGTTCCAAACTAACTAACTTTATTTCCCAGCCGCTTGTGAATGGTTGATACTAAAAGTCAGACAGCCTGGAAGAGGAATGCAAGTTTACCAAGGATTAAAATATCCTTGGATCGTTTAAGTCCTGGTGAGGCGTGACGTTCTGGTATAATGACTTGTGAATTGTTGAAAATAATATTAGTATAGGAAAACAGGAATCTGATTGACTAACACTGAATGTGAATAGTGATAGCTCTGTCACAGCTATGTCGTTAAAAACGTGCAATCAGAAACCTAAAAACGTAAAAGATATACAAACGTATGTTTAACATAAATTAAACGTAAACGTATAAAAACAAAACGATTATAACTATAGTAGGGATTTGCATGTCTTAGCGACTTAAATGCAAATTAAATATAATTAAAATATTTAACTATAATATACAAGTTATATAAAAGTTAAGAAAACTAAAAATCTGAAATGAAATACATGTATGTAATAATTACATAAATGTAACAAAATAAAACAGGAAAGGGATTATAATTAATTATACTAAGAAAGTAAAATATAAAAATTTGAAGTCATTTTAATTCTATATTTACAATTGTTTAACGATTAAAATCTAAAAACTTACGTTTACTAAATTTTATGTAAGCGTAAAAAATAAAAACGTGAATTCAGTCCAATACAACTCCCACAAATGTGAAAATTATATTTTTAGAATTCTAAAAAGATAAGAAAATTATTAGAAAATTAAAATAAATTTTTACACTATTAAATTAATTAATATAAATTAAAAATGAATTAGATGTATTTAATAATGAATTAAATAATAAGAAAATCTAAATTTAACTTAAATAAATGAAATAAAGAATCTGAAAAATCTAAAATATCATAAAATAATTTAAGAAACTGAAAATGTATTTTTTACACAATTATTCTATTTATTATTAATTATTTACTATTATTAATTACTAAAAACTATTATTATTTATTAAAAATAATAAATGAAGGAAAAAAAATCTGAAACTTTTTACAAAATTCTAAAATAAATAAAAGAAGCTAGGAAAAATATAAAAACTATATGTTATTAATGAAAATAAGCTAATAAGCAAATAAGCTTCCAAGGAAAAGCTATCACTTAGCTTTAAAATGATTCTTTTTGGTTTTTTCTTTTTCTGGAACTAAATATATACTGACATTATACATGTTTAATGAAGACAAAAAGCTACAAACTTAGAAATAAGCAAATTAAGAGCTTATGAGTCCAACAGTTAAGCTTTTGGCTTGACTGTTGGAACTCAAGCTATAAATAAGCTTGAAATAAGCTATACATAGGAAACAAAAGCAAAAGGCATTTATGTACAAGTATAATAGGTGTATATGAACAAAAATAAGCACTGAGAAGTGCTTATAAGCATGAGCTTATGGTTTAGTCAGTTTAGCCTTTTTGAGCTAAACTTGGATGGAATTGAGGCCTCTAAAGCCTGTAATAAGCTCCATACTAAAAAGTAAAGTATAAAATATATTTGTACAAGTATAATATATAAGAATATACTAGCTTATGCACTGGAATTGACTTATAAGCTCAAAATAAGCAAATAAGCAATTCCCTGAGTACACAGATCCAAACATCCCTGCAGCCTTATGTTTGGACAGATAAAGCTCATCAAATAGGCTCAACTAGCCAAATAAGTTGTTGTAATAGCAAGGTGATCTGGTAGGCTTTCCAAAAAGCCCAAGCTCACCTAGTGAGGTCCACTAGGGAGCTTGTGAGGGGCTTATGAAAAAGCTCCCATTTGACTGAGTGTATGGTGAACCAGTACACACAATAAAATGGGACAAGCCAAAAAGCTCATTGCAGCCCTATTGAATGAGCTGCAATGTGGGATTTAAGAATTGGGACTTATAAACTGGTTGATTAGCTTCTAAAAGAAACAAACCACACAACCTAAGTCCAAGAGAATAGCTTTTGGCAAGCGTATGAAGTTGGGTTGAGTAACTGAATGACCAGCATACTCATTGAAATGGTGATAGGTTCAAATCACTTGCAGCCTCATCAAATGAGCTGCAAGTGTGTAATAAGTCACAGGATCATGAAATTGGGTGGATTGGCTTTAAGAAAAGCCAATTCACCCAAGCTCATGATCACTAGAGAGCTTATAGGAGCTGTTGGTAGTAGTGTAAGATGACTGAGTGATCAGTCATCTGTTGTGAATGAGCAACAACAAGCTCAATGAATCCCTATCAAATAAGCTTCCAAAAGCTACACAAGCACATAATCATTGATTTTGGTGGATTATCTTCTAAAAGGAACCAATACACACAAGCTCAAGCTTATGTGAGGGCTTTTGATAACTTAGGAAAACAACTCCACCCATACAGTTTGCTTACTGTATGGGGAGTTAAGTGGAACAAAGAAGTGTGGATTAAGCTAATCTAAAAGCTATAACAGAAAATTAAAAGCACAATAATGAAAAAGGGCCATAAGGACCACACAAATGTGCCAAGCTCACAAGGTTGTGTCAACTCCACAAGCTTCTGCAAGCTTGTGGTTTGACAGCTCCCTTTTGAGACAGGGCAAAAAAAAAAAATAGGCACAAAGAAGCTACAAATTAAGCATTCAAATAAGCATAATAAAAATTACCAAAAATAAAAATAGACAGATTAGCAACATATCTAAAATAACCTAAAAGGATTTAAACAGAAACATCAAAATAAAAGCACAGGAAAATATGTAATTTAAAAAAAACCAGAAAATCTGAGTTTTGACTTTTACACTAAACACCCTAAGTTGACTAATCTGAATTTAAAAGCTAAACTATGGACTAATTAAGTTATAATAAGACATAAGAACATGAAATACCACAAGATTAACAATATGTAAACAGATATGTAGGTTTGTGAGTCAAGACAACCTCATAGTACTCATGTGGAGAGGATCAAGTGTCAATTTGACTCTCCACATGCTATACCACTTAGCTGAAACCATCACTGAGCTATATAGGTTATATCAAGCATATATCTAACCAGAACAATGCATAACACAGACCACACTCAGATCAATCATCTAAACCAAACAACCCTTTAATGGAATTTAATTAAGCTTTTCATTACATAGGACTGAGTAAACCAATTTTATCAAATCCACGGGCTTTCATCTGTTAAATTAGGACCTTTAAAGCTTAAACAAGTAGTCACACAAGGTTTAAACCATGATTATCAAAAATCAAGCATATGAGACAGTCAAAATGGAAATTTAAGCATAACCAAATTCCAAAACATAACAAACTTATATTAAGCTATAATATCATGAACAAACAACATAGAAACACAGAATCATAAAAATCATAGCATCTAAAACATTAAAACAGTAAAGTGCAAAAAATTATAAAAATGAAGCTTACAAGTGATCAATGCTAAAACTAAGTACCAAGGCTCAGAAACCACTCCTAGCTTGTTGTCAATAAGCTAGAAACCAGAAAGTCCATCCAGATTAGCTTCTATACCCCAGAACTGCTTATGAGACCACAAATTGATTTTTCATTGATTTTTCTTGGTTTTTTAGTATTTTCTGAATTTAAAAGTCTAAGCTTGTTTTAATGTATCTAAAAGCTAAATGAGCTTTGTCAGGAGCTTATATGGCTTATAGAGTCCATCAAACAACTACAAAACATGGAATTGAAATAACTTGAAAATTAAAGGAAATTAAGCAAAACTTGAAAATGAAATTAAACTTGAAATTAAACTGAAACTAAAGTTCCATTACACTAATTTAAAGAAGCTTACAACATTAAAACATTAAAAGACATAAAATTTAAAGAAAGCTTTTAAAAATTACACTAACGACCAATGGCTAATCCAAAGGTGAATTTTACTGTGTCTTCTCTTCTCTTTTTATAGCCAATTGATATCTCCACACTTTCCTGGTCAAATCCCAGCAATAATCCTGACCATTGATGCTCTGAATCGATCTCCACCATTTAAATGCACTTTTGGCGCCAAAAGTCTTGTACGTTGCTTAAAGCAGTTTCTAATCAATTAATGCATTTTGGTATCATGTATAGGTGGAGGGGACATGGAGATGAGGGGGGTTGAGGTGGAGGTGTGGGAGATGGTGTGTTTGCAGAGAAGGTTGGAAAAGAAGAGGAAAAAGGGCGCGTAGTGGGTGGTTTGGTTTATTAATAAACGTGGGTCGGGTAAGTTGGGATTGGACCGGGTTAATAGTTGGGCTTAGGTAGGTTTTGGGTTAAATAATAATAAGGGTCCGGTTTGATATATTAGCACACAAGGACCAATTTTTGCAAATCCTCCAAAGTTGAGGGGCTGAAGTAGTGTATTTCCCAAAGTGCTTTCAAGGACCAATATTGCCAATCATTAATAAACCAAGAACCAATTTTTTCATTTTTGATTTTTCAAAATTCCCAGGGATCTATTTTGCCATTTATGGATTTTCAGGGACTAAACATGTAATTTTGAAAAACTTGTAACCCAAATGTAATATTTTGTGAAATTGACTTTCAAAACCTTGGGTTGGCTTTTCCTTTCAAAATAAATGCATAGGGACTAATTTTTACAAGTTTTGAAACTTGGGGGACTGAAACTGCCAATATTGCAAACTTTGATCGATTTTCCTTTGTTGTTGCACATTTTGCATTTAAAACACATAAAACACAATCCCTGGGATATTTTAAGTATTTTGATATCTTTTTGATTGTTTTTGTATGTTTTGGCAGTTTAAATACGACAAAAATGATGAGTATTTGAGCACTCATCAATCCCCCACACTAAACTATTGCTAGTCCCTAGCAATCTTTTGAGAAAAACTTAATGGATTTGAATCTCTTTACCAAAAGCCATTACTTCTGGAGTAGCCAAATGTTTTAGTTCAAGTAAGAACCATGGTACACTGATAACCATGTGATTTTGAGCAAACCACCAGCTGTAAACGGATTTGATTTGTCTTTACCAGAAGCCGTTTGCTCTGGACTAGCCAACTCTTAGATAAATTATCAATATTATCTTTGGTGAGCTGATTACCAATTATGGTTTTTCCACTGCCTTTACCACAAGCCATAAACTTGCGGGCTAGCCAACTCTTCACTTTTTAGGATATGGTGAGCTGAATACCATACAATTTTGGGCAAATTGCAAGCCGTCAACGGATTTGAGATATCTTTACCAAGAGCCGTTTGCTCCTGGATTAGCCAATCCTTTTGTCTTATAGACATGGCGGACTGATAACCAAGCTGAGTAAGTGCAAAACACTTACTCCAAAAAAAAAAAAAAATTTGGCCAAAAATGGGGGAATTGGGCGGTATAATTACATGATAAAATTCGTGAGAATTCCCCCCCACACTTAGAAATGAATATTGCCCTCAATATTCAAAGTACCGGCGGTTATGCCGAAACAAAGAACGTAAAAGGGAAATACTACGGCCATTATTTTGAAAGATGTTTTTTTTTTTTTTTTTTTTTTTTTTTTTTTTTTTTTTTTTTTTTTTTAACTTATATACACAACATGTTGGGCGTCTCCCCCACACAAGGGTGGTAGAAAGTAGAAAGAAATCAGAGATACGGGTGAAAACCCGTATTGTGCTATTGTTTTTGATAACCGAGTCGCTAGCTTGACTCGACCCCGAATTGAATTGTTCATGGGGAAACTGAGTGGGATTGCCACTCAGAGATTGGGTGAGAAATTGGAGTGGGATTTCCACTCACAGAATTATAAATATTCATCACTTAAGATGAGTCTAAGAATCTTAGAAAGAAACTCTGAAAAGGCGAGAAGAATCTTTTTGATTTTTGATTTTATAAAAAGAAATGGAAAATATTTTTGTATTTTTTAAGTTTTTATATATAGATACAAAGAAAAGGAAAATCCTAACAACCGCTCCTCGAAAGGGAATCTGGGCTTGACAGAGCTCAGCAACTGGAATCCGACAACCGAACGATCAAACGTTCTCAATAGAGGAGTTAACAAACTGCGCGTTTCCGCCCCTTAAAAGGGAATCTAGGTTTGTAACGTCTACCAAATTGTTTTCAAACAGCCAACAACCAAATGTTGTAACTGAGGGACTAATCAAACTGGGCAAGTTTTGTGCAAAGGAAAAATATTTTTGTATTTTATATTGTTTATTGAAACGAAATATGATACAGTATAAGTAATCACTACCTCCCAGGCTTGTGTCAGGTTTACCACGCTAGCTAATCACTTGTGAATGATTAACTGTAATAAATATGTCCTGACAGCCCGGTAGTTGAATGATAAGGTTTAATATACAAACAAGGATAGGTATTTCAACAAAATACAAAATTCAAGTCATAATACGTAGCACAGCCTCCCCGGCAGCGGCGCCAAAATTTGATTCGTTCCAAACTAACTAACTTTATTTCCCAGCCGCTTGTGAATGGTTGATACTAAAAGTCAGACAGCCTGGAAGAGGAATGCAAGTTTACCAAGGATTAAAATATCCTTGGATCGTTTAAGTCCTGGTGAGGCGTGACGTTCTGGTATAATGACTTGTGAATTGTTGAAAATAATATTAGTATAGGAAAACAGGAATCTGATTGACTAACACTGAATGTGAATAGTGATAGCTCTGTCACAGCTATGTCGTTAAAAACGTGCAATCAGAAACCTAAAAACGTAAAAGATATACAAACGTATGTTTAACATAAATTAAACGTAAACGTATAAAAACAAAACGATTATAACTATAGTAGGGATTTGCATGTCTTAGCGACTTAAATGCAAATTAAATATAATTAAAATATTTAACTATAATATACAAGTTATATAAAAGTTAAGAAAACTAAAAATCTGAAATGAAATACATGTATGTAATAATTACATAAATGTAACAAAATAAAACAGGAAAGGGATTATAATTAATTATACTAAGAAAGTAAAATATAAAAATTTGAAGTCATTTTAATTCTATATTTACAATTGTTTAACGATTAAAATCTAAAAACTTACGTTTACTAAATTTTATGTAAGCGTAAAAAATAAAAACGTGAATTCAGTCCAATACAACTCCCACAAATGTGAAAATTATATTTTTAGAATTCTAAAAAGATAAGAAAATTATTAGAAAATTAAAATAAATTTTTACACTATTAAATTAATTAATATAAATTAAAAATGAATTAGATGTATTTAATAATGAATTAAATAATAAGAAAATCTAAATTTAACTTAAATAAATGAAATAAAGAATCTGAAAAATCTAAAATATCATAAAATAATTTAAGAAACTGAAAATGTATTTTTTACACAATTATTCTATTTATTATTAATTATTTACTATTATTAATTACTAAAAACTATTATTATTTATTAAAAATAATAAATGAAGGAAAAAAAATCTGAAACTTTTTACAAAATTCTAAAATAAATAAAAGAAGCTAGGAAAAATATAAAAACTATATGTTATTAATGAAAATAAGCTAATAAGCAAATAAGCTTCCAAGGAAAAGCTATCACTTAGCTTTAAAATGATTCTTTTTGGTTTTTTCTTTTTCTGGAACTAAATATATACTGACATTATACATGTTTAATGAAGACAAAAAGCTACAAACTTAGAAATAAGCAAATTAAGAGCTTATGAGTCCAACAGTTAAGCTTTTGGCTTGACTGTTGGAACTCAAGCTATAAATAAGCTTGAAATAAGCTATACATAGGAAACAAAAGCAAAAGGCATTTATGTACAAGTATAATAGGTGTATATGAACAAAAATAAGCACTGAGAAGTGCTTATAAGCATGAGCTTATGGTTTAGTCAGTTTAGCCTTTTTGAGCTAAACTTGGATGGAATTGAGGCCTCTAAAGCCTGTAATAAGCTCCATACTAAAAAGTAAAGTATAAAATATATTTGTACAAGTATAATATATAAGAATATACTAGCTTATGCACTGGAATTGACTTATAAGCTCAAAATAAGCAAATAAGCAATTCCCTGAGTACACAGATCCAAACATCCCTGCAGCCTTATGTTTGGACAGATAAAGCTCATCAAATAGGCTCAACTAGCCAAATAAGTTGTTGTAATAGCAAGGTGATCTGGTAGGCTTTCCAAAAAGCCCAAGCTCACCTAGTGAGGTCCACTAGGGAGCTTGTGAGGGGCTTATGAAAAAGCTCCCATTTGACTGAGTGTATGGTGAACCAGTACACACAATAAAATGGGACAAGCCAAAAAGCTCATTGCAGCCCTATTGAATGAGCTGCAATGTGGGATTTAAGAATTGGGACTTATAAACTGGTTGATTAGCTTCTGAAAGAAACAAACCACACAACCTAAGTCCAAGAGAATAGCTTTTGGCAAGCGTATGAAGTTGGGTTGAGTAACTGAATGACCAGCATACTCATTGAAATGGTGATAGGTTCAAATCACTTGCAGCCTCATCAAATGAGCTGCAAGTGTGTAATAAGTCACAGGATCATGAAATTGGGTGGATTGGCTTTAAGAAAAGCCAATTCACCCAAGCTCATGATCACTAGAGAGCTTATAGGAGCTGTTGGTAGTAGTGTAAGATGACTGAGTGATCAGTCATCTGTTGTGAATGAGCAACAACAAGCTCAATGAATCCCTATCAAATAAGCTTCCAAAAGCTACACAAGCACATAATCATTGATTTTGGTGGATTATCTTCTAAAAGGAACCAATACACACAAGCTCAAGCTTATGTGAGGGCTTTTGATAACTTAGGAAAACAACTCCACCCATACTGTTTGCTTACTGTATGGGGAGTTAAGTGGAACAAAGAAGTGTGGATTAAGCTAATCTAAAAGCTATAACAGAAAATTAAAAGCACAATAATGAAAAAGGGCCATAAGGACCACACAAATGTGCCAAGCTCACAAGGTTGTGTCAACTCCACAAGCTTCTGCAAGCTTGTGGTTTGACAGCTCCCTTTTGAGACAGGGCAAAAAAAAAAAAAAAAAATAGGCACAAAGAAGCTACAAATTAAGCATTCAAATAAGCATAATAAAAATTACCAAAAATAAAAATAGACAGATTAGCAACATATCTAAAATAACCTAAAAGGATTTAAACAGAAACATCAAAATAAAAGCACAGGAAAATATGTAATTTAAAAAAAACCAGAAAATCTGAGTTTTGACTTTTACACTAAACACCCTAAGTTGACTAATCTGAATTTAAAAGCTAAACTATGGACTAATTAAGTTATAATAAGACATAAGAACTTGAAATACCACAAGATTAACAATATGTAAACAGATATGTAGGTTTGTGAGTCAAGACAACCTCATAGTACTCATGTGGAGAGGATCAAGTGTCAATTTGACTCTCCACATGCTATACCACTTAGCTGAAACCATCACTGAGCTATATAGGTTATATCAAGCATATATCTAACCAGAACAATGCATAACACAGACCACACTCAGATCAATCATCTAAACCAAACAACCCTTTAATGGAATTTAATTAAGCTTTTCATTACATAGGACTGAGTAAACCAATTTTATCAAATCCATAGGCTTTCATCTGTTAAATTAGGACCTTTAAAGCTTAAACAAGTAGTCACACAAGGTTTAAACCATGATTATCAAAAATCAAGCATATGAGACAGTCAAAATGGAAATTTAAGCATAACCAAATTCCAAAACATAACAAACTTATATTAAGCTATAATATCATGAACAAACAACATAGAAACACAGAATCATAAAAATCATAGCATCTAAAACATTAAAACAGTAAAGTGCAAAAAATTATAAAAATGAAGCTTACAAGTGATCAATGCTAAAACTAAGTACCAAGGCTCAGAAACCACTCCTAGCTTGTTGTCAATAAGCTAGAAACCAGAAAGTCCATCCAGATTAGCTTCTATACCCCAGAACTGCTTATGAGACCACAAATTGATTTTTCATTGATTTTTCTTGGTTTTTTAGTATTTTCTGAATTTAAAAGTCTAAGCTTGTTTTAATGTATCTAAAAGCTAAATGAGCTTTGTCAGGAGCTTATATGGCTTATAGAGTCCATCAAACAACTACAAAACATGGAATTGAAATAACTTGAAAATTAAAGGAAATTAAGCAAAACTTGAAAATGAAATTAAACTTGAAATTAAACTGAAACTAAAGTTCCATTACACTAATTTAAAGAAGCTTACAACATTAAAACATTAAAAGACATAAAATTTAAAGAAAGCTTTTAAAAATTACACTAACGACCAATGGCTAATCCAAAGGTGAATTTTCCTGTGTCTTCTCTTCTCTTTTTATAGCCAATTGATATCTCCACACTTTCCTGGTCAAATCCCAGCAATAATCCTGACCATTGATGCTCTGAATCGATCTCCACCATTTAAATGCACTTTTGGCGCCAAAAGTCTTGCACGTTGCTTAAGGCAGTTTCTAATCATTTAATGCATTTTGGTATCATGTATAGGTGGAGGGGACATGGAGATGAGGGGGGTTGAGGTGGAGGTGTGGGAGATGGTGTGTTTGCAGAGAAGGTTGGAAAAGAAGAGGAAAAAGGGCGCGTAGTGGGTGGTTTGGTTTATTAATAAACGTGGGTCGGGTAAGTTGGGATTGGACCGGGTTAATAGTTGGGCTTGGGTAGGTTTTGGGTTAAATAATAATAAGGGTCCGGTTTGATATATTAGCACACAAGGACCAATTTTTGCAAATCCTCCAAAGTTGAGGGGCTGAAGTAGTGTATTTCCCAAAGTGCTTTCAAGGACCAATATTGCCAATCATTAATAAACCAAGAACCAATTTTTTCATTTTTGATTTTTCAAAATTCCCAGGGATCTATTTTGCCATTTATGGATTTTCAGGGACTAAACCTGTAATTTTGAAAAACTTGTAACCCAAATGTAATATTTGTGAAATTGACTTTCAAAACCTTGGGTTGGCTTTTCCTTTCAAAATAAATGCATAGGGACTAATTTTTACAAGTTTTGAAACTTGGGGGACTGAAACTGCCAATATTGCAAACTTTGATCGATTTTCCTTTGTTTTTGCACATTTTGCATTTAAAACACATAAAACACAATCCCTGGGATATTTTAAGTATTTTGATATCTTTTTGATTGTTTTTGTATGTTTTGGCAGTTTAAATACGACAAAAATGATGAGTATTTGAGCACTCATCATTTATCTTTCCAAATATTTTTCCGTCTAATGATTCTTCTGAAAAATATTTGCCATCTAATGAAAACCAAATTGCTTTGAAAATACCTCGTACTCTATTATTCTTGTTAATCATTTGTGCTCATCATCTGTCAAAATCTCTATCTCTCAATCAACTACTTGTGTCAATGATTGAGGGGGAGAATGATTTCAATCGAATTAAAGAGGTTATTTTGAAAGGTTATTTTTCAAACAATTGGCACGTAAATGAGCAAGGTTATTCTTGGAAAATCAAAAAGAACAATGTTTTATACAATTGATTCAAAACCTTTGCTAATGTTATGTTTTCAAAAGATACTCTTGCATGTTTTAACAATGGAGTTTAAAGTCTGAAAATCTTATCCTTATCAGTTAATATGTTCTTTTTAAAAGCAAGTCACTATTCTCCTCAAAAAGCTCTCAAAATTTTATTTAAATCAATAGAGATCACAACTCTCAAAGGATTTGGAAAGTGTGATCGGGGGAGAATTTGTGATTTAAATTGGATTTAAACTGATAACTTGATAATTGGTTTTATAAGTGTTTAAAGAGCTTTCCTCCCCACATGTGACAAACGATTTCAAATTTTCCATGCACATGTTGAAGGGGGAGCATGTTTTTTAAACCACAAAGAATTGAAACGTGATTGATTTGTCTCTAAGTGCAGGTTCCCTCTAGTATGTGCAAAACTCTTTCAAACCTCGAGGCACATATTGAGGGGGATCAAACTTTTGAAAACCTCATCCTTCCCCAATATGCTTTATCTACTTGATTTAATCAGGGAAGTGATGTTGATATCTTTTAGAAAATGGTAATCAAAGAAGTTAATTCTTCCTCTTGCCTCTGTGTGCTAAAACGATTTCAAATACATGAGGCACATGTTGAGGGGGAGCTCTTTTTCTAAAAATATCAAAAACAATTCAGGTACAAAATGCTTTGATAATATATCACAAGTATCTGGATTGATTTCTAAATGATTTTTCAATTGGTTTCAAGGAAGAACGAACTGTACCAAAAGACCGACCATTTTACTTGATGTATGGAGTTATAAGGATGGTGAGGTTAGGTATTCGTTCCCACGATCCGCCAGAACCGGAGGGATCTACCCAGGGATAATCCACTAGATAGTGTAGAGTCCTTAGGTATGATGAAAAAAAGGAGAAAAGTGAGATATGGGAAGAGTGCGGACTGAGATAGAGTTAGAACTGGAATAAACCCAACAAAGTTCTAGTTATAAAATCTCGGTAAGCACTGAAGAGGTTGAAGAATGAAAAAGAATTGAATGTGAAAAAGGGTGAAAAGAAATAGCCCTCCATTTATTCAACCTTAGGGCAGAAACCGGGTTCAATTCATATGCTACTGGTGGTTACCAAGGTAACGTCGGTATTGAAGACAAGACGTCATGGACCCAGTGACGCACTGCACTACAACTTCCCAAGCTACTCAAGTTCCTCTTAAAAGGACTTGTTTCATTCTCACGAGGAACCGACATTATCTATCGAATTTCTCTTAGAGTTTGTTGATATTGAAGAAGGAGACCCTCTCCCTAGTCTCCGGCATAGGAACCAAATGTGCACTATTGAGTCTAGAGCCACGAGATCATCAAATAAATCTCTTTAGGACACTGTCATTGAAGACTCTCTGTTTCACACAATGTGGAAAGAGAGATTATATTTTATGAGTCCTACGCATTATCCTTGTGGTATTGCCAGAACATCTGAGTGATATGCAAACATATTCACAATGAAGATGGAAAGCCTTCTGGAGCCAACATCAAACAAGCTCCTGGTAGGTGGCATGTGAGATCTATCCAATAGATCAACCATGTGACAACTGAACAGAAACAATGGGGCAATTCAATCTTTTGAATAAATCCTGGTTCAGGTTATGGATTGACGGATACCTTTGAAAAACCGGTCATTGTGCTTAAAAACTCTTTTCGTTAGCACATCGACTGTGTACTAATATTTTAAAATAAAAGGTGTTTATGATTGATAATTGATTTTCATTAAAACCTTCGTTGTATTGCAAAAACAATTTCTATTGAGCGGTACACGATTGTTTTTCAAATCTCTTTTCATCAATCAGTGAATCTCAATTCGCTGGTTCACTCACTCTGTGTTGTCTTCTTTGAGACGTTCCGGTTTGAGAACAGCTAGAGCAGCTGCGAAACCCTGTCAAGGAAATTCTTCGGAATTATACCTGATCACAGGCAACTTGTACTGATCAACGGGGAACCGTGGGCCGTGTACCTCAATTCAACAAAAGTGATCAAAGACACTTTCGTGCACTTTATTGCAAACTGTTGTATGCAGGTACGCCCGACGTTTGCAGCTGATCAGAATGAAGCGGTCAATCCATAGCCGCATGCTCACACTACACATTCATCTCTAAAGAAATCATGATAAGTGCTTCAACAACTCTGATACTTTCACTCCATGCTTCTGCTATGCTGCTGCAAATATCATGAATCAGTAAAAGCTTTCGCTACTCGGATGAGAATATATCATGATCCAGAATGTGAGCATGTCGGTCCAAATGTCACAACATCACTGAATACTAACACAACAATGGATGAGCCAGAGATTTATGATTAGTTGATGATCTCAATGCTGGCTCAAAACTCATCATCACGTGGATCAGTTAAAGACCTCCACTTGAAATTATCCAAACATGCGGAACATGAAGAATCAAAGACTACGAGCTACTGAGCAAAGAACTTAATCAAGAATCCTAGAACAATCTAATGTAATATCTGTTTATATTCATTGTAAATAGAGGTGACCTCCCTTAGGGGGAGATTGTTAGGAATTAGAAAATTCAGTCATTAAAGAGTCGGTCACCTCAAGTATATGTATTCGATAGAAAGCTCGTAGTCGTAGTCGTGTTATGTTAGTAAGTAGTTTGTTAAGTAACACCGTGGAGGACGGACGGGTCTTTACCCACTGTATGCCTGATCCACAGCCCGTTAGTGGCGTTTATTTGTAAGACACTATAAATACCCTCTACCTCCCAAGGTAGAGGGTTGGAGCTTCAATACCATTTTTCTTTGTTTCACATAGTTCCCAACTCTCTTCCCTTTCTCTCTCTAGAACTTTCTCTCTCTAAACATCTTGAACGCCACTTGTGATTATGGTTTAATGTGTTTGTGAAACCCTATATCCTACACTGAGAAATAGATAAAACTATTGTGTATCTCTTAATGTCTGAGATATATTTAGGCCAAGTGTGTATCTCACGATGTCTGAAATATGTCTAAGTCAACTGTGTATCTCACGATGTTTGAGATATATCTAAGTCAATTGTGTATCTCACGATGTTTGAGATATATGGAAGACCATTGCATACTTACAATGTCTTAATAATAATGAGACCATTGTATCAACTACAATGTCTGAGAAAGTTTTGTAAATCACAAAATGTATATGATCGGGGATATCTGGTTATGCCATAATAACTTGGAATGGCATATGTAGTTATGTTTAGTCAATCGTTTATATAAACAGTCTTTATATAAATAATATAGTATTATGTTAAGGAGTAGGCATGGCACACGGAATGTTGAAGACAGCAATGAGTGATACGAGTTTAATGTGAGATGTAGTTATAGCCTAGGTTCATATGCAACCTGGTTCTCTATAACTGAAGCTCGGTAACCAATCTGGAACACCCCCAAAATTATCGCAGCGGAAGATTGTGTCACTGGGGTATTACTTCATAGTTCACAACACAAGTTACAGAAAACGACTCTAACTGAGACGTTTTGAAATGAATTATCATTCGATTAAAATATCAGAGTTACAAACCGGTCCCACAAGTTTGTACAATCATAAAAACTACAACATAAAAGTTATAATGTTTTTCGAATGATAATATATGCATTGTCTTCAAAATGTTTTTCCGTGCACCTTCACATGCCATGCCAGCTAATTCCTTTCGAACCTGAGATAACATGCTAAAAAGTGTCAACACAATGGTTGAGTGAGTTCATAAGTTTGTAAGCAAAATAGTTGATCACAAGATATCAAGTTTATGAAAGTAGTGGGCTACGTTGTTATATGCCCATAGTGCGTTTGATTGCCTAACCGGTCAATACAAACGATAGAAACCGCATTGGTTTGAAAACAGTAGTGGACAATTTAGTTTGTAGTATAATTGTAATGTGTACAATTATCTTCTTGATAGTTATTATTGCTCTAAGCTCATGGCACTCACGAGTGACTGTTGTATATATATCACCGGACGATATATACAGTAAATAACTTGCCCCGGGTAGGTATTTTGCCTTTTACCTAGATAACCTCAAATATAGTGCGCCTTGTTACTTCCGATAACTGAGACGGGTTCGTCAATTCCGATAGGCCTATCCACAATATTTGCGCTCACTCCCAGTGATTAGTGGTCCATGATTTTGGTGACTTTTGGTAAAAACAACTTAGGCATGCAATAATACAGTCAAGGCATTTATTTTGCAAATAATTGTCCATAATAAATCATTTTAGCATGTAGTAAAAGCAGTAGCATGTATCTCCCCCAAAAGAGTTTATAAAACAGTTAAACAAAAGACGGGGCTATGAAACTCACTGTAGTGATCAGCAGCGGAGTGTAACGATATAATGTTTATCAATGGTAGAGTATGACAAGATCACGACCTTTAACGATTACCTACGAAAGCATAGTAATCACATTTTAGTATGGTGTATGATATAAGTATACAAGTATATGTAGTTTGTTGGCTTTCAATATGATGTTGTACATGAATCCTTAAGTTAAAGTATCCCTTAAGTGTTGTTTGTCTTATAGCCCTTTTATAAATAGCCTCGTACCATCGTTCGGGCTATCAAAATCAAAAGGTCGTGTAGTGAACGTATGAGGAGCTAGGACACTTTAAGTCGTAAATCCACAACTCGTCGATACGACACCTGGAAGAGGCCTCTTATGATAATGAAATTCCTTACTATTATTGTACTTGTCATTTATAAGTAAAGTATTTGACGAGACAAATATTATATAAAACATGTGTCGTGTTTCTTCAAAGACTATTGATTGACTTGTGTGACGATATGATGATATAAGTTGTGTGTCATGAAGTAGTTTAACATGGCATATGGTCATTTACTTAGTTTGTCAAAGTCTAGCAAAGTCTAACCCAATGAACCAAGTTTAAAAAACAAGTTTCGGGTCATTAAACTTATATTAGCCGTGCGGCTAAGTCAAACAATAATCAAGGACATTCGTGAGGATATATCTAAGTTAAAATATGTTGAAACAACACCTTGGCTTAACCTTGGCTTTGTTTTGGCCTTAAAGAATCAAAATACACTAAGGTCTCTTAGTCATGGTCGTTTTCCGGTATACAACAGGTCCGGTTAGTTTTTGTAGTTTTTAGGATTTGTCGTTCACTTTCTGCTTATGTGCACCTGAGTTTTTGTAGAAAAAGTCATTCTGAGCAACTTTCATGTTTTACACTTTTGCTGATTCGGACCAGAAAATGGTCAAAATCGCGTTTTAAAATCGTTTCAGCAAGCTTTCTTGTTCCAGCACTGTATTTCCTTTTAGTAAAACTTAACTAGGCATAACTTGTTAACCGTAAGTCCTTTTTAAGTGATTCAAAAGCCTAAGTTTTAGTTTTTACTTCCTCTAATAGCTTCTCAAGCTTAATCAAGTCCAAAGTCCAAAGTTTACTTATATCAATAGTCTAATTACAAGTAATTACTTATATTTCATTGCAGAAAGTTTGGTTGCACATTTAGTCCTGCCAAAACGACCATAAGTTGAGTTCTACAACTTGTTTTGACACGCGGCTTTCGCCAAACTTCAATTTTAGGTCTTGGCTACATTTTATAAAACTGAGTTGACTTTCAGAAATGAACAGAACCATGGGCTTTTCTCAAGTTAAATCTGGTGTGCAGATTTTGACATGTTTTGCCATTTTGGCTCTCATTTACTCATCGGGATGAGTTATGAGGTGCGCCACCCGGAAAAACGACCATAAGAAATAGCTCTAAAAGCCTATCTTATTGAATTAACCTCAAGGTTTACTGAGATGATCAGTTTAATCAATCTTTGTAACTGTTGTAAATTTCAGGTTCATAAAACCCACCTAAGGCTTGTTTTAGCTTGTTTTCATGGTACAAACTTCATGTACAACATCAATCATGCCCTTTTACATATACTACTTATATCAAATTACATCTAATGAATATAAATTATTACAACCATATTGAATAATAATAAAAAGTAAACACAAATCTTACAAGGATTTGGTTGGAATAACACAAGAATCACTACCACAAATCAAACTTAACCCTTCTAGTCTTTAACCCTTTCTTTAATCTTCAACCCAAGTCTTGTAAACCCTTTTTAACCTTGCTCTAAGAATCCAAGAACACTATTAACTTCAGCCTAAACACCTTGATTATCTTCTATTTGAACCATGGAATCAAAGACTTGTTTGAAGATAATGAACCAAGAACTAGCTAGGACATATAACCTTCAATCTTTAACACTAGAACTTGTGGTTGAAAAGCAAAAATGATGGTGATTGTGGGCTTTTCTAGCTTGGAAATCATGAGGGAGAGAACAAGTAGTAGTTTTTGCATGTTGCAAATGAGAAGAATTAAAGATTGAAAGGTTTTATGGGTAACTGAGATACAAGTGTTACTAGGAGGTGTAAAACTTTGACAACACAACACCAAGTCCACCTAGACTTGGCAATGGATGAGATGAGGTAAGTTTGCAACTTATCTTGTATAAAATTTAGTTTACGGGGTATAGTTTGGTCCCGGTAATTACTAATGTTAAGCCCTTAAGTCACAAAACTTAAAACCGGGTAACATAAGAATATAATACTTATGAAAATGTCTAAACTTATCAATATACTCCAACTAGGTATATTAAAGGTGTGATAAGTCTATTTGGGTGCGTCTATGTTGTTAAAACCTAATAACGTCGGTTTGAGCACGCGTATTACGTAAAGAGTAAAATATTTACATAAAAATAACAAAGTGCTAATAGTTCATATAAAATATGACTATTGGTGAAAGTAGAGTATTTTGAACACCTAGACTTATCGTAGTCTTGTGTTGACCGCGAGGAAAGTTTATACGATTTAACTTTCGTAATAAGGTAATAACTTTAAATAATTATTTATAGCCATTGGTGAAAAAAAAATGTCCAGAGAGTAATAATTCGAAATAGATTGAATTGTTTAACTTGGAAAATTACTGGTTACTACCATTTATAGTATTTGCTTTTACGTTACGATAAAAGTCAAATAGTAAAAAGTCAAAGTCAAAGGGCAAATTAGTCATTTTGCCTTATGAAAATTTACGAGTTGCTACACTATATCAGAAAAAGTCTTGTACATTTCCACATTGTTTGCCAATCTGATGATCTCTAGAATTTACCAAATTTATATGTGTTAATTTCCCAATCGACAATGGGATATTTTGACTGCAATGGTTCAACAAACATTGCATCTGTAATAACTACCATCATTTGTTGAAGTTGTTTATCAGTAATGTCTTTTGGTGTTTCAACCTCTTCAGATGTATCTTTCAACTTTTTGCTTGTTTTCTGAATTGGAATCAAATGATGTTGCTTTCCTTTTAAGACAGCTTTCTTCAGTATCAACTCTTGTTGGAGTAGCAGTACCTGGATTACTAGCAGTATCAACTGGAATATCAGCATTACCTTAACGAATTACTAAAAAAATAGGCATAATAATAAGAAATTAGGGCAAATAAAATGAAATTAAATGAAACGAATTACTCGAATTGATGAGCATCATCGTCATCAGATGACTGATGACCGTGTTCAACTTCTTCGATCTCCAATTCTTCAGAATCAAGCTGACGTATTTGTTTGATTTGAAGTAGTTCTCGTTCTAGAAGCATCAGACGACGATCATTATTGATAGTTTGTGTATCTTTTTCATCCATTTTTTGTTTAATTTTTGTGTATCAATGTGTGTGTGTTTTTGTAATGATGACCCGCCAAATTATGAAATAAATTGCACCAAAATTTGGTGACGAGAAAGTTCTAGGTCGGTCCGTGGCTTTGATTTTGCAACTTGTCCATCTCAAATCGACTCTATTTTTCCAATTCAAAGTAATATAGAAAATATACTCTAAAAAGTAGTATTTTTTTTTAAAACTTTCACTTTAACTGTTCTTTTTATATATAATATTTGATGAATACATTGTATTTTAAATAAGGGTGAGCATCGGGTTAAACCTGACCCGAACCGGCAAAAAGCGACCGAATCGGAAACCGAAAAATAAAAAAACCTAAACTGAAAACCGAACCGAGAAATAAATATCAAAACCGAAACCGAACCGAATAACTCGGTTCGAGTCGGTTTTCGGGTTTCGATCCGAAAAAACTGACAAAAAACGAATCGAACCGAAACCGACAAAAACCAAAATAAATATACAAAATCGAAAAAGGTCGGTTCGGTTCGGTTTCAATTGGTTTGTTGGTTCGGATCGATTTTCGAGTGAATTTGCTCAGCCCTAATTTTAAATGTATTTTCATTCATATAATTTTCATCAAGTATGATATAATATAAATAAAAATATAAAAATTCAAAGTTGGAAAAAAAACTTTGAAAAGTCAAAATAGCACATTTATTTTGATACGAATGGAGTACTAATTTACCCACAATTAAAGTACCATAATTGCTAGTTTTTCTTTAATATGGTAGTTGGTCCTTTGACCGCACAATATTTGACCAAATTAATCTCAATCATTGGATCATCCTCTGATTTAATCCAACCGTAATATTTCTTAATGATATGAACCCTTGGATGATGGGTAATGCTTTAATCTCAACTGTAGAAGGGTGTGCCATATGAAACACACGAAGCTTATGTACACATCATTTTTCGAATTCAAAAAAATGACGGGTACAATTTTATCTCAAATGGAAACTACATATTAGCGGTTATACTAACCTAGATCTTATAAAATATATCATTATGCTTGACCATATTCAAGTTCTCTTCTACAATATTCCTCCAATTCCATTCTTAACTTTTCTCAGATACTCCAAAATTCCCCCTTATTTGCAATGGCAAGCCACCAGAATTCCACTTTCAGTTTTCTTTCTTTTGATAGTGACATTTGTTGCTATGAAAGTGTATGATATATTTTTGTTTCTACTATGTTTGATCATATTTTTTTTCATTTGATCAATGGTATACGTTTTGTTTTTAACTAGGATGATGAGGACTACATGACCAGTGAAGAAACTGTCCAATTAAAACCTACTAAGATTAATGAACCTTTATCAAATGAAGATGCTAAGTTGATGGTTGATGCAAGGCATGAAGATATGAGTCACTCAGATATATTATAACCTGGTGTGAGTTTATGTTATTTCTATATTTATGAAATTATACCTTTTATGTTTTTCAAATTTCAAAATCAACTGATGCTCCTTTCGTCTGCTATGGTTAATATTAATGTTGGAGACTTTAAGAGTTACTATCTGTTGGAAATGTTAAGCCTGCAGCATCTAATATTGTATCTAAAGTATATATATTACATGGTCATTTATTTATCTTTTTTTTTTTCATGTTATTATAATTTTGGGATATATGTTATACCTATATTACATATATTTGAATTCACAAGATCTAAATCCTTGAACTTGACCGTGTTGTTTTGGAGAAGAAGGTTATATTCTTTATATTATATTATATTATATATATATATATATATATATATATATATATATATATATATATATATATATTGTAAAAATAACATTGTTTTGTTGCCAATATCAAATTGCTAAAAATATGGAAACGGGATTCAGTTACTGAAGTTAGTAATGATAAGGTATATACTTTAAAATACCTATAGTGTCTTTCTTTGGTATATTATTTCAGTTTTATTTTTATATGAAATACTTATTAGTTTATATAGTTTGCTTAGAAAATTACTGATGCTGGTGAAGAGCGACTTTCGGAAATCCAAGGGTGCAAAGATTCAGGAATACGTCCATTTGGGTCATGTAAAGGGGAATATGGTTGGTACTGAAGATGCTGCTCAAATTGTTGCTAAAATAAGGCGGTTACTGATGATGATGAATATGTTGAAGTTGCTTATGATGCTATAAAACCTAAATTGCCTTCTAAAGTTATTGGTGATACTATTAATATTATGTCTGATGAAGATGTTAAATTGGTTCTTGAAATGGAAGGTAATAAGGTTAATGTTGTGTCTGACATCAAGGATGTTCAATTTGGACATTTGAAAGAAAACCAAGTTACATATGACTCTGATGTCAAAAATTGTTAGCGTTAAGGAGGTCATTGTTATTTTTCTTTTGTAAAAATGTTAGGATTTAGTAAATCCAATTATTAAAGAGTCGGCCACCTCAAGTATATGTAATCGTTAGAAAGCTCGTAGTCGTAGATTAGTTATTATTTAGTAGTATTTAGTTAAGTAACACCGTGGAGGACGGACGGGTCTTTACCCACTGTATGCCTGATCCACAGCCCGTAGGTGGCGATTTGTGTAAGACTATAAATACTCTCTACCTCCCAAGGTAGAGAGTTGGAGCTCATAATAATACTTTCATTTTCTCTCACTAAGTTCCTAAAACTCTAACTCTTTCTCTCTATAAAACCTCATCTTGTACGCCTACTTGTGTTTATGATATGATGTGTTTGTGAAATCTAATATGTTACAAATGGTATCAAGAGCCATGGTTTGATCATCTCTTTTACATATCCTTGGATTTCTAGTAGTTTTAGATGGTTTTTGAGTTTGAAAAAGTTTAGTGGTTTTTGCATCATTTGGATCATTTCTAGTGTTAAAGTTTGAATTTTGGGTGTTGTCACACCCTCAAATTACCCGTTTTGCAGCGGAATGGAATTCCTGGGGGATGACTATCATAGCACCACAATCACAGTTATATTGAACGACCTAAAGTGTCGTTTGGAAAAGAACATCGTTTGATATATTAAAAACATTCAGAGTTACAAAGATAGGTCCCAAATAAAAATCAATTTGTGCTGAAATAAGTTTGTTACAAGCCAAACGATGTTTTAAAGTGCATAAATCTCATGTGTGACGCGTCGTCACCACGACTCTATGATATGTCCACATGCATGCCATGAAGTGTATGCCTTAGATACCTGAGATAAAACATGCTAAAAGTGTCAACACAAAGGTTGAGTGAGTTCATAGAGTTTGCGTTGAAATGTAAAGCCTTTCAAAATCGTTTATGCAGCAAAGGCATTGTAAATCCACTCAGTTCCATGTTCCGCCCATACAAAACTTGCAACCTGTGTGTTCACAACCCACTGCCAAAATATGTATAGTTTATGTTCAAGCACTTGATGTCAAATGAATTCACAATAGTACCTAACTCGACGTAGAACAATAGCACATAATCAATAGTACTTGACTCAATGTATCAGTAGTCAACTGACATAGCACTTTATTCGACGTAGAACTATAGCACATAATCAATAGTACATGACTCAATGTATCAGTAGTCAACTGATATAGAACGTTATTCGACGTAGAACTATAGCACATAATCAATAGTACATGACTCAATGTATCAGTAGTCAACTGATATAGAACGTTATTCGACGTAGAAGTATAGCACATAATCAATAGTACTTGACTCAATGTATCAGTAGTCAACTGATATAGAACGTTATTCGACGTAGAACTATAGCACATATGAGTGTTGTTTCAAATCGTTCCAAGACCATTAGTTCATGATTCTACCAAGACCATTAGTTCAATGATTATACCAAGACCATTAGTTCAATGATTATACCACGACATTTAGTTCAATGATTATACCAAGACATTTAGTTCAATGATTATACCACGACATTTAGTTTGCAAATAATCATGTTTGTCATAAAAATAGTTGAGCATGTATCTCCCCCAAAAGTAATTCAAAACAATTAAAAGAGTAGGGGCTATGACTCACCTGGTGCAATGTTTATGATGACAAAAGTGGATACACTGAAATGAGGCGCAACCTCTAACCGTGACCTATTATGAATGATATGTTCTAATGTAAATCATGAAACAATATCGTGCATGCAAATCCACATGTAATCTATACCACTTGTACGTTTTTGAAAATAGAATTTATCGTCGAAATTTTTGTTTATGACATCTCGTCATGTTATAAAATACTTTACAAGTATTTACGTTGAAATGATATCTTACGATAATCATTTAATGATTTATTATGAAATTATAACTTTTCGTCGTAAGTAATGTCGTTGAAATTTCATGAAAGTGACAAAACGGCCTCGAAAGCTAGTCGTACAATGGTGCACGTCGAGTGTTAGGAAACAAACTCAACGGTTTTGGGAAGCTTGTATAATAATCTCAAAGTTTTAGTGTTTAAGTTTTCATCCTAAAGGTCTCGATCACGGAGAAAAATATAGGTAAGGTATGGTACTTTTGTCCAAAATATCGTTTAAGGGTGGTTTTCGGAAAAGTTTAAGTGACCGTATTTTATTCATTACAACTCCGCTTGACAAACGGTCAGACATTTTGGAAAATATGCTTGGCGAACTTACTTTTACTAGAAGACATCATGTTATAAAAAGTACTCCATCAATGTTAAAAACGACCCTCAACATGGTCATTTGTGGCCAATATGTTTGTCTATTAGAAAATATATTAGTTATACTTACATAAAATAGTTACGGCAACTTGTTTAAAATGTGAATAACTTAGTCGTTATAAGTCCGTTTTCTACGTTCTTTATATCCACGGTTTCGTATTAACATATACTAATATATTTTCGATGAGTCGACACAATTAATAATGCTTAAGACTCATTTTTGACTCGTAAAAAGTTAAAATAGTATGCTGAATTTTCTGGATTTATATTTTTCGTCGTCAAACTTGAAAAATTCATATCTTCTTCGTTATAACTCCGTTTTAACCCGTTCAAGCGACCACGTTTTTATTTTAAAGTATATTTTCTAAATATCTAAGCCAAAAAATTTTATCTGTTGTCGAAAATTCCAGATTTCAAAAATAAGGACAGACCCTTAAGTAAACTTGTCGAAATGAGTTTTTCTCGCGCCAAACCTATTCCAACCAATTCAAAATAACTCCGAAGCTATTCTAATACTACCATACACCTTCTTAGGGTGTCATGGGTTCCTAGTCATCACCAAAAGTGATATGTTTCAAGGGATAATTTATAGGATGATTATATTTCATAATAAGTAATAAAAACATTAAAAGTGGTATAAATTCATATGTAACATGCATGTTTTCTTGCAAAAATGATGAAATAACATAAAGATGAATATGAAAAAGTTATGAAGATCATGAGATGTTTACTTGAATGATTATGTGAAGAAGATGATAAAAACCTTATTAATCTATAGATTTTTATTTGAAAACCTTGAAATAGATTACTAGTAATACTTGATAATCACTTGAGCTAGAAAAATTTCATGGTTTCTCTTGGTTTCTCTTCTTGGCCGTCCACATGAGGTTGGATATGAGAGAGTTTAATGGTTTTTCACCTTTTAGATATTATGTAATATGTGTTAGTATTATTATATAATAAAAATAAGTAAGCATTATTGTAGCTAGTAGATATTTTGTCCAAGTTTTGTGTTGTGTCATCCCATTTGGTCGACAAGTAGAAAATGAATGAAAGAGTAGTGCATTTTGTTGTATTATTGTAAGATAGTGTAAGTAATATGGATAAGTTGTTTGTATAATTAAGTATTTAGGGTAGCGTTAGCTAGAAATAAATTTTAACGGAACAAAATAAAATATATCGATGTCATAAAAATTATAAAAATACATTTCTTACAAAAATTTAGTGAAATATTAATTATTGAGTAGTATTTACGAAAACCGTCGTAATTATATAAATATAACAATTTATATACCAAATAAATTTAAAACACCGGGTAAACTATTAATAATATTTTTATAATCTTAATATGAGTATAAAAATATATCGGGATAACTTTTGGAAGTATCGGATCAATTGTTCAAAATAATTAATTATGCGATAGCGTTTATTTAATATAAAATTATACGTTTAATGAAAAATGCCAAAACCATGCATGAACTAATATGATGATAATGATGCTAATGATATGTAGACTAAATCTAGTCTGTATGAAATGTCCACGATAAAATGTTTAATGAATTCGCAGCTAAACCACTAAGGTTACGCGAATTTGATACTCGTAAACCTAGTTTACGATAAATGATGAAATAGTGAATTTTTAAAAGTTTGCAAAATGACCTGAAATTACGAGTTGTCACATTCGCCCATCCAAAAAGGAATTCAATCCCTGAATTCAGTCCATGTTAGGTTCTACGGTGTTATCGGTGAAAGGTGAGGATATTTGAGTCGCATCGGGTCGTCCAATGTTTTCTGAATCATATCGCGCCTTTCCAAGACGGGACTTTGAACATAAATTTGTTGCCAACTTGAAATTCTAATGGCTTGCGACTTATGGAACAAACTTCCAATATTTTGCGTTGTATATCGACGTAGCTTATCTAGCTATATGTTGTTACTTGTATCTGACTTTTGATTTGTACGATTTCTGTATTGTTTCATGAATAAATCATGGACTAATGAGTTGAACTTTCCTGATTTTGACCAGTGAATGAGTGATTGACACCTCAACCTTAGAGTGCCTCAAATGAGGTAGTCAGTATGTTCATGCAATAACTATTGTTGTAAAGCAACTTGTTCGATGAAGAATGATTTGCCTAATCGTTTCCAGAAATAATCACATATGCTTTGAGCATATATTCTAATGTGGGAATTGTTCTCTCGCTCTAACCATTGAGCTGAGGATAATAAGCGGTAATCATGTCCTAGTGAATTCCAAAGGAATCTTAAAATGATTGTCAGAAGTCTAAGGTGAATCGAATAGTTTGTAATAGGTACAACTGGAATTGATACCACGTGTCTCGTGCCAAATTTCAAAATGTTAAGTCTGTCAAAAAGGACATTATTGAAAAGAATAGATTATAGGTAACAGTTGTGATTCCTCGCATTTCTAGTTCTAGCGAATGTCATTACTTGAGTCTTACTTGCCTAAGGTGCTTAGTCTCTATGACTAAAATGTTTATTGTTTGATTATCGAAGTGTTTCCATGCTCTATGTTGTAAAGTCACAAAACCTTAAATATTTAAGTGATGTGGTGTAGTGATTGATTTTCAAGATCTGTCCCGATATTGAGTGCTTGTAAAATTATTTCATCACTTAGATTGTTATCATGCTAGCATAAACATAGATATCAGCTTATACTATGTCGAAGAATGTTTGTTCTAATTTCACTTGTAGATGGAGTGTCATTGATTGTCTGTTATGTTCAAACCTGTTGCATCTCTTGATATGAAAGTGAGGTTATCCGTAATTTCTAGAGAACACAATGCCTTAGGGAAAGTTTATATTGATAACCTAAATTTAACCAAATTTTCCTTTAAGGGAAACTCATTGTAGGAAAGTTCACATATTGTTGAGGCCATGTTTAGTGAAATGTTTTGTAGTCTCATTTAGAAGACTTGGTTTATCCCTATAGTGTTGCTTAGTGTGTATTCGCTTTGTACTAAATCTTATAACTCGGTCTTGCTAGTACTTTTGAAATGATATAATTTGACTTCTAGTCCAAAATAGTGGTTCGGATTGTCCCGTGATGTCTTAAGATTTAGGTTGAGTTTTGGATCATCCTACTACCTACTTCTAGTCCTTGTTAGTAGTTCTAAAATCCTTTCATTTTTTTCTTGTATCGAGGAATCCTCCTCACAGATGGTATAGAAAGCCTTTCCCAAAAAGGTAACTCATCAAATTCTAACTTATCGGTTGAGTGAGGGATGAATGGCGTGGGCTTCTATAGAGTGTTAAAAAATGTTTATGAACAATTTATCTGATTATAAAGCCTTGCTTTTGAGTGAAGATTGTTTTAAGAGATTTGAAATGATGCTTGTTACTTTCATGACATAATTCTTCCTGAATTATACATAGGTGATCAGGCCATGTATAATTGAGGACAAATGATGTGATGCTTGGTTTTGTTGAAATGATATTATGTTCCTCCGAAGTTTTAGATGGTATTCAATGTTTTGTTTTGTAAGATAATGGCTCAATGATTTTTCAGAGTAACATGGAAATCGTTTCGCATGATGGTATTAAATAGTTGATAAAATGACTGAAAGCCAATTGATAGGGTGGTAACGAAACAACTTTGTTTTAAAACTTTATGAAACAATGTTTCTAAGATAGTGTAGAATAGCTTGAAATAAAATTAAGTGAAATAATTTCGTGAAATGATAGTAAAATAACTTGAAATAAAATTTGTTGAATGGTTTGTAGGACACATGGGAGAACCTCATAGAGTGATAATAGTCTCTTAATTGGTCAAGAATAAAGTTGGCCTAACCCCTAGTAAGATAGTGATGTATTATCGCGAAATGATTGAAAATTTAGGCAATTGGAATAAGGAATGAAATGAACAAAGGTTGTGATTATCGTGGAGTTAATAAGGGATAAAGATTACATAAGATTGAAAGGTACCTATTATCTGTTCCTGTTGATGGTCAAATCGTGTTTCAAGTGTAGGAGTAGTAGGCGATCTAGCAGCGATAGCCCTAGAAATCTCACAGTCCTCAAACCTATGAGATGGTGTAGTGTTTATAGTCTTAGTGATAAATGATAATGGTGTGTCAAATCATGCACGCTTCCCAAGCTGCAAGTCAGGTGTATGAATAGTGTCTATGAGATGTGATGGCACGGATGGTACTCTAGATGACAATGATGATGAAAATGATGACAATGATGATAATGAAAATCCTTGTGGTGAGTTAAGAAAATAGGTTCATTAGGACTAAACCTATAAGTTCTACCAAATGGTATAATCTGTCCCAACAGAATGATAAAATTGTCCTGATCCTACGGTGAATCAATAGTGATCGTGATGGTGTAGGTGCAACTTTGCCCTCCTCAAAGGGTTCAGTCTCATCATATGATGTTATCGATGTTAAGTCAACTGATGTGAAAATTATAATAGGGAATGACAGGGCATTCTCTACGTTGGAGTCTGATGTGAGTATAATGGGATGGGTATTTGAAGGCATCTATGTGACAATCGATTTTGAAATGAAAGTAAATAACTCGTAAAATGTGCGTATGAAATCGCATGTATAGTGACTATGCACTTATGATGAAATGATGAGATGCTATGATGATGTAGTTATAGTCTAGGGTCAATGATGCAACCTAGTTCTCTATAACCGAAGCTCTGATGCCAATCTGTCACACCCTCAAATTACCCGTTTTGCAGCGGAATGAAATTCCTGGGGGATGACTGTCATAGCACCACAATCACAGTTATATTGAACGACCTAAAGTGTCGTTTGGAAAAGAACATCGTTTGATATATTAAAAACATTCAGAGTTACAAAGATAGGTCCCAAATAAAAATCAATTTGTGCGGAAATAAGTTTGTTACAAGCCAAACGATGTTTTAAAGTGCATAAATCTCATGTGTGACGCGTCGTCACCACGACTCTATGATATGTCCACATGCATGCCATGAAGTGTATGCCTTAGATACCTGAGATAAAACATGCTAAAAGTGTCAACACAAAGGTTGAGTGAGTTCATAGAGTTTGCGTTGAAATGTAAAGCCTTTCAAAATCCTTTATGCAGCAAAGGCATTGTAAATCCACTCAGTTCCAAGTTCCGCCCATACAAAACATGCAACCTGTGTGTTCACAACCCACTGCCAAAATATGTATAGTTTATGGTCAAGCACATGATGTCAAATGAATTCACAATAGTACCTAACTCGACGTAGAACAATAGCACATAATCAATAGTACTTGACTCAATGTATCAGTAGTCAACTGACATAGCACTTTATTCGACGTAGAACTATAGCTCATAATCAATAGTACATGACTCAATGTATCAGTAGTCAACTGATATAGAACGTTATTCGACGTAGAACTATAGCACATAATCAATAGTACATGACTCAATGTATCAGTAGTCAACTGATATAGAACGTTATTCGACGTAGAACTATAGCACATAATCAATAGTACTTGACTCAATGTATCAGTAGTCAACTGATATAGAACGTTATTCGACGTAGAACTATAGCACATATGAGTGTTGTTTCAAATCGTTCCAAGACCATTAGTTCATGATTCTACCAAGACCATTAGTTCAATGATTATACCAAGACCATTAGTTCAATGATTATACCACGATATTTAGTTCAATGATTATACCAAGACATTTAGTTCAATGATTATACCACGACATTTAGTTTGCAAATAATCATGTTTGTCATAAAAATAGTTGAGCATGTATCTCCCCCAAAAGTAATTCAAAACAATTAAAAGAGTAGGGGCTATGACTCACCTGGTGCAATGTTTATGATGACAAAAGTGGATACACTGAAATGAGGCGCAACCTCTAACCGTGACCTATTATGAATGATATGTTCTAATGTAAATCATGAAACAATATCGTGCATGCAAATCCACATGTAATCTATACCACTTGTACGTTTTTGAAAATAGAATTTATCGTCGAAATTTTTGTTTATGACATCTCGTCATGTTATAAAATACTTTACAAGTATTTACGTTGAAATGATATCTTACGATAATCATTTAATGATTTATTATGAAATTATAACTTTTCGTCGTAAGTAATGTCGTTGAAATTTCATGAAAGTGACAAAACGGCCTCGAAAGCTAGTCGTACAATGGTGCACGTCGAGTGTTAGGAAACAAACTCAACGGTTTTGGGAAGCTTGTATAATAATCTCAAAGTTTTAGTGTTTAAGTTTTCATCCTAAAGGTCTCGATCACGGAGAAAAATATAGGTAAGGTATGGTACTTTTGTCCAAAATATCGTTTAAGGGTGGTTTTCGGCAAAGTTTAAGTGACCGTATTTTATTCATTACAACTCCGCTTGACAAACGGTCGGACATTTTGGAAAATATGCTTGGCGAACTTACTTTTACTAGAAGACATCATGTTAGAAAAAGTACTCCATCAATGTTAAAAACGACCCTCAACATGGTCATTTGTTGCCGATATGTTTGTCTATTAGAAAATATATTAGTTATACTTATATAAAATAGTTACGGCAACTTGTTTAAAACGTGAATAACTTAGTCGTTATAAGTCCGTTTTCTACGTTCTTTAATAACGCTTAAGACTCATTTTTGACTCGTAAAAAGTTAAAATAGTATGCTGAATTTTCTGGATTTATATTTTTCGTCGTCAAACTTGAAAAATTCATATCTTCTTCGTTATAACTCCGTTTTAACCCGTTCAAACGACCACGTTTTCATTTTAAAGTATATTTTCTAAATATCTAAGCCAAAAAATTTTATCTACTGTCGAAAATTCCATATTTCAAAAATAAGGACAGACCCTTAAGTAAACTTGTCGAAATGAGTTTTTCTCGCGCCAAACCTATTCCAACCAATTCAAAACAACTCCGAAGCTATTCTAATACTACCATACACCTTCTTAGGGTGTCATGGGTTCCTAGTCATCACCAAAAGTGATATGTTTCAAGGGATAATTTATAGGATGATTATATTTCATAATAAGTAATAAAAACATTAAAAGTGGTATAAATTCATATGTAACATGCATGTTTTCTTGCAAAAATGATGAAATAACATAAAGATGAATATGAAAAAGTTATGAAGATCATGAGATGCTTACTTGAATGATTATGTGAAGAAGATGATAAAACCTTATTAATCTATAGATTTTTATTTCAAAACCTTGAAATAGATTACTAGTAATACTTGATAATCACTTGAGCTAGAAAAATTTCATGGTTTCTCTTGGTTTCTCTTCTTGGCCGATCCACATGAGGTTGGATATGAGAGAGTTTAATGGTTTTTCACCTTTTAGATATTATGTAGTATGTGTTAGTATTATTATATAATAAAAATAAGTAAGCATTATTGTAGCTAGTAGATATTTTGTCCAAGTTTTGTGTTGAGTCATCCCATTTGGTTGACAAGTAGAAAATGAATGAAAGAGTAGTGCATTTTGTTGTATTATTGTAAGATAGTGTAAGTAATATGGATAAGTTGTTTGTATAATTAAGTATTTAGGGTAGCGTTAGCTAGAAATAAATTTTAACGGAACAAAATAAAATATATCGATGTCATAAAAATTATAAAAATACATTTCTTACAAAAATTTAGTGAAATATTAATTATTGAGTAGTATTTACGAAAACCGTCATAATTATATAAATATAACAATTTATATACCAAATAAATTTAAAACACCGGGTAAACTATTAATAATATTTTTATAATCTTAATATGAGTATAAAAATATATCGGGATAACTTTTGGAAGTATCGGATCAATTGTTCAAAATAATTAACTACGCGATAGCGTTTATTTAATATGAAATTATACGTTTAATGAAAAATGCCAAAACCATGCATGAACTAATATGATGATAATGATGCTAATGATATGTAGACTAAATCTAGTCTATATGAAATGTCCTCGATAAAATGTTTAATGAATTCGCAGCTAAACCACTAAGGTTACGCGAATTTGATACTCGTAAACCTAGTTTACGATAAATGATGAAATAGTGAATTTTTAAAAGTTTGCAAAATGACCTGAAATTACGAGTTGTCACAGGTGTACTTTTGTGTTAAGAATCATTGTAAGTGCTTGGGTTTTGATTTGGTAAGCTTGAATCACTGTGGTTGAGCTTGTTTTGGATTGAAAAGTGTGTTTTTGAAGTTTTTCTTGCTAGCGACTTGGTTCTCGTAGTGTTTTTCATCGTAGCGACTTGCTTCAGTAAAAGGTAGCGAGTTGTAGTGTTAATTGTTAGCGATTTGGTCCTAGAGACTTGTCTATTGAGATAAGCCAAAAAACAGTACAAGTTAGTGGATTCTCCACTATGGCTAGCGACTTGGTGAAGTTAGCGACTTGCTTTCAATTTTGTTAGCGACTTGTACTTAGTATTCTTAGCGACTTGGTGTTAGCGACTTGGACCTTAGCGAGTTGCTCTTTAGCGACTTGATTGTGTAGCGACTTGGTGCTTTAGCGACTTGTGTCCAACGTATTGGGTCTTAGCGACTTAGTCTTAGCGACTTGGTTCACAGGAAATTGAGATCTTGGCGAGTTGCTACTTAGCGACTTGGTGATTAGCGACTTGGTTCAAGAATTCGTAGCGACTTGGGTTGATTTTTGTTTGTAATACGGTTTTCTCTTGATTTAGTAAAATCCCGTGAAAGAATCTATTTCCCGGTTTAATCATAGAGTTATAAAATCCTGTGTAATCTGTTAGCATGTCTACCAACGTACCTACAATTATCTCCACTGTTGCTGAGGATGTTCAAGCAGCTGGTTCAGATACTCGTCCACCTATGCTTGACAGAACTGACTACGACTCTTGGGCTCAACGAATCAGATTGTACTGTCTTGGAAAGGAAAATGGGGTCAACATTCTCAAATCCATTGATGAAGGACCTTATCAGATTGAGACTACAAGAGACTTAATTGATACAACTGCAGATGGAACAATGATCTATGGATTAGACAGACCAAAGACGTATGATAAGCTCAATGATAAGGAGAAAAAGAGGTTCGATGCTGACATCAGGGCTTCTAACATTATACTTCAGGGTCTTCCAAAAGACATCTACAAGCTTATCAATCACAACACTGAAGCCAAGGCAGTTTGGGATAATGTCAAGATGCTTCTCTCAGGTTCTGAATTAACCAAGGAAGACAGAGAATCACAACTGTATGATGAGTTTGAGCACCTCAAGATGAAGCCAGAAGAAGGTGTCTATGAGTATTACGTTAGATTCCACAAGCTTGTGAATGATATGAGGAATATCAAAATGACCATGCCAAATATTCAGTTGAATTCAAAGTTTGTGAACAACATGAATCCCGAATGGCATAAGTTTGTCACCTCTGTGAAGCTAACCAAAGGATTGAAGAACACCAACTATGAGCAACTTTATGCATTCCTTCTTCAGAATGAGAGACATGCTATGTTTGAAAAAAGGATTCTTGAACAGTTCAAAACCAACCAGGGAGAAACAAGTTCTTCAAATGATTCAACAGCCTTTTACACAAATGTTGGAATTACCACCAAAGCTTCTCAAGTTATACCCCCAGGTAATGGTAATCACAAACTCATTCCCGATCCAATGTTCAAACAAGCTGATGCTGATGCAGTCATGGGACACTTCATCAATCAACTGGCTCTTATGGTTAAAAATAACTTGACTCTCAATCCACATACCAACAGTCTTCACACTAACAATGAGATCAGAACTGCTTCCAACCTTCACAATCATGCGGTTGTCAGAGATGGAAAAATGATGGTGCAACCAGTTCAAGGAAGGCAATATGAACAGGGAAGAGGTGGAGTAGGTGGAGGTTATATTGGAAATCAAAATCGGGGAAGCAATGGAAATCAAGGTCAAGCAAAGCCAATTAAGTGCTACAACTGTGGTGGTGAGGGACATATTGCTAGGAACTGCACATCTCCAAAACGTCCACAGAATGCAGAATACTTCAGAGACAAGATGTTGCTTGTGCAAGCTCAGGATAATGGAGCAGCTTTGGATGAAGAGGAGTTGTTGTTTCTTGCTGAGGGAAATGCCCGAACCTATGATGCTGATGTTGATGAACAACCAATTCAGGAGATAGGTCATAATCATCAAAATGCCTTTCAAGTAGCTGACTGTGATGCATTTGACTCTGATGTCGATGATGAGCCTACTGCCCAAACAATCTTCATGGCTAGCATCTCACCTATGGTCTCTCCAAAGGTCTCTCCACCACAACAAGCTGGTCCATCCAAAGACAAAATCATTTCAGAGGTATTAAAACTATATGATGATGTTGATGAGAAAAAGATGCATAATAAAGTACAATCTCTTGAAACTTTTGAATCAGATATTGATGATGAGGGTAATAGCAACATTGTCCCATATGATCAATATGTGAACCAAAGTGAAAGTGAGGTTGTACCAAGTAATGCATCTTCCGCAGTCAATGATGACTATGTTTTTTATGAATACACTGCATGTGCCCCTGATGATTCTGTTATCTATGAACTGAATGCCTATAACGAACAAGTTGCTATTTATGAACAACGTGCTAAGTTTGAGTTAACCACCCGTGAGCAGGAAATGGATGACCAAATGCGTACAATTATTAGAAAAAGTAATTTTAGAGAAGAAGTATTAAAACAAGAGTTAAACTCCTTACAAGAAAAGCTTTCTAAAACTGCTAAGCAAAAACAAGAACTTCAATAAAATGTTAAAATGCTTAAGCAAGAATTCAGTGCTAAGGAATCAAAACTTTTGTATGATTTTTCTAATCTAAAAACCTTGAAAAACAAGCTTGAAAATAAGTTGTACGTACAAGGGAATACCATTCAGACTGCTCACATGATCACTAAGCATAGAGTTCTCAGCGATAAGCATAGTATCCCCATTATAAAGGAATCCAACCCTGAGTATGGTAAGAAAGCAAAAGCTGCTCAAAATGTAATCTATGATGGCAATGAGATTCTTAAACCTAGACAGAAACCTAGTTGCATTGAGTGCACTGAGGAAGATAGAAAATTAGATGATGCATCTAGGGAGAAAATGGATATGAAGCTTAACGATCCTGCGTGTAAAGAGAATAACATAACGATCAAACCCCATGATTACACTAAGGAAAATTGGATATCCTTAAACAAGTTTAAGCCTCAGACTCTATTAACCCCTGAACAAGTGTTCTGGAAAAAGGATATGGATATGCAAAAAGCTAAAAATCTTGTTGAAAAGAATCCCCCTAGTAGGAAATTGCCTCAAAAAACTGTGTATCCTCCTAATACACTAATACATTTAGTTCCTAGATCTATTGCCACTAATAGCAAGACCTTAATCAGCCTGTATGTTGTTTATCAGCTGTTTGTTGATTTTGAGAAAACCTGTAAGAAGAGAATCACACCTACAGGGATAGCTGAGGGGGAAAGGGGTTTTGAGCAAACTAAAGAATGTTATTTAACTATGGTCATGCCCTTCTTTAAACAATTAAAAGGTCAATTTGAGAGTCTTCAAAAGGGAATTAATTCTGATATTAAAGAAATGGAAAAGGAATTTGATGCAATGATAGTTGAGGTTAATGATTATGAACAGGAACTCAAATATAATGAAGTTGAAAGGAAGAACTTGCATATCTTAAATGAGAATTTGATTTCGAGTTGTGTGGCTCAAGATGTGTTTTATACTGTCACTAAGCACTCTATTACTGCTTCTCGATTTCATGAATTATCTATTGCATTGAAAGTTTCTCATGATCGTGTTATTGAGCTTGAAAACAAAAACTCATAACTAAATGAGAAAATTGATCAGGATGATCATGATAATTTGGTAAAACATCTTTCTAAACTTGAAGTTGAACATTTTGATTTGCAACTAAAATATCAACATCTTAAAGAAAAGGTCAAAACCTCAAATATCAAGACATCCTCAGATGTTCCAGAGTTTGATGCAGTTTTTCAGATAAACAAACGTGACGAACAGATTCAAGCTCATTGTTACACGATCAGAAAATTGAAAGCCCAAATTTCACAATTAAAGGGCAAAAAGAACAATGTGACTGGTTCCCAAATGCCTCCTCCTTTAGATTCTCAGTATTCTCAGACTTTTCATCTTTAAAACTTGGTTAATGCTTTACAAAAGGAAAACGAGGGTTTTCTCGAAGAAAATGAAAAAGTTAAACGACACTTTAAAGAGTTATATGATTCAATTAAAGTCACTCGTGACAAGAATAACGAAAAAATAACGTGTTTACAAAAGGAAATTGAGAATCTGAGGAGACAGGAAAAAGGGAAACTGCCACTTGTCTTTAATGAGAATGTTGCATCAAGATCATCCTCAGACTGCAAATATACTGTGACTGTTAAATACATTCCTCCTCATCTTAGGAATAATGAACCTGTGTTTCATAACTATTGTGCTCACCTTAAGGATAGTCTAGAATGTCTCCGTGAGATTGTGGAAGAGGATTTCATAAATAAGCCTCTTGATAGAGAAATTAGGTTTGCGTGCATTCAAGCCAAACGATCTCAAGAGCTGCTAGAATGTTTAATAGCAACATGTCCTAAATCCTTAGGTGCGAAAGGTAAAGCTGTCATGCCTTGTTCTATGCCTAGTGCCAAGCATACAAACCATTCTATGCCCACTCTTAAGAAAGTGAACACTAATGTGCCTTCAAGTAGTTCAGATCCCTGCACTTCTAGTTCAGGAATGCAAAAAGTAGCAAAACCAACTAATGTTCCAATTCCCTCTACAGGAGTAAGAAGTGACACCAAAGCAAGCGGGTCAAAGCCTCAAGGCAACACAAAGAATGATAGGACCTTGCATGCTAGGAATGTTTAGTAGAAGAGAGTAGAAGATCACCTTAGGGAGAATTTGAATAAGACGAATCGTGTTGATTCTAGTGTTAGCTCTAAGCGTACTGTAATTAATGCGAATTCTGCTACTTTTGGCAAAACATGTAATGATGATTGCGTGGTTTCTGTTACTAATCTTGAATGTGGTGTGAATGATTTGTCTAATGTTGTTAAATGCCCAGTTAAAATTGTTAATGTTAAAATTCAAGCTAAGAAGGCAAAAAGGCAAAGGCGAAAGAACGTTAGAAAACAATGGAAACCCACAGGAAGGAAATTTAGTAATATAGGTTATCAATGGATACCTACTGGCCGTAAGATTAATGAGTTGTGCCCTAAATTTGCTAAGTCAATGCTCACTAGAAAATGGATGCCTACTGATAAAACTATTCCCTTAAGAAGTGAACATACTTTGAATAGGTCAAATACGAACACTAGCACTTCATCTATTTCTGATGAGTCCATTGCTTCTACTTCTGATGTGGGTGTTCCAATCACAGTTACTAACCAAATGGAACCCATTCTTGCATGGGGATCCCAATTATCCAATTATCCATTCTTGTCTGTGTTCAACTGCAGATCGTTCAAATCGTTCTGTGGTACCTGGACTCAGGCTATTCCAAGCATATGACTGGAGACCGGTCACGGCTCATGAACTTCGTGAGTAAATTCATTGGAACTGTGAGATTCGGAAACGATCATTTTGGTGTTATTATGGGTTATGGAGATTACGTGATTGGAGATAGTGTGATTTCCAGGGTATATTATGTTGAAGGTCTTGGACATAATCTATTTTCTGTCGGACAATTTTGTGACTCAGATTTAGAAATGGCCTTCAGAAAATATACTTGCTTTGTTAGAGAACTTGATGGTGTGGAACTTCTCAGAGGAACTAGTGGTTCAAACCTATACACCATCTCTATCGAAGATATGATGAAATCTTCACCCATCTGCTTGCTGTCAAAGGCTTCCAAAACTAAGTCATGGCTATGGCACCGTCGTCTCAATCACTTGAACTTTGGTACCATAAACAATCTTTCCAGAAAGGACTTAGTAAGAGGACTACATAGACTTAAGTATGAAAAGGATCATCTTTGTTCAGCATGTCAATTGGGAAAAAGCACGAAATATGCGCACAAACCAAAACCCACAAACTCAGTAATGGAAGTTCTTCATACCCTTCATATGGATCTGTGCAGACCAATGAGAGTGCAAACGATAAATGGGAAGAAATACATTCTAGTAGTTGTTGATGACTACCCTCGATTTACTTGGGTAAAGTTTTTGAGGACAAAGGATGAAACTCCATATGTCATTATCAAACTTATCAAACAGCTTCAGGTTCGACTCAACAATACTGTTAGAATTGTTTGAACAGACAATGGCACAAAGTTTGTTAACAAAGAATTAATTCAGTTTTATGAAAGTGTTGGAATCAGTCATTAAAGAAGTGTTCCACGAACTCCTCAACAGAACGGTGTAGTTGAAAGACGAAATCGAACTCTTGTGGAAGCCGCAAGAACAATGCTAATTTATTCAAAGGTTCTAATGTTTCTATGGGCTGAAGCCATTGCCACTGCTTGCTACACCCAAAATCGTTCCCTTATTCACACCTCTCATGGAAAAACTCCATATGAACTTGTCCATAAACGAAAACCTGATCTATCCTACCTTCGTGTGTTTGGTGCTTTATGTTACCCAACTAATGACGGTCAAGATTTAGGTAAACTAAAAGCTAAAGCGGACATTGGAGTATTTGTAGGTTATGCACCAAACAGAAAAGGATACCGAATCTACAACAAGAGAACCCGAAATATCATGGAAATAATTCACGTTACGTTTGATGAGCTGACCGGTCAAATGGCTCCAGGACAATCCAGTTCTGGACCCACATTTCAACCTTTATCAAGTAGTCCTATCAGTTCTACTCTTGTTTCTAATCCCTCACCAGCAACTCCTTATGTACCTCCTTCAGAAGATGATTTGAAGAAATTATTTGATCCAATGTTTGATGAACACTATGAGCCAAGTGCTAATGATATGTCAGTTCCATCAACAGAGGCTGCCTCTATCCCTGTCAATGAAGTTAACCCTTCAGTTTCAATGTCATTAAGTCAAGAAGTGCATGCTGCTGATTACTCTGTCTCATCAACAAATCATCAATCATCGAGTGTACACAATGGAAATGTTGCTGTTGTTATAGATGATGAAAACCCTTTTGCTCCTTCAGAAGATGAACCCTTTGAAAACATATTTGCTCCTGAGTCATCATCAGAACCATCTTCTTCAGGAGATATCAACTCTGCTACTTCAGTTCCTCAACAACAACCACATGAACACCTTAGAAAATAGATACATGATCATCCATTGGACAACATCATTGGAAACCTTTCCCGTCCAGTATCCACACAGAAACAGCTTGCAACCGATGCCTTATGGTGCTTCTTCAACTTCGTACTATCTAAGATCGAACCAAAAGACGTGAAAACTGGCATGAATGAAGACAGCTGGTTCAATGCCATGCAAGAAGAAATTCATGAGTTTGATCGACTAGATGTATGGGAATTAGTACCTGCTCCAGATTGTGCAATGATCATTGCTCTAAAGTGGATCTTCAAAGTAAAACTTGATGAGCATGGTGATGTTTTGAAGAACAAGGCTCGATTGGTTTCAAAAGGATATCGTCAAGAGGAGGGTATTGACTTTGAAGAATCATTTGCTCCTGTTGCTCGTATCGAGGCAATCAGAGTCTTCTTGGCTAAGGCTGCAAGTAAGAACATGGTAGTATATCAGATGGATGTAAAGACGGCGTTTCTTAACGGAGATCTTAAAGAAGTCGTATACGTCAGCCAGCCTGAAGGCTTTGTGAATCCAAAGCATCCTACTCACTTCTATCATTTGAAGAAGGCTCTTTACGGTTTGAAGCAAGCTCCAAGGGCATGGTATTATTTTTGCAGAAGGCTCTTTACGATACGCTATCAAAGTTTCTTCTATCTACTGGATTCAGCAAAGGAGCAGTTGATCCGACATTGTTCACCAGAAAGTCAGGAAAACATTTAATTCACGTTCAAATATATGTTGATGATATCATTTTTGCCTCGACTGACCCCAATGAATGTGACCGTTTTTCAAGTGAAATGGGTTCCAAATTTCAAATGTCAATGATGGGACAAATGTCATTTTTCTTGGGATTACAAATTTCACAAAGTCCCGGAGGCATTTTTATAAATCAATCTAAATATGCAAAATGAGATTTTAAAGAAATTTGGATTTGATTCTTGTGACCCTGTTGACACTCCCATGATAGAGCGTACTAAACTGGATAAGGACCACTCAGGGATCATGGTAGACCAAACGAAATATCTTAGTATGATTGGATCCCTGATGTACCTCACAGCCAGTAGACTAGACATTGTGTTCGCTATTTACATGTGTGCTAGATATCAGGCTAAGCCTACCAAAAAGCACCTTGAAGCGGTTAAACGGGTCTTTCGGTATCTCCAAGGAACCATCAATATGAGACTTTGGTACCCGAAGGACACCGGTATGTCACTAACAGCCTATGCAGATGCTGATCAAGCAGGATGTCAAGATACAAGTCGAAGTACGTCTGGAGGTGCTCAGTTTTTGGGTGATAAGCTTGTGAGCTGGTCTTCAAAGAAACAAATGAGTACTTCTATTTCCTCTACAGAGGCTGAATACATAGCCATGTCATCTTGTTGTGCTCAAATCCTATGGATGAGATCCCAATTATCTGACTATGGCTTTGAATTCAACAAAATTCCTCTGTACTGTGATAATAAAAGTGCTATTGCTCTCTCATGCAACAACGTACAACACTCAAGAGCAAAGCACATCAACATTCGACATCATTTCATCAGGGAGCAAGTAGAAAACGGTGTGGTGGAACTCTATTTTGTGAGAACTGAATACCAATTAGCAGACATCTTCACCAAAGCTCTTCCTAGAGAACGTTTTGAGTTTATCCTCCCACGACTTGGTCTAAAGAGTCTTCAATCGGAAACACTCAAATGTCTTCAAGAGGAAGACGAGGAGTAAAGGTCTTTCTTCATCCATCTCTTGTAGATATTTATTCAAAAAGCAAATAGAAAAATATAAAACTTTCAAAAATCCATAAAAATTTGAAAATCTTGAAAACATTCAAAAAAAAAACTATATATATATATATATATTATTTTTGTCATGATTTTTCTCGATTCGATAATATCTACGGTCTTTGTGCTGTCATTCAAAGAATGAGACGGGATTTTAGATGTTGTTCGAATGATAAAAAAAAATTAAAAAATTAAAAAATCAAAAATATTTTTTGGAGAAAGTGAAACAATGGTTTATTGTCATTTCAGGCAGTATCCTGTTTTTCAAAGAAAGAACAGAGCAATGCTTTTTCTTGTTTTTCAACTCTCATGCTCTGATTCTATAAACAATTACTTACTATCCAATGAAAACTAATTGCTTTGAAAAATAACTCGGACTCTATTTATGTAAATCATCTGGACTTAACGTTTGTCAAAAATATCTATCTCTCAATCAACAACTTATGTCATTGATTGAGGGGGAGAATGATTTCAATTAAATCAAAAGGTTATTTGTCATACAATTGTTTTCAAAAAGATAATCATGCATGTTTAATCAATGGAGTTTAAAGTCTCATAATCCGATCCTTATCAGTTAAAATGTTTTCATAATCAAGTCACAATTCTCCTTAAAAGCTTTCAAAATCAATTTAAATCTACAAAGATCACAAATCTCAAATGATTTGAAAATTGTGATAGGGGGAGAATTTGTGATTTAAATTGGATTTAAACTGATGATTCGATAAATGGTTTCACAAGTGTTTTGCAGGCTTTCCTCCCCACATGTGCCAAACGATTTCAAATTCTCCATGTACATGTTGAGGGGGAGCATCCTTTTAAAACCACAAAGAATTGAAATGTGATTGATTTGTCTCTAAGTGCAGGTTCTTTCTAATATGTGCAAAACTCTTTGAAACCTCGAGGCACATATTAAGGGGGAGCAAACTTATGAAAACCTCATCCTTCCTCAATATGCTTTATATACTTTATTTGATCAGGGAAGTGATGTTGATATCTTTTAGAAAATGGTAAGCAAAGAAGTTAATTCTTCCTCTTGCCTCTGTGTGCTAAAACGATTTATAATACATGATGCACATGTTGAGGGGGAGCTCTTTTTTTAAAAATATCAAAAACAATTCAGGTACAAAATGATTTGATAATATATCACAAGTATCTGGATTGATTTTCAAATGGTTTTCAATTGGTTCCAACGGCAGATGAACAATACCAAATAGACCGACCAAATTTACTTTATGTATGGTGATATAAGGATGGTTAAGTTAGGTATTCGTTCCCACGATCCGCCAGAACCGGAGGGATCTACCCAGGGATAATCCACTAGATAGTGTAGAGTCCTTAGGTATGATGAAAAAAGGAGAAAAGTGAGATATGGGAAGAGTGCGGACT
This sequence comes from Chrysanthemum seticuspe, assembly GCA_019973895.1. Taxonomy (NCBI): domain Eukaryota; kingdom Viridiplantae; phylum Streptophyta; class Magnoliopsida; order Asterales; family Asteraceae; genus Chrysanthemum; species Chrysanthemum seticuspe. The sequence goes on from BPTQ01000001.1 coordinate 227,505,503, forward strand.
GAGATAGAGCTAGAACTGGAATAAACCCAACAAGGTTCTAGTTATGAAATCTCGGTAAGCACTGAAGAGGTTGAAGAATGAAAAAGAATTGAATGTGAAAAGGGGTGAAAAGAAATAGCCCTCCAATAATTCAACCTTAGGGCAGTAACCGGGTTGAATACATATGCTACTGGTGTTTACTAAGGTAACATTGGTATTGAAGACAAGACGTCATGGACCCAGTGACGCACTGCACTACAACTTTCCAAACTACTCAAGTTCCTCTTAAAAGGGCTTGTTTCATTCTCACGGGGAACCGACATTATCTATCGACTTTCTCTTAGAGTTTGTTGATATTGAAGAAGGAGACCCTCTCCCTAGTCTCCGGCATAGGAAACCAAATGTGCACAATTGAGTCTAGAGCAATGAGATCATCAAATAATTCTCATTAGGACACTGTCAATAAAGACATAATGTGGAAAGAGAGATTATATCTCATGAGTCCTACGCATTATCCTTGTGGTATTGCCAGAACATCTGAGTGATATGCAAACATATTCACAATGAAGATGGAAAGCCTTCTGGAGCCAACATCTTACAAGCTCCTGGTGGGTGGCATGTGAGATCTATCCAACTGATCCACCATGTGACAACTGAGCAGAAACAATGGGGCGATTCAATCCTTTGAATCAATCCTGGTTCAGGTTATGGATTGACGAATACCTTTGAAAAACCGGTCTTTGTACTTAAAAACTCTTTTCTTTAGCACATCGACTGAGTACTAACATTTCAAAATAAAAGGTGTTTATGATTGATAATTGATTTTCATTAAAACCTTCGTTGTATTGCAAAAACAATGTCTATTGAGCGATACACGATTGCTTTTCAAATCTCTTTTTATCAATCAGTGAATCTCAATTCGCTGGTTCACTCACTCCGTGTTGTCTTCTTTGAGACATTCCGGTTTGAGAACAGCTAGAACAACTGCGAAAGCCTGTCAAGGAAATTCTTCAGAATTATACCTGATCACAGACAGTACTTGTATTGATCAACGGGGAACCGTGGGCCGTGTACCTCAATTTAACGAAAGTGATCAAAGACACTTTCGTGCGCTTTATTGCTAATTGTTGTATGCAGGTATGCCCAACGTTTGCAGCTGATTAGAATGAAGCGATCAATCCATAGCCGCATGCTCACTCAACACATTCATCCCTAAAGAAATCATGATAAATGCATCAATGACTCTGATATTTTCACTCCATGCTTCTGCTACGCTGCTGCAAATATAATGAATCAACTAAAGCTTCCGCTACTCTGATAAGAAGAAATCATGATCCAGAATGTGAGCATGTCAGTCCATAAGTCACAACATCACATAATACCAACATCACAATGGATGGGTCAGAGATTTATGTTTGCTGATGATCTCAATGCTGGCTCAAAACTCATTATCAAGTGGATCAGTTTAAGACCTCCACTTGGATCAACCAAACATGCAAAAATGAAGAATCAATGACTATGAGCTACAAAGCAAAGAACATTAACAAGAAACCAAGAACAATCTAATTGTAATACCTGTTTGTATTCTATGTATTTTTGAGGTGACCTCCCTTAGGGGGAGATTGTTAGGATTTAGTAAATCCAATTATTAAAGAGTCGGTCACCTCAAGTATATGTAAACGTTAGAAAGCTCATAGTCGTAGATTAGTTAATGTTTAGTAGTATTTAGTTAAGTAACACCGTGGAGGACGGACAGGTCTTTACCCACTGTATGCCTGATCTACAGCCCGTAGGTGGCGATTTGTGTAAGACTATAAATACTCTCTACCTCCCAAGGTAGAGAGTTGGAGCTCATAATAATACTTTCATTTTCTCTCACTAAGTTCCCAAAACTCTAACTCTTTCTCTCTCTAAAACCTCATCTTGTACGTCTACTTGTGTTTATGATATGATGTGTTTGTGAAATCCAATATGTTACAAAAAATAACATATTGTTTTATGTGTTTTATGTTATTCATTATAATTTGTGACTATTGTATTTTGTTCCAAATGTTTATGTGATTAACTTTGTTTATCTTTTTCGTTGGTGTAATGGTAATTTAATTTATGTAATGGTAACTTTAAAAGTGTCGGTTATTTAGTTTATGTAACAGGTCGTTAATTATAAGGCTTGTATGTTAGTTAAAGCCCATGGCTCATAAAGCAAGCCCATTGGCCGTGTAGATGTCCTAGAATCTTCCATATGGGTGTTTCCCTAAGCATGTACGCCTATATATATATTCTTGTAAACCCTCACTTGAGGGTGTTGGTTCATTTATGCAATTTATTATTCATTATTCATAAGCATAATATTGTTCCTTCCACCTCTCTCTCTCTAGCTTTCTCTCACTAAATATAGCTTTTGTATGTCAAATATGGTGACCTAATGTAACATATTGGATTTCACAAACACTTCATAACATGATCAAGTGGGGCGTATAATTCAAGGTTTTAGAGAGAGAAAGAGTTAGAGGTTTGGGAACTTAGTGAGAGAAAATGAAAGTATTATTATGAGCTCCAACTCTCTACCTTGGGAGGTAGAGAGTATTTTATAGTCTTACACAAATCGCCACCTACGGGCTGTGGATCCGGCATACAGTGGGTAAAGACCCGTCCATCCTCCACGATGTTACTTAACTAAATACTACTTAACTTCAAAATAACTACGACTACGAGCTTTCTAACGATTACATATACTTGAGGTGACCGACACTTTAATAACCGGATTTACTAAATCTTAACAATCTTCCCCTAAAGGAGGTCACCTCAAATTACATGGAATATAAACAGATATTACATTAAGATTGTTCTTGGATTCTTGTTCCTGTTCTTTGCCCAGTAGCTCGTAGTCATTGATTCTTCATTTTAGCATGTTTGGATAATCAATGTGGAGGTCTTTATCTGATCCACGTGATGATGAGTTTTGAGCCAGCATTGAGATCATCAGCTAATATAAATCTCTGACTCTTCCATTGTGGTGTTGGTATTATGTGATGTTGTGACATTTGGACCGACATGCTCACATTCTGGATCATGATTTCTTCTTATCAGAGTAGCGGAAGCTTTAGTTGATTCATGATATTTGCAGCAGCGTAGCAGAAGCATGGAGTGAAAATATCAGAGTCATTGATGCACTTAATCATGATTTCTTTAGAAGTGAATGTGTTGTGTGAGCATGCGGCTATAGATTGACCGCTTATTTCTGACCAGCTGCAAACGTCGGGCGTTCCTGCATACAACAATTAGCAATAAAGTGCACAAAAATGTCTTTGATCACTTTTGTTGAATTGAGGTACACGGCCCACGGTTCCCCGTTGATCAGTACAAGTACTGCCTGTGATCAGGTATAATTCCGAAGAATTTCCTTGACAGGGTTTCGCAGCTGCTCTAGCTGTTCTCAAACTGGAACGTCTCAAAGAAGACAACACGGAGTGAGTGAACCAGCGAATTGAGATTCACTGATTGATGAAAATGATTTGAAAAACAATATTGTACTGCTCAATAAAGTGTTTTTGCGATACACCGAAGGTTTTAAGGGAAATCAATTATCAATCATAAACACCTTTTAAATTTTGAAACATTAATACACCGTCGATGTGCTAGTGAAAAGATTTTTAAGCACAACGACCGGTTTTTCAAAGGTATCCGTCAATCCATAACCTGAACCAGGATTGATTCAAAAGATTAAATCGCCCCATTGTTTCTGTTCAGTTGTCACATGGTTGATCTATTGGAGAGATCTCACATGCCACCCACCAGGAGCTTGTTTGATGTTGGCTCCAGAAGGATTTCCATCTTCATTGTGAATATGTTTGCATATCACTCAGATGTTCTGGCAATACCACAAGGATAATGCGTAGGACTCATAGGATATAATCTCTCTTTCCAGATTATGTGAAACAGAGAGTCTTCATTGACAGTTTCCTATGATTTATTTGATGATCTTGTGGCTCTAGACTCAATTGTGCATATTTGGTTCCTATGCCGGAGACTAGGGAGAGAGTCTCCTTCTTCAATATCAACAAACTCTAAGAGAAAGTCGATAGATAATGTCGGTTCCTCGTGAGAATGAAACAAGCCCTTTTAAGAGGAACTTGAATAGCTTGGGAAGTTTAGTGCAGTGCATCACTGGGTCCATGACGTCTTGTCTTCAATACCAGTGTTACCTTAGTAACCACCAGTAGCATATGTGTTGAACCCGGTTTCTGCCCTAAGGTTGAATTATTGGAGGGCTATTTCTTTTCACCCTTTTCACATTCAATTCTTTTTCATTCTTCAACCCCTTCAGTGCTTACCGAGACTTCATAACTAGGACCTTGTTGGGTTTATTCCAGTTCTAGCTCTATCTCAGTCCGTACTCTTCCCATATCTCACTTTTCTCCTTTTTTCATCATACCTAAGGACTCTACACTATCTAGTGGATTGTCCATGGGTAGATCCCTCTGGTTCTGGCAGATCGTGGGAACGAATACCTAACTTAACCATCCTTATATCACCATACATAAAGTAAATTTGGTCGGTCTATTTGGTATTGTTCATCTGCCGTTGGAACCAATTGAAAACCATTTGAAAATCAATCTAGATACTTGTGATATATTATCAAAGCCTTTTGTACCTGAATTGTTTTTGATATTTTTAGACAAAGAGAGCTCCCCCTCAACATGTGCATCGAGTATTTCTAAATCGATTTGGCATACGGAGGCAAGAGGAAGAATTAACTTCTTTGATTACCATTTTATAAAAGATATCAACATCACATCCCTGATCAAATCAAGTAGATAAATCATATTGGGGAAGGATGAGGTTTTCATAAGTTTGCTCCCCCTCAATATGTTCCTCGAAGTTTGAAAGAGTTTTGCACATATTAGAAGAAAACTGCACTTAGAGACAAATCAATCACGTTTCAATTCTTTGTGGTTTTAAAAGGATGCTCCCCCTCAACATGTGCATAGAAAATTTGAAATCGTTTGGCACATGTGGGGAGGAAAGCTTGCTAAACACTTGTGAAACCATTTATCGAATCATCAGTTTAAATCCAATTTAAATCACAAATTCTCCCCCGATCACAATTTTCAAATTATTTGAGATTTGTGATCTCTATAGATTTAAATTGTTTTTGAAAGCTTTTAAGGAGAGATGTGACTTGCTTATGAAGACATTTAACTGATAAGGATCAACTTTTGTTGGGAATTATACGTTTGAGTTGATAAGACAAAAAGAATGAAACAAGAGAGACTTAATATGACAAGAAGGAAACCTACAAAAAGATGGAAGGACTTGCTTGCAAAAGAAGTTTAATTTATTAGTCCTTATCCTCTAGTATATAAAGAGGACATAGGTGTAGGTTTTAATTAAGTCTTCCATAATGTAGACGTCTAGTAAAGGTGTGTGTGTGTCCTAGGCGTATAGTCTTGTAAACGTCTAGGTTATTAGTTTAGTTGGTAGACGTGTTCCTATAAACGTCTAAGGTTAGTTAGTGTTAGTGAATGAAAACCTTTAGCAATAACATTGATGTTCTTTATTATTCCGCTGCGTATGTATATGTTATTTTTATCCCTAGCTGAGCTTATAAACGATCTTATCAATTGGTATCAGAGCGGGGAGTTCTTGATATAGGGATCTACAAGGTTTTTTGAAGAAAAAGGAAGAAAAATTCGAATTCAGAAATTTTTTGTAATGTTTCTGCAAGGCTGTTTTCAAGAGGCGATAACTTTTTCGTTAACCGTTGGATCGGGACGACATTTTAGGTGGACGTTCTATATATGACAATATAACTTTTCACTGGAGGGATCGTCAATTGGAGCTTTCAGTAAAAAGTTATACTATGTCGAAGTTCGCTGCAGAAGGAGTTTTTAAAAGTCGAATTTTTTTAAGGTTTGTTCATCGTATACATCATGACTGGTTACAAGGTCAAACATTAAACCCTAACATCAAGATAATAAAGGTAGAGATCGTATTGCACATGGTACGTTTGATTTAAATCTATTATGATTAGATGCTTCAATAAAGGTAACCTCGTACCATTAATTCATCAACAAAATAGGATCATGGGTCAGATAAGAATTGATGCATTTTTATTCAATCATTATTGATATGATTTGTAGACATGTGCATGGTTATAGGGCAAGTTGATCAAAAATCAACCTCGTATAAATTGACGAGTAGCAATTATTGAGAATTGTTTATTCGTTTGCTACATAATAAATTAGGTGCTTTGCTTTTTGATTGGATAAGGATCGATTACTCAATTTGAAGATTCTTGAATCGTATTTATTGATAGTGTTCAACCATTGCAAACATTAGTTTATTGTCTCATTTGTTTGGATCGATGGTGATTGATTGTGGTGTTTAAATGTTAAATTCGAGAGAGTAATAGGAGTAGAGAGCATTGGAGCACGTTAGCTTCTAATTTGTTACATCTTGTTTCTGATGCTCCTTATAGTTGATATAATTGCTGCTCGAAGTTGGTTATTACTGCTACTTATAATGGTTAAACGCTACCACTGCTACATGACTTGAAAGTACTGCTCGTCATTGAAAGTACCGCTCAAAGTACTGCTCGTCCTTGAAAGTACTGCTTCTCATTCAAAATACTGATGTTTATTCATGAAAGTACTACTAAGTGTCGAAGGTACTGCTGCGATTCAAGTACTGCCACGGTTTGGATTGCTTTTGGTGTTTACACGTTTGGTTCTTATGTTCAACTTTGTACTGCTACAAGAAAGAGTTTGTACGAGCTAAGTTTGAGGTTACTACTGTTCATTCGTACATGTTACTGATGTTGTTTGTCGTGTTAAAGTACTAGTATAAAGTTGTTCGTAAATCATGTTGCTTGACTCTCAAGGTTCTGTATGAAGTATGATAAGACTTGGCATTACCAAGACTTGATTGGTTGAAAGTTTAAGTGGCACGGTGCATTGAAAATTAAATTCCTTGAGATAATGGGTCGGTGACATGTGATATTTATTCTGTTCGTGGGGTTGTTTGTAGCCAAGGCATGAAGCTAAAGTTTTCTCAGCACTTGGGTCACATGGAATGGTGAAGGTTAAAATAAATAAGTCGATGGTATATATTAATTAGTGGGTCATGAGATTTTTACATATGATGAGTGGTCGGTTAGAAGGAAACTATTATTTAATCGATTGACATATCACGATCAGCATGGTTTGGGGATTGGTGTCTATTGATGTTATTCGATTATTTTTAATGAGATGAATGGAGACCACTGATGTATATCCTAATTCTTGAATGGTGACATCTTATTCAAGTCTGCTACGCTGCATATTTGGAAGATTTATATTTCTTGTGTACTCGTTTGGTACTGATGGTCCCAACATTGATCAAGGTTATTAATTGGTCTACATGATATATTGTTTCATTCATAGTACTAGTCATTGGTTTATGATTTTGGCTGTTCACAAGTGTGATAAAAACAGTACGCGTTATGGAGTTTTTTGAGAGACGATGTTTGAAGTATTTTTTAGATTTCAGGGGACGTCGAGAATAATACACACACAGAGATTGGTTCACACACACACAAGGAGTTTGGAGTTTGTTCTTAAAGGTTTTAAAAAGCTCGTATTTGGTTTGGAGATTTACTGGATTAATTGGTTACGAAGAGGATTGATTATCACTTATTTGACGATGAAGTGGAATTACTTGGATGCGTGTTTTATTATACCTTTTAGCAGAAGGTAACTTGTTTTTACGCTTATGTTGTGGCTAAGACTTGGTAAATTTAGTAAGTAGGGTTTGCTATCACTTAAAGGAGTTACGTTGTTGTGCTCAGTGTCTCATTGAAGATGAGGATTTTATCAAGAGATAGAGGTCTACTCATATATCATCAAGTATGAGTTCATAGTCATGTGGTTAGTACAAGACATAAGACGCGAGTTTGGGATGTTCTACTTCAGCATCAAGTTGGATATACTTAGTTTTCTTCATTAGTGATCATTACATGGAGCTTACAGATTTGAAGAATCATTTGATGGTCATGCACCACTCAAGGGGAAGTGTTTGATTTTTACTACTGTTGATCATTATTACTACTGCTGGTTGGAGTTTTCTACTGTTTTGGATTCATTTTTAGTAAGCATTTTGGTGTTCTTCATGGAGGGCAATTAGAAACATTGGACGGCTTAGATTGGAAGTATGATATTGGTTCGTGGTGGTCAAGATCATTATTTGCATACGTTCCTTATTTGAATAATAACAAAAAGGGGAAGAGATGTTTGAGTGGCATGGCATGGATTAAGGGGAAGAAAAAGGAAGACATACTTGTTTCATTCATGGTGAGATCCCCAATCTCAATTTCTCTACTTCGTCTAGGGAAGTTCGTTCAAGAATGGTTTTGTCATTATCAACTAGGGGAAGACTGTTGGGAATTATACGTTTGAGTTGATAAGACAAAAAGAATGAAACAAGAGGGACTTAATATGACAAGAAGGAAACCTACAAAAAGATGGAAGGACTTGCTTGCAAAAGAAGTTTTATTTATTAGTCCTTATCCTCTAGTATATAAAGAGGACATAGGTGTAGGTTTTAATTAAGTCTTCCATAATGTAGACGTCTAGTAAAGGTGTGTGTGTGTCCTAGGCGTATAGTCTTGTAAACGTCTAGGTTATTAGTTTAGTTAGTAGACGTGTTCCTATAAACTTCTAAGGTTAGTTAGTGTTAGTGAATAAAAACCTTTAGCAATAACATTGATGTTCTTTATTATTCCGCTGCGTATGTATATGTTATTGTTATCCCTAGCTGAGCTTATAAACGATCTTATCAACTTTGAGATTTGAAACTCCAAAGATTAAACATGCATTAGTATCTTTTGAAAACAGTTGTATGACAAATAACCTTTTGATTTAATTGAAATCATTCTCCCCCTCAATCAATGACATAAGTTGTTGATTGAGAGATAGAGATTTTGACAAATGTTAAGTCCAGATGATTTTTAAAAATTGAGTCCGAGGTATTTTTCAAACCAATTAGTTTTCATTAGATAGTAAATATTTGTTTATAGAATCAGAGCATGAGATTTGAAAAACAAGATAAAGCATGGCTCTGTTCTTTCTTTAAAAAACGGGTTATAGACTGAAATGACTATAAACCATTGTTTCACTTTATCCCAATTTTATATATATATCTATACATTATATATAAGAGGAGGCATGCCACATAAAATGCCACTTGTCATCCCATAATGCCATGTCATATTTCCATGTCATCACAATATCCACCTCATCACAATATGTCCACCTAAGCAACAAATTAATTTAATAAAATCCGGATAAATGTTTTAAAAAAACGTAGCTGCATAGATTCGAACATGGAACATTTTTAATGTTATTAAACATGCAAACCACTAGAGCAACATAATTTTTTGGTTACATTCTGCAAAGCCAATATGTCCACCTAAGCAACAAATTAATTTAATAAAATCCGGATAAATGTTTTAAAAAAACGTAGCTGCATAGATTCGAACATGGAACATTTTTAATGTTATTAAACATGCAAACCACTAGAGCAACATAATTTTTTGGTTACATTCTGCAAAGCCAAATCTATAAACTAAAAAAACAAAAAAAACCCTAATTATTTAATCACACTTTAATGAGAATAGCCTAGCCAACTCATCCCCTAATCCTTCTGCAACCCTAAAAATCATCCCTAAATATCTATCCTAACAGAAGTCGAATATTATGTATGCAAAAGAAACAAAATGGCTAGAAAGAAGCTGGATGAACGTGCTGTAAGCTTATTTAAAACGGAGTCAAAAGTCATTCATAAATCTCTATCCTAGCAGAAGTCAAATCAGACAAGCAAAAAATAGAAGAAGGAGCAGCTTCTTCTTGAAGATGTGTTAGGACTGCCTTTTCTCAAAACCCTTCTATATTACAAATAAATTGTAACCCTAAAACATTCATAAACTATCCATCAATCAATGTCTATATTCATCTTTATTATGTAAATATGATATCAGTCGATTAGATATTTATTATTTTTGTTACAATGGTAGCAGATTCTACATCAACAATGGTACATGTAAGTCTATTATCATTTGTTTTTTTTATATGTAAGTCTATTATCATGTCTATTATCAACAATGGCAGGTAATAAGTCGACTCTCCAATACAATGCTAAGTCTATTTTTATTTGTTTGTATGAATCTGTTTTACATGTTTTTTATTTATTTATTTGTTAATATATGTATATAGCTGCTACACACACAAGGGAATGAATTTGCATCAGCAGTATTAGTAGCAAAATAATCTTTGTCTGCAGTGGTCGAAGAGATTTATAGTCCCTTTTAAACTTTTACAAATTACTACAGGTAACATTTTTATATCCAGTTTAAGCAACGTTTTATTTATTTATTAATGGAGTATCTCATGGTTGTGAAAGTATGCTTCCCTGATTTATGATTTTGTGTAGTTATCATTATAAAGTTTATTATTGGTGAATACAAAATTAAGACCATTCTTTTCATTTTCAGGACACGAGTGTGCAGTGAACTCAACTGAAGAAGATCAACTTATAAGCCCAAACTACTTATAAGATTAACTAATCATTAAATATATGATTATGCGTCCAGACCAAGATATTCAGTGCATAAGAGTGTGGCAATTCCAGCCTCAATTAACGAAACAGCTTGACGTCTTGCATAAGAGTGTGGCAACTTCCGTGACATAACAAGAACAACAACTGAAAGGCATGGAGGATGATATGAAATATGTTGTGTCAACCAAGGATCAGGTATGATTAGCTAGAAAGTATTTAGATAGATTTGAATACATAAGAAATGAAAATACAGATTTTAATCCCCGGTACAGGCCAAAGAAGAACTTTGAGCTGGTATAGACAAGTAGAAAACAATGTATGGTTCGGGTATATCCAGTTTTAGCAACGTTCTATTTATTTATTAATGGAGTATCTCATGGTTGTGAAAGTATGCTTCCCTAATTTATAATTTTCTGTAGTTATCATTATAAAGTTTATTATTGGCGAATACAAAATTAAGACCATTCTTTTCATTTTTAGGACTCGAGTGTGCAGTGAACTCAACTGCTGAAGATCAACTTATAAGCCTAAACTACTTATAAGATTAACTAATCATTAACTATATAATTAGTTATCCAGACCAAGATATTCAGCGGATAAGAGTGTGGCAATTCCAGCCTCAATTAATGAAACAACTTGTCGTCTTGCATAAGAGTGTGGCAGCTTCCGTAACATAACAAGAAAAACAACTGCAAGGCATGGAGGATGATATGAAATCTGTTGTGTCAACCAAGGATCAGGTATGATTAGCTAGAAAGTATTTAGATAGATTTGAATACATAAGAAATGAAAATACAGCTTTTAATACGGGGGCACACTGGTATAGGCTAAAGAAGAACTTCGAGCTGGTCTAGATAAGTAGAAAACAATGTATGGTTCGGGTATTAAAGCTCTGGATTATCTAGCAAATGAACTTGATCTAAATTCACAGCCACCCGTTGGAAGTCTTAATTTCCAAGTTTCTCAAAACTCTTCTGCTCTTGGGGATGTATGTCCTAATTTTGATTAAACATTTTTTGAAAGGTTTTGTTTCTATGCACATATTCTACAGTACTTTAACATCCACAAATTCAATACAGCTTTTCAAGGGCATTGCATCAGAAGCTGAAGTATTACTTGATGATCTTCAAAATATTCTCCATAGCCAAGAAACTAAATTAGCAACATATGCATCAGCAACAATGTGAGGTTGGATTTACTTAACTAGCTGTACTTATTCCAGCGACATTTCCTAAGATATAAAATTTCATACACTCCCTTTTGAGATTCCATGCAGGCACATAGTAGAGCAGTTGAAACCTCGCACTTAATTTCTAAAATCACTACAGACTTTTTCGTTACCCAAGACATGCGTGCAACCAAATTTACACAAATTATTAAAAAGGGCCAGACAGCCAACAAACAAAACTTATCTGAACTTGATAGAAAGTTTGAGGTAATGATTACTTTTTGACATCATTCATGTTAATAAGTAGTGTTAGCGGTCTCATGACAACCCAAGGGATCGGGAACACAGAGACGACACCGCGATTGTGACGGTGACATATAGGAATGTCCAATAAGAATGTACAATTTTAATTTTGATGAATGAAAATCAAGGTATGTTTTCTTCTCATGTTGATTAATTGATAAACTGATATTGCTCTCTGATTGCATGATCATATATTTGATTTAATTTAGACGAATGAAAATCAAGGTATGTTTTCTTCTCATGTTGATTAATACAGAGACATCCTTGGGGTTCATATATTTTGTATACACGCTACAGACCTCATCCACGAAGCATTGAATGCTATCCTTACAATTGTATAGAGAGTCTGTGCTTTTAACCCTTAAGAGTTCCAGGTTCGCTTGATCGTTGGTAAAGACACAAACAAACCGAGAGGATATGCTTTCATAGAGTACATGCATACACGTCATATGAAAGGTATTTTTTCCACTCAACTCTTAGTTCTTTTATATTTTCTTTTATATCCTAATATGGACTTCATCAATTCCTTTTTCTTTTTTTAATCTACTACGCACATATAATAAGTGGCAACCTTTATTGGTTTTGACAGCAGATGGTTATTGATGAGTGTGTGAATACTCATCATTTTTATACCATTTAAACTGCAAATTCATCTGAAAACACTCAGAAACACATCAAAATAATCAAAATATCACAAATCAGTGTTTTATGTGTTTTAAATTCAAAAATATCAAAATCAGATGAAAAACATATCAAATTTGCAAAAATTGCAGTTTTAGTCCCCCAAGTTTCAAAAATTATCAAAAATAGTCCCTGAGCCAAAATTTCAAAGGAAAAATCATCAAAGGTCCTTTTTAAATCAACTTGTCAAATTTGGTCCTTTGGTGAAAAATGTAAAGAATTTTGAGAAAATTACAAATTGGCCCTTCAAATTTGCAAATTGACAGAATTGGCCCCTGGAAAAACTGAAAAAGGCAATTTTGGTCCTTGTAATGTTAACACTTGTCAAATTCAATCCCTAAAACACTTTTGCAAATTTACATAATTGGTCCCTTGTTTTGTGGAAATTGCAAATATGGTCCTTGTGGTTAACTCTTCCAAACGGATCCCCTTTTACACCTTGGGCCCAATCCAATTATCCTAGCCCAAAATCCTGTACCCGGTTTTAACCCAAAACAAACCCACCCTTTGTTTAATATACCCGGTCAAATGGGTTTGACTATCCCTTTCCCTCCCAAGTCACGGGCACACCAAAGCCATCATCACCAACATGCCTGCAAACCTTCCTGTCACACTCCACCATTTCCATCATCACCTCTACAACCCCCCCCTCCAAACAGATAGAGCCAAGGATCATTTATTGCATCCCATACCTACCCTGCTCAAGCTACAGCTATTAAAATGAATTTGGCGCCAAATTTACTTTGAATGGCTAGGATCAGTTTCAGTGATCCTATGGTCAGTTTTATTGGTGGGATCTTTTCAGAAAGGAGAGAGAAGGGTACTTGGGTGTATAAAAGGGCAAGAGAAGCAAGAAGAAAGTAGCTAGCTTTTATTTTTGAAAAAATGTATGTCGAATTAGTAGTTCTCAAGTCTTAACTAGTTTGTACTTGTATTTTAAAGTTTACTTGTCTTAAATAACAGTTTCTAAATGTATTCCAACTTTCTCTAAGCATCAATTAAAGTTCTTGTTCAATTTCAAACTTTTTATGTGCTGTTGAAATCATTAGTTTCCCAATCCTATTTACAAGCTTCTGATAACTTACTTGTCAGCTCAATAGTGATTGTTTAAGCTTATTTAAGCTTTCCATAAGCTCACAGTGCAGTTTCAATTACTTTTGACATTTGGTCAAAATAAGTCAACATGGGTGAAAATGGTGCAGAAATGGATTTGGGTTGGTTCAAACATGAGCATAGGTTGAAATGGAAGCTATGGGTTGGATTGAATTAGGGTAGTGGTTCATGGTTCTCATTTTGCTAACCATTGTGGTTTGGACTACTTGTAAGTCAAATCCAAGTTTTATGCATAATAAGTAATTGTAGTTTAAATCTGTCATAACCTGTTCTATCAGTAGTAAATCAGTCATATTAAAGTAGTTGGATCATAAAAACAAGTTGTCTCTTAGTTTAATTCTGTTTTGAGCTCTAATTAGTGTAATAAGGGAGTGTTTGGTTTATAGCCTAAGACTGCCTTATAGCCTTGTGCAGTAGTTCAAGTTTGTTGTTTCAGGTTTGCTGGGTCTTAATATATCCATCTGAATCATCATTTGGTGCCTGCAACATCAAGAAGTCAAAATTGCACCTAAACCCAATTATCTGTTAAACTGTTGGGAAATGGGGATTAGCAGGGCATCAGTTTGAGTTTAGAAACCATTAATCTTGCTTTCATTGTACTTAATATATCAAATAACATTAATCTCAGTCACAAAATTTGGATTTGAAGTTCAACTTAGTCAACATTTTCAAGATCTTCATAAAGTCAAAAGTGGTTAAAAGTGGTTTTAGGCTCAAATAAATGGATTTTTCTTGAGTTCATTCCTGGGACTCACTCAATGAATCTTGGTATTTTAGAAAGCTCAGCAGGTCCTTTTTCTTATAGGCATTTTTGTAAAATTTTGTGATTTCTTTAAAAGCTCCAAAGAAGCTGTTCTTTTAGGGCCTAAATCCCCTGCACCACTGTAACAGTGGTACTGAGTTTTTTCTCAGTCCTTGCAGTAGGTACACAGTGCTCATAAGAGCTTTTCACAAGCTGATTTTTGGTCTAAATAATCTCACCCAGGTCTTCTTTGAGTCCCAATTTGTAGTTTTGCATTTGAGCTTATTCTTAAGCTTGTACATGAGCTTAAAGTTGCTAATCAGATTCTGATTTGGACTTAATCTCATAGATAACAAATCTTTGTAGCTTGTTGTTTCTGTGGTTGTAGTTTGTTGAGACTTGTTCTCTTTTAGTTCTTTTAGTATCTCATAGCATTTTTAGACTATTGGTAGCTTATTGTGCCCATTTAGCTTATTAAAGTATTTTAGTTTATAAGCTCTCATAGCCATAACTGTTGATCTTATGATTCTGTGGTTGTAGCCTGTTGTTTTAAAGTTGCATTAGAGTTCTTGATTGAATATTTGAGCTTCTGTAAGAGATTGGTGCTTGTTTTGTCACTGTTAGCTTATTTTAGTGCTTAATAATAAGCACTTTCCAAAGCAGTTTCATAATTCTCCAAACAAGTGCCTGTTTTTATAATTTTTTCATATTCCTAGCATCATTTTAGACTTTTCCTGAAAATTTCATATTTTTCCAAGTTGTTTAGCTATTTTTCCTAATTTAAATTAGTTTTTAATCATTTTTAATTAGCATTTAATATAAAAAATCCAGAAAAGGTTCCAAAAAATAATTTGTCAATTTTTTTAAGTTTAGATAAATATAAGAAGTGAAAAAAGTAATTTTCCAGATTTTTCATAGTTTATTTGGTAATTTTTAGTAATTTAATTAGTTTTAAATAGTTTAAAATTGGTAGAAAATAGAAAAATAATCTGAAAAATACAAAAATAGTTTTGAAAATTCTAGTTTGATATTTTAGATTTTTTCATTTCATAATTTTATTTTTCTAGCTTTGTTTCCTCATTTCTTGTATTTTAGTTAATTATTAAATAGTTAAAAATAGTTTTTAATTAATAATAATTAGATAATTAGTGATAAAAATAGTTTTCTTTTTCTAAAAAGTTTATTTTATCATTAGGATTGTAAAAACATCATTTTCATATTTTTAGGGTTAATATTGATTTAGTTTCACTTTTTAATTTGTACGTCGCGTAGGTTTTGATTTCAGTTTTATAAAAACATAAAAACAAAAACATCATTGTAAAAATAGTGATAGCGTTTATTTAATAGATTTTATCTTTTTAATTTTCTTTAATTTGCATTTAAGCCGTTTTTATCTGTTGGCTTTTTCCAGTAGTTATAATCTTATCCAAATCCTTTTTCCGTTCAAACTCCTCGATCACTAAACGTTTGATAAATCATTGCATAGCTCGCTGGGACATAACGACCCGGGGAGACTCTATACTCCTCAGATCTTCATTGATTCCGTGCTGAAGCTGTTTTAGGTTTTCTTACGCTTGCGTGAGAGAACTTGACGGTTTTGCGCGCATCAGTTATTCTATCTATATCAAGGGTCTCCCTATGAGTGCTACACCTGATATGCTGGATGATGAGTTCAAGAAGTTTGGAACTATTAAGCCTAATGACATTCAGGTTCAAAGAAACAGGGTGCGTTTCCACTTCTCTATGACACTTTGCTTATGCTATTGATTTTTAAATTTCTTGAAACTCATTTGGTTAAGCAAGCAGACACACAATATGATCAACGTAACTTGAATGACATTTGATGGAAAAAGCCAAAATTTGGAATTAATTCTTGAATTTATAGCAACCCCGTCTGTGATTTATGTGGTTAAAGTACTGAAACCAAAGATTACCATCAAAACAGCATTACCATGGTACTTAAATTATGATCATGAGCACATATATATCGACCCATTGTGCATGTGTATTGCAGGACCATTATCTCTTGTGGATTGTGACCCTATTGGTAGCAATGGTACAAAGGTCCGAGTTGCTTACCAGGTAACACAAACTAACTACTATCCTATGCCGGTATATTTATAGTTTTAATCTTAACTCTTATATATTGTATATTTGGGGATTCTATAGGGTTCACCGGGGACATATAGTGAGATTTCATCCCTTAAAGCATACCCAATGTGCAAAACCGTTCCATGATCAGGTTGAATCAGTATTCAAGGTGTCATTATTCCTCAGGTCTTTAAGTTTTTACTCGAAGTGCTTAATAACTATATTTTGTATTCTTATATGCAGGCCGTTGAATTGTGGTTAGTGGACAAAGGAGTATTCCCAATAGAGAATTCTGTAGCTGGAAGTATTCATCGAAATTATGATTTATTACTTCGTCATAGGCTGCACGTTGTTGGTGAACTTGAGCTGGTTGTTGACATGATTTATGAATATAGGCACATACAACTTTAGGTATGTATGTATAAAGTACGCATTAGCTCTTTCAATTATCCAACTTGGGTAAAACGTTATATATCTGAGGTAACATGACCCCTGAATTTAACATATATTAACATATAGGACTTATGAAAATAGGATACGGATGATATTTTCTTTTTATACCGACACAGTGCCCTTGACAACATCAAAGCTGCCTTTGCCCTTCATGTTCTGCCTCAGTATCCAGCAGGTGTTGTAGCTTCTAGGTTAGGTGAAGTTTGGTAGGTTTATAGCCACCATCAAAGGTATCGGTGGACATGCTACAACCCCACATCTATCAAAATATCCAATCCTTGCAGCATCAATGGCGGTGGTTGCTCCGCAACAGATTATGTCTCGCAAAACCGATCCACTCGAGTCCAAAGTAATTATCTGACTTTCTTTGTTTATGCTTATAGAAATAGCTAGCTTATGAAAACAATTTTGAGCCTCAAGTTTTGAGATAAACAAGTTTCCTTATGCAAAGAGCTTAAGAAGAAGCATACCATCCACCTAATGAACAAAAATTATTTCAGTTTATAAGTTAATTTTTTATTTTGGATCTACTCATCCGTCAAGAATCCACAATAGTTACATCGTAATAAGTTGTTTCAAACTATTTACTAGAAACAATTTCTTCATACAGAAACATAAAACTGCTTACATGTTTTTAATAAGCAGTCCCAAACACCCTGAAAAAACGTTTTTGAATCAACACTATATTAGTTGATCTTTTGTTTTTCATAAATGATTGTGTTTTCAAAAATAACACCAAAATCTTCTTTTAAAGAGCGATGTGGAAGGTAAATTATTAGAGATGACGGTAACCCTTTTATGGATGAATAGATTAATTTAGGCTCTATTATGTTATCATTGGTTTTACTGTGTTTACTTTCGGCTAACATCAAAGGATTGTGGTCCTTTAGCTCTTCTTGATGCTATCCTTACATGTTGTGTTGTACTAATTAGAGATTACCCGTAATCCAAATCGACTAAGTCATAAAAGTAAGGGTGAAACTGTCGCCTGCAACTATATATTTCAAACAAATTAAGAAAATAAGAACACCGTTTGTGCACTGATAATCTAACTAACCATAATCATCCTTGCATTACCTTTTCTAAGTTCGGCCTATATAGGTGATACTGAAACCAAATGATCCTACAGTCTAGATGAACTCAATGAAGTTCGTATTAATCACTTAACAAAATCAGATTTGGAATCTTCACAAATGCTTAGGAACTACATATATAATATGCATCCTCAGAAAATTTGGAAACTTGAAGCCTACTGCAATGAATTTCTATATGAATGGCTAGAAAAAAAAAAGTTACAGTACGAAGAAGAAATATTACTTTTAAAGTGTATAACTCAGACAATAGGAAAAACAATTGTAATCAATAACATCACTGGAATAACTATGAGCGGAAAATTCAACTTGATCAAACCCCGATATTCAATCTCTTGTGTGCTTACTCCGATATTTCAAATAATTTCTAGCAATTCTTTCTGCGCTTGCTCTTTTCCTATTTGGTGGATCAATCGCATCGGCCTCCTTATGCTCGTCACGTTCATACTTTTTCACCTCTTTTATAAGTCGTTGTACTTGAACCCCTAATTTACGCGTACAACTATCCTCCTTCATCTTCTCTTCGCGTAAAGCCTCCTCCAACAACTTAAGTTTTGCACCATGTGCAAGCCACCTGTTGTAAACTTCATGTACATCTCTAACCTTGTCGGCTATGCTTGTGTTTTCTGAATCCGCACTCTCAAAAACCTTGAAATTTTCCATATTTGACTGCGCCACAAAAACTACTATTACTAACAGAAAAATTCACAAAAAATGATACTCTGATTTGAGAAGTAGCAGTAGCTTAGATTGATATTGGCTGATTACAACATAAGGAAGGGACATACATGGGAACAAGGGTTAATATTGGGACTGTTATTTGCGGCTTATTAATTACAGCAGCATGTGCTAACTTATTATTAACAGAGTGATGAATTAGAAAGGCTGACTCGAGATGTGCACTTACAACTGTTCTGCCATGTGTGTGACCATTATAGGGATGACTTTTGACATGTTGGTGATTGGTAAGGTTTCTATGGCGGGTTTAGTTTGCATGGGTTTAGCCTTTAGGGGACCTTTCAGAACTTTTTTTAGAGAGTGTTTAACGAAGCTTACTTTTCTGCTTCTGGCAAGCAGATAAGCAATTCAGAGATCCATCACATGATGCGAGTCAGGTTATGCTCAAGTGAGTTATCACTTTATTTCATTGGTAGTACATGACATGAGTGAGATTCTTCTATACTACAATTGCTGTAACATTTCCTTCCAAAACCATATGCACTTTCGAGGGTTAACTAATCCCATCTGCACCAACAATAACTTCTGGTGCACACCAAAACCTTTCAGACGGTTTACATGATTCTCATGAATAACCTCTGACCCCATTGGAAAGTGAGTGCATCAAAATATATATATTAAAGTTCTGCTTAACTAATTGTCCAACTTTTGGAACCCGAGCACATTGTTATAATAGAAAATCAATGTAGATAACTGGCTATATAAAAAGGATGACATGAACTGAACATACTTAAAGGAGTTTATGTGTCAAACACAAGGTAATCAGTATAAGACATGAACATATCAAACTTACATGAATCAGCAAGATTTATACTCTATAACGACAAACAAAATGCAATGATATTCATGTGGTAGTACAAGGGTGGCATTCACAACCCTGTCCAACAAAATGAAATGCATAGAAAGACGATAAAACTGCTAATATGCACCTGCATTATCTAGCATAACGTTGATTCACTTTTAGATGAATGAAGTATAAGCAAATGCGTCACCTCATCTCTCGTTGCAGTATGAGTAATAGAGATATAACTTTCTTTTGGGGTTTTGTTTTTCTGAGACCCACAGGTTTGGAGGTGGGTTCTAACCATAACACAGTTTAGTTTCATATTAAAATAATAACTTTTAAATACGCCGGTTATTGAAAAGTAGTAGGAACTTGGGATGAAATATTATTTGACATAAATAAACATTTTAGAGTTTGTAAGGAGTAGATTCAACATTAATGTATCTTAATGTTCTATTATGTCTGTAGATTGGACCAAGAAGTCAGAAATAACAACCGGTCATTAACTATGTTTTTGTTAGAACCAAAGGATATGCATGGCTCCATATTCTTGACCATCTCACTTGCGCCAAGCCCGGTAGCTCTGACTGGCTGAAGTGATAGAAAAGGCATGTTTGGACAAGTCAAATGTCCAATTACGTATATACTCCTATCATTCTCCATGATTTTGAACTGAGTTACGTTGTTTTAGCAGATTCCTTGGTCACTATCAGCCACAATTTGCCCGACCTGCACTGTGGGAATTGGATTCAGATCAGCATTGCAACGTTGGAAGCCAAACCTGTAACGTTTTTGTGGAAAGCTCCAGGTTTCAATGGCACAAAAAATTGATTTCAACTTTTGATTTTAATGGCACAGGTCAATTAAGGCAGTTTAGTTGGTGTGTTCAGTGGGTGGCTTCAAGGGGTGGGTTCATTGCGTGGAATCTACAATCACTTTCTAACTTCACACGTTTCATTTTGTAGGTTCTGCTCGACCGTCTTTCGATCTTCTTGGGTCGTCCAATCTTGGAGGAGATGATACCATGATCACAATTGGAACTGAGCCAAGTAATAACTGACTTGACACCCAATATACAAAAAAATTCAGTGTTTGCAATTATATTCTTCATGTATTAATTGTAGTCCATGATACAGAACCGCCACCTGTTGTTATCACACAACCTACCAGAAGACCATGGCTCGGTCGTTGCAACATCTAACAAAGTGGCTGAATCTGCAAGTTTCAAGAAACGCAACTAAAACTAAGCATGAAAAAGGACGACAATCTGAATTTTCCGAACACTCAAGTATTTAATTAGTGTTTACTGCTGCTTAAAATAAAGATCATCACATCAAAACTCTATTCTATAACTCATTATATAACAACTGATTATGTTAGTCTAGGTCGTATCTCTTTTAAAACGCACATCTAAACACCCCTCGATACATTAATATATAATTTTTAGTTATCTTGTGGGCTACGTAGCTAATAAGGTTTTAAAAGGTACCATTTTGAGGGGTCGTTTAAGTCCTTATTTGATCACTTTTGTATCCGTTATTGCTTAATATCGTTCCTTTTCACTTTTTAGGTCTCGTGAAAGCAAAATGCTGGAATGGCACTTATTTGGACGAAAAGGCGCGAATATATGAAGAAAATGGCCAAAGTCAAAATCGACACACTCGCAGTTGCGGAAATTAGAAGGCGACGCCGTCAGGTGCTAATGGCGACGCCGTCCCAAGAATTTTGTGACGGTTCAGAACTCAAAACTCGTATTTTCAAGTGACGACGTCTAGTTGTGAAAGAGTAGGCCGTCGCTACTCAGACGGCCTAGATGCAATCCAGACGACGTCAGAGACTGAAGGCGACGGCGTCACAAACATAAGGTGACGCCGTCACAAGGTGATCAAGACTATCACAGCATGCGCGCGAAGTAGTTGATATTGTTTTGGCCATAACTTTTGCATACGAACTCGGATTTAGGTGATTCAAAAGCCCACGCGACCGGAACGAGAAAATCTACAATTTGCTGAAAAAATGGTCGTGACGCCGTCACTCTATAAGTGTGACGCCGTCGCTCTTTGCCGACAGAAAATCTGCCTATAAATATAACATTATAACTTCACTTTTTGTAAGCCCTAAACCCTAAGTCCGATTCCAGGGTGTAGGTAGGTGTTTTTCCAGCAACTTAAAGGGTTCCAAACACTCTATAAACATTGTGTGTTGGTTTGTTTGTTAATCCAATCCTATGGTATGTCTTCAATTATCATAATTGTTGCTTGCTCTTCATTAATTATGCTTGGCTAATTCATCTAGTGTCTGCTTATGATTGTGTGAAACTTGTATACAATTAATTAGATCTTATTGATTTCTTAGTGATGCTTGTGTCTATCTTCATCATTAGGGTGTGACAACTTCAATGA
Source organism: Chrysanthemum seticuspe (assembly GCA_019973895.1). NCBI lineage: Eukaryota > Viridiplantae > Streptophyta > Magnoliopsida > Asterales > Asteraceae > Chrysanthemum > Chrysanthemum seticuspe. The sequence goes on from BPTQ01000001.1 coordinate 227,527,641, forward strand.
GTCTAATTGGTTTAGTTTATAATTCTTGCATCCTACTGTCTCTTGTTTGATTGGTTGTCTCTTATCTTAATTGTAATTGGCTTAGGAAGTGCGACTAGGCTATCGTTGTGTTTAACACTTGATAAATCCTTGATAGTTTATGAATGACTTGGTGGATTTCGTTTACTAAATCAAAGATAACCTTAAAGTTAGTTTATGAATGAATAAGTGGATTTTGTTTACTACACTTAAAGGTGACTTCAAAGAGTTAGGGAGAAACGCATACCCTACAACCTTAGACACACAACGCAACTAGGAATAAGGACGTGACAATTCAACCATCAATAGGACGTGACAATTCAGTAGGTAGAATTGGATAGCTAGCAAGGAGTAATACATCATAAGTAGATACGCTTCACGTTACTGGTAGATCCATAATTTAGTTAGTAGCTTTTGGGATAGTTGACTAGCAACTAATTCCACCCTCCCCTCCAAAACCGAGATTCATAAAATATAAAAATACAAAAATAATCATCCCTCACCTTTAGACTTAAATCGACATACACTTCAGCCTAACGACACTATTCCCCTAGAGAACGATATCAATACCCGTGGCTTACCCTAATTACTACACTACAACGATTAGGTTCACTGCCTAGGGTGTTATAAAACTTGCTCGAAGAAAAGGAAGTTTCCTTGACCCCGAACGACGCGTGTAGCGTTATCAAGTTTTTGGCGCCGCTGTCGAGGAATAGTTATTGTTTAGGCTTGATTTCTATCTCGTTTAGGTCTACTCACAAGATTCATATCAAGTGAGATTTTTTTTTCTTTTTATTAGCTTCCTTGTAGTCTATCCCCCTTCTTTGTGCCTTTGTTCGTAAAACTTGTCCATTGACTCTTCCGTTCACCATTATGGAGAACGCGAATCCACTATATTCACGATTAGGTTTTTTCATAAGAAATTATGATATTACTAAAGTGGATTATTCAAGATGGTGGGAAGAAAGTAACCAACTCCATAAACCTTTTGAGGGTTTCACTATTCCATCAAGCCCACAAAGTACCTCATCTAGTGCAACCGATGATTCGTTTGAGCCTTCACCTAGGATAGACTTTCGTGAACAACCTCCATGTTTAGAAACTATTGTTAGTAAGGCCCTTAGGAGAACTGACCAAATCTGTGAAAATATTATGGTAAGCAACCAAGCATTAAACCATAAGTTGGATCAATTACTAAGTTTGGTTTCATCACGACCTAAGGAAATAGCACATGATGAGCATATAGATGATGTAGAAGTGATTGAGGATAAGGTGAAAAGTCTAGACCCACAAGGTATCCCACAAGTTCCACCATCATTTAAAGCATACACACCGCACGTGACTTACTCGGAAATAGTAGAAGAGACTTTAGGAATCCCAATGGAGGTAGAACATTTGAACCAAACGCAACTAGAGAATATAGGTTTGAATACTTGTAGTCTCAGTCTTATTCTTAGTTCTAGGGAATTTCCTAGTGTTGATAAGCCGGAACCTCAATCTTTACTTCCATCCTTAAAAAAACGAGGAACCGACCCACCCATCAACCAATTTAGTCCGGGTAGTTTTAGGATGAAGGAAGCCATTCACACACCCCCTTCACCTCACGTGGCATATTTCCACCCTAAGGGTGTGTATCGCTACTATCACCCGCACTTAAACTTAAGTGTAGGGAAAACTTCCCCCTTATCTGTCAAATAAGGGTAGAGTCAGGCTCGTGACTCGAACAAAAACAAGCGCTTCTTGGGAGGCAACCCATGTGTATTTGTTTTTATTTTTTTTTTATTTGTGTGTCGTATATCTTTTATTGATTGTTTATTCTCATGTTTGAATTTGTAAAAATGCTTTATTTTGTTTTTAACCTCGTCTTAATTGCATATAAAGGTATTTTACATAAGGGATAAGTGTAGGGAGGATTACACACGTTTTCAAAAGAAACGTAAACATGAGAATAACAATTAAATAAAAGATATATATGTTTGTTTGTTCGAGTCAAATGCTTGTATCGAGTCATAATTGATGTTTTTGCAGAAATTTTTCCAGATTCTAAAGATGTAAATTTTCCAGATTTTTTTTTTCCAGAAAATCGCAGACCAGTTTTTGTCAGGATAACCTGGCGGCGTCAGGATTGCAACCTGACGGCGTCAGGAAGGAGTAAAAACATCTGATTACTTTTTTCTCGTTTTCTGAGCTACTTATAAATTTTTGGAATTTTCCAGGTCTTAATTTTCTAGCAAATTTGCAAACATCCATTCCACAAGCATTATATCTTATTTAAGTCTGGAATTTCATCGTGTTTTGATTTTTCTTTGTTCGGTTTGATGCGTTGGGTTGTTTGTTTTCTTCAAGTGTGCAGGTTTAATTTATCAAGAAGAAGTTACATAAGATTGGAAGGAGCTTTTCACGCATAAATTCTTCTTGGAAAAGAGTTTAACCACCACTTTACACGGATCCTACTGAGCTAATCAGGGGAGTATTAGTTTCTTTCGTTTTTGATTACCTTCTTTTATCATAACTTTGATACTTTCGGGGAACATTGGGGACAATGTTCAGTTTAAGTGTAGGGAGGGAAAATAAAACGGGAACTTTGAAACTATGCTTATCCTTGACTATTTGCTTTGTCCAATTGTGATTGTGTAATAAACCATGAGAAAATGTCGGTTAGGGTAATTTTGGCACCAAATTTAAAATTTTTCATGACATATAGGAGTGGGCCATTAGTCTTAACAAAAGCGTCTCACGGATAGGAAGTTGCATGACTAGCACAAAAACCCTTACCACCCAAATTCCACCCAAAATGTGAGGATCGCCCTTAGATTAGTAGGAATTAAAGCATTCATCTTCAATGCTTAGAGTGTGAACCGGTAGTATATTAGATTCTAGAACTTGTTTTGTGATGCATTCCGAGATCGCAAGTGAGGCTACACTTGTGTAGTTAGGATAACTAAATGATAAGAGGCATTAGGATAAACCCTTGTTTGATACCCGTAATATAATTACTTCTTCCACATCGGTTGAGTAATTCCCCCACACCCTTTGCGTTGTACTCATCTTTAGTACACGATACCCCTAGTTAACCCCTCAGAGCCTATCCTTTTCGCGGTTCTCGTGATGTTTCGGTTTTTCCGGAATATCAATGAAGAGCATTGTTTACACCCCACCCCCAAATACACCCAAATCGCCTTAGCCTACCCCTTATGCACTCACTTTTAGTGCATTATTGTTATCACCCCAAACCCTTAGTTCAATTATCTAGTTGCTTGCATAAGTTGCTAAGTCGAGTCATATCCTTTGTATACAGTTTTGGGATGATTGGGATTCATGGGAAAAGTTAAAGTTTATGAAATGACGGGAAGGGAACGTTAAATTCAAATTCCCTTTGTTTGCATAATAATGTACCCCAAGTGTTTTGATCTTTTCAATTCGGGTCAAATTAGTGTTAGAGTAATAAAAAAACTCAAGTGTAGGGATATGCCTGTAAATCCCTAGTATTTTGATGTTATCATAGAGGATGGTAGAGTAAAAATGTATGTGAAAAAAAAAAAAAAAAAAAAAAAAAAAAAAAAAAAAAAAAGATCGAAAAAAAAATAGAAAAAGAGAAAGAAAAAAAAATAGAGTGATATAAAAAAAAAAAAAAAAAAAAAAAAAAACAACATACGGGCTACCATCCTACATCTATCCTTTAAATTTATGTTTGTTTATTTCAGTTATCTAGAGTTTAGTGTGTCGAGTCTTGGCTTAGCAACGCCATTCTTCATATGCAGTTAACATAAAGATTTTTGACTTACCACCACTAAATAGCCTATCCCACCAAACCCTTTATTTTCCTACCGTAAGCCTAATGTTACAACCCTTTAAAAGACCTCTTTGATAGTCTTTCCTAGGTGCTTACGCCAAAGCGATGGAGGTTTGATCTATTCTCAAGCCTATGGTAATCTATGTACTAGGACCGGTTAATGAGTGTTTATCTTCCATTTCCAATTTGTTATATTCCATATACACCCGAGAGAGATGTGAGTATCCAAACACCCCATGTGAGGTGCTAGTATGTAATTTCCGTGCTTGTTATGACTTTTGCGGGGCTTATATGTGTTGTGGACCGTTTTAAATTAATGCTTCATGACCCCTAACTTATAAATTAATTGGCTAAAAGCACATTTGCTTGAGGACAAGCAAATAACAAGTGTAGGGATATTTGATAAGGTTTTAAAAGGTACCATTTTGAGGGGTCGTTTAAGTCCTTATTTGATCACTTTTGTATCCGTTATTGCTTAATATCGTTCCTTTTCACTTTTTAGGTCTCGTGAAGGCAAAATGCTGGAATGGCACTTATTTGGACGAAAAGGCGCGAATATATGAAGAAAATGGCCAAAGTCAAAATCGAGACACTCGCAGTTGCGGAAATTAGAAGGCGACGCCGTCAGGTGCTAATGGCGACGCCGTCCCAAGAATTTTGTGACGGTTCAGAACTCAAAACTCGTATTTTCAAGTGACGACGTCTAGTTGTGAAAGAGTAGGCCGTCGCTACTCAGACGGCCTAGATGCAATCCAGACGACGTCAGAGACTGAAGGCGACGGCGTCACAAACATAAGGTGACGCCGTCACAAGGTGATCAAGACTATCACAGCATGCGCGCGAAGTAGTTGATATTGTTTTGGCCATAACTTTTGCATACGAACTCGGATTTAGGTGATTCAAAAGCCCACGCGACCGGAACGAGAAAATCTACAATTTGCTGAAAAAATGGTCGTGACGCCGTCACTCTATAAGTGTGACGCCGTCGCTCTTTGCCGACAGAAAATCTGCCTATAAATATAACATTATAACTTCACTTTTTGTAAGCCCTAAACCCTAAGTCCGATTCCAGGGTGTAGGTAGGTGTTTTTCCAGCAACTTAAAGGGTTCCAAACACTCTATAAACATTGTGTGTTGGTTTGTTTGTTAATCCAATCCTATGGTATGTCTTCAATTATCATAATTGTTGCTTGCTCTTCATTAATTATGCTTGGCTAATTCATCTAGTGTCTGCTTATGATTGTGTGAAACTTGTATACAATTAATTAGATCTTATTGATTTCTTAGTGATGCTTGTGTCTATCTTCATCATTAGGGTGTGACAACTTCAATGAGTCTAATTGGTTTAGTTTATAATTCTTGCATCCTACTGTCTCTTGTTTGATTGGTTGTCTCTTATCTTAATTGTAATTGGCTTAGGAAGTGCGACTAGGCTATCGTTGTGTTTAACACTTGATAAATCCTTGATAGTTTATGAATGACTTGGTGGATTTCGTTTACTAAATCAAAGATAACCTTAAAGTTAGTTTATGAATGAATAAGTGGATTTTGTTTACTACACTTAAAGGTGACTTCAAAGAGTTAGGGAGAAACGCATACCCTACAACCTTAGACACACAACGCAACTAGGAATAAGGACGTGACAATTCAACCATCAATAGGACGTGACAATTCAGTAGGTAGAATTGGATAGCTAGCAAGGAGTAATACATCATAAGTAGATACGCTTCACGTTACTGGTAGATCCATAATTTAGTTAGTAGCTTTTGGGATAGTTGACTAGCAACTAATTCCACCCTCCCCTCCAAAACCGAGATTCATAAAATATAAAAATACAAAAATAATCATCCCTCACCTTTAGACTTAAATCGACATACACTTCAGCCTAACGACACTATTCCCCTAGAGAACGATATCAATACCCGTGGCTTACCCTAATTACTACACTACAACGATTAGGTTCACTGCCTAGGGTGTTATAAAACTTGCTCGAAGAAAAGGAAGTTTCCTTGACCCCGAACGACGCGTGTAGCGTTATCAAGTTTTTGGCGCCGCTGTCGGGGAATAGTTATTGTTTAGGCTTGATTTCTATCTCGTTTAGGTCTACTCACAAGATTCATATCAAGTGAGATTTTTTTTTCTTTTTATTAGCTTCCTTGTAGTCTATCCCCCTTCTTTGTGCCTTTGTTCGTAAAACTTGTCCATTGACTCTTCCGTTCACCATTATGGAGAACGCGAATCCACTATATTCGCGATTAGGTTTTTTCATAAGAAATTATGATATTACTAAAGTGGATTATTCAAGATGGTGGGAAGAAAGTAACCAACTCCATAAACCTTTTGAGGGTTTCACTATTCCATCAAGCCCACAAAGTACCTCATCTAGTGCAACCGATGCTTCGTTTGAGCCTTCACCTAGGATAGACTTTCGTGAACAACCTCCATGTTTAGAAACTATTGTTAGTAAGGCCCTTAGGAGAACTGACCAAATCTGTGAAAATATTATGGTAAGCAACCAAGCATTAAACCATAAGTTGGATCAATTACTAAGTTTGGTTTCATCACGACCTAAGGAAATAGCACATGATGAGCATATAGATGATGTAGAAGTGATTGAGGATAAGGTGAAAAGTCTAGACCCACAAGGTATCCCACAATTTCCACCATCATTTAAAGCATACACACCGCACGTGACTTACTCGGAAATAGTAGAAGAGACTTTAGGAATCCCAATGGAGGTAGAACATTTGAACCAAACGCAACTAGAGAATATAGGTTTGAATACTTGTAGTCTCAGTCTTATTCTTAGTTCTAGGGAATTTCCTAGTGTTGATAAGCCGGAACCTCAATCTTTACTTCCATCCTTAAAAAAACGAGGAACCGACCCACCCATCAACCAATTTAGTCCGGGTAGTTTTAGGATGAAGGAAGCCATTCACACACCCCCTTCACCTCACGTGGCATATTTCCACCCTAAGGGTGTGTATCGCTACTATCACCCGCACTTAAACTTAAGTGTAGGGAAAACTTCCCCCTTATCTGTCAAATAAGGGTAGAGTCAGGCTCGTGACTCGAACAAAAACAAGCGCTTCTTGGGAGGCAACCCATGTGTATTTGTTTTTATTTTTTTTATTTGTGTGTCGTATATCTTTTATTGATTGTTTATTCTCATGTTTGAATTTGTAAAAATGCTTTATTTTGTTTTTAACCTCGTCTTAATTGCATATAAAGGTATTTTACATAAGGGATAAGTGTAGGGAGGATTACACACGTTTTCAAAAGAAACGTAAACATGAGAATAACAATTAAATAAAAGATATATATGTTTGTTTGTTCGAGTCAAATGCTTGTATCGAGTCATAATTGATGTTTTTGCAGAAATTTTTCCAGATTCTAAAGATGTAAATTTTCCAGATTTTTTTTTTCCAGAAAATCGCAGACCAGTTTTTGTCAGGATAACCTGGCGGCGTCAGGATTGCAACCTGACGGCGTCAGGAAGGAGTAAAAACATCTGATTACTTTTTTCTCGTTTTCTGAGCTACTTATAAATTTTTGGAATTTTCCAGGTCTTAATTTTCTAGCAAATTTGCAAACATCCATTCCACAAGCATTATATCTTATTTAAGTCTGGAATTTCATCGTGTTTTGATTTTTCTTTGTTCGGTTTGATGCGTTGGGTTGTTTGTTTTCTTCAAGTGTGCAGGTTTAATTTATCAAGAAGAAGTTACATAAGATTGGAAGGAGCTTTTCACGCATAAATTCTTCTTGGAAAAGAGTTTAACCACCACTTTACACGGATCCTACTGAGCTAATCAGGGGAGTATTAGTTTCTTTCGTTTTTGATTACCTTCTTTTATCATAACTTTGATACTTTCGGGGAACATTGGGGACAATGTTCAGTTTAAGTGTAGGGAGGGAAAATAAAACGGGAACTTTGAAACTATGCTTATCCTTGACTATTTGCTTTGTCCAATTGTGATTGTGTAATAAACCATGAGAAAATGTCGGTTAGGGTAATTTTGGCACCAAATTTAAAATTTTTCATGACATATAGGAGTGGGCCATTAGTCTTAACAAAAGCGTCTCACGGATAGGAAGTTGCATGACTAGCACAAAAACCCTTACCACCCAAATTCCACCCAAAATGTGAGGATCGCCCTTAGATTAGTAGGAATTAAAGCATTCATCTTCAATGCTTAGAGTGTGAACCGGTAGTATATTAGATTCTAGAACTTGTTTTGTGATGCATTCCGAGATCGCAAGTGAGGCTACACTTGTGTAGTTAGGATAACTAAATGATAAGAGGCATTAGGATAAACCCTTGTTTGATACCCGTAATATAATTACTTCTTCCACATCGGTTGAGTAATTCCCCCACACCCTTTGCGTTGTACTCATCTTTAGTACACGATACCCCTAGTTAACCCCTCAGAGCCTATCCTTTTCGCGGTTCTCGTGATGTTTCGGTTTTTCCGGAATATCAATGAAGAGCATTGTTTACACCCCACCCCCAAATACACCCAAATCGCCTTAGCCTACCCCTTATGCACTCACTTTTAGTGCATTATTGTTATCACCCCAAACCCTTAGTTCAATTATCTAGTTGCTTGCATAAGTTGCTAAGTCGAGTCATATCCTTTGTATACAGTTTTGGGATGATTGGGATTCATGGGAAAAGTTAAAGTTTATGAAATGACGGGAAGGGAACGTTAAATTCAAATTCCCTTTTTTTGCATAATAATGTACCCCAAGTGTTTTGATCTTTTCAATTCGGGTCAAATTAGTGTTAGAGTAATAAAAAAACTCAAGTGTAGGGATATGCCTGTAAATCCCTAGTATTTTGATGTTATCATAGAGGATGGTAGAGTAAAAATGTATGTGAAAAAAAAAAAAAAAAAGATCGAAAAAAAAATAGAAAAAGAGAAAGAAAAAAAAATAGAGTGATATAAAAAAAAAAAAAAAAAAAAAAAAAAAAAAAAAAAAAACAACATACGGGCTACCATCCTACATCTATCCTTTAAATTTATGTTTGTTTATTTCAGTTATCTAGAGTTTAGTGTGTCGAGTCTTGGCTTAGCAACGCCATTCTTCATATGCAGTTAACATAAAGATTTTTGACTTACCACCACTAAATAGCCTATCCCACCAAACCCTTTATTTTCCTACCGTAAGCCTAACGTTACAACCCTTTAAAAGACCTCTTTGATAGTCTTTCCTAGGTGCTTACGCCAAAGCGATGGAGGTTTGATCTATTCTCAAGCCTATGGTAATCTATGTACTAGGACCGGTTAATGAGTGTTTATCTTCCATTTCCAATTTGTTATATTCCATATACACCCGAGAGAGATGTGAGTATCCAAACACCCCATGTGAGGTGCTAGTATGTAATTTCCGTGCTTGTTATGACTTTTGCGGGGCTTATATGTGTTGTGGACCGTTTTAAATTAATGCTTCATGACCCCTAACTTATAAATTAATTGGCTAAAAGCACATTTGCTTGAGGACAAGCAAATAACAAGTGTAGGGATATTTGATAAGGTTTTAAAAGGTACCATTTTGAGGGGTCGTTTAAGTCCTTATTTGATCACTTTTGTATCCGTTATTGCTTAATATCGTTCCTTTTCACTTTTTAGGTCTCGTGAAGGCAAAATGCTGGAATGGCACTTATTTGGACGAAAAGGCGCGAATATATGAAGAAAATGGCCAAAGTCAAAATCGAGACACTCGCAGTTGCGGAAATTAGAAGGCGACGCCGTCAGGTGCTAATGGCGACGCCGTCCCAAGAATTTTGTGACGGTTCAGAACTCAAAACTCGTATTTTCAAGTGACGACGTCTAGTTGTGAAAGAGTAGGTCGTCGCTACTCAGACGGCCTAGATGCAATCCAGACGACGTCAGAGACTGAAGGCGACGGCGTCACAAACATAAGGTGACGCCGTCACAAGGTGATCAAGACTATCACAGCATGCGCGCGAAGTAGTTGATATTGTTTTGGCCATAACTTTTGCATACGAACTCGGATTTAGGTGATTCAAAAGCCCACGCGACCGGAACGAGAAAATCTACAATTTGCTGAAAAAATGGTCGTGACGCCGTCACTCTATAAGTGTGACGCCGTCGCTCTTTGCCGACAGAAAATCTGCCTATAAATATAACATTATAACTTCACTTTTTGTAAGCCCTAAACCCTAAGTCCGATTCCAGGGTGTAGGTAGGTGTTTTTCCAGCAACTTAAAGGGTTCCAAACACTCTATAAACATTGTGTGTTGGTTTGTTTGTTAATCCAATCCTATGGTATGTCTTCAATTATCATAATTGTTGCTTGCTCTTCATTAATTATGCTTGGCTAATTCATCTAGTGTCTGCTTATGATTGTGTGAAACTTGTATACAATTAATTAGATCTTATTGATTTCTTAGTGATGCTTGTGTCTATCTTCATCATTAGGGTGTGACAACTTCAATGAGTCTAATTGGTTTAGTTTATAATTCTTGCATCCTACTGTCTCTTGTTTGATTGGTTGTCTCTTATCTTAATTGTAATTGGCTTAGGAAGTGCGACTAGGCTATCGTTGTGTTTAACACTTGATAAATCCTTGATAGTTTATGAATGACTTGGTGGATTTCGTTTACTAAATCAAAGATAACCTTAAAGTTAGTTTATGAATGAATAAGTGGATTTTGTTTACTACACTTAAAGGTGACTTCAAAGAGTTAGGGAGAAACGCATACCCTACAACCTTAGACACACAACGCAACTAGGAATAAGGACGTGACAATTCAACCATCAATAGGACGTGACAATTCAGTAGGTAGAATTGGATAGCTAGCAAGGAGTAATACATCATAAGTAGATACGCTTCACGTTACTGGTAGATCCATAATTTAGTTAGTAGCTTTTGGGATAGTTGACTAGCAACTAATTCCACCCTCCCCTCCAAAACCGAGATTCATAAAATATAAAAATACAAAAATAATCATCCCTCACCTTTAGACTTAAATCGACATACACTTCAGCCTAACGACACTATTCCCCTAGAGAACGATATCAATACCCGTGGCTTACCCTAATTACTACACTACAACGATTAGGTTCACTGCCTAGGGTGTTATAAAACTTGCTCGAAGAAAAGGAAGTTTCCTTGACCCCGAACGACGCGTGTAGCGTTATCAGTAGCATTACTCCATATCGACTGAAATTCAGCAGACCAGCTGAGATAACCATGAATCTGTGATTCTTTCAAGATCAGATGCGACACGTTTAACTTTAAAGTTGAATATTGTCCATCATTTTGTGTTTAAAAAGGAAATTTCTCTATAGTTTTTGTTGTTTCTACTACTAATACACAAATTATTTGTAGCAATTACTATAATTTGGGTAAAGATGTGTTATGGTCAACCCGACCCGTACAAAACCATCCAATTTTACCCGTTATCCAGGTATCCTATGCCACTTCTATTTTGATTAGAATCAAACCAATATATTGAGTTTTAGAAGAGATCAAAGTAGTTGACTTTTCTCGAGTCAGGGGGCAAGTTTGGACTATTTTCCATTAAACTGAATCAACGATTAACTGATACAAAAACATTGGTCAACATAAATTGCAATCGTTCTAGAATAAATTAAATTTAAAACCTTAACTACTACCTGTTTATATCTAACAATAGCTTGTTAAATCATTACCATTGCATTCACTTGGTTTTTCAACATTGCATACCTTAGCCAACTCACTAAAACCCGTACGTGACGTGGTACTGGGCGGGCCTTGAAAGCTATCAATTAAAAAAATTATAGTTAAGTGCTATTCACATAACTATCAATTAAAAATTAATGTTAAAATATGGATAAACGGTTACAGGGATGTAAAATTATAACCTTTACATGTTGTGCTAAGCATAGTTTCTAGCCGTTACTTATGCAACAATCTCTCTATGGTCTTTGATCACTAAAATTTGCCGGCTACTAATGTTTACTAATTTGTTCCTCTGTTGTAAAAATCGGTTCAGGCGACCGATTAATCCCCGCATAATCGCTGATCACTCACTAAACGTCTTGATTTATCATAATGGGCCTATTTAATCAGTTTGGTCAAAGATCGCTTAAAAATCGGTGAACAAACCGATTAATCGGACAAAATCGATCTAATCGGATTAATCGGACAAAATCGCTTAAAAATTGGTCAACAAAATCACTTAAAAATTGGACAAGGTCGCTTCAAAATCGGTTAACAAACCGATTAATAAAAAAAATCGGTCAAATATCGCTTAAAAATGGTCAACAAACCGAGTAATATTTATGTTTGACTTTGAACTTTGAAGAATTATGTATTAGGTTTATATTTGAACACATGAAATATTTGTACTTTGATGCACTATGCTTATCTCATACATATTATATAATATAATATCTAAAATTACTATTTTGTGCATAAAAATTCTAATCCGATAAATCCCCGATTATTCCCGCCTAACCGATTAATCGATTGGCCTTACCCGACCGCGTCACTAGCGCCTAGCGATTTTTACAACTTTTTTGTTCCCATTCCTACTTTTGGGTTTTAAACTCTTAAATATCTTATTAATTTTTAATGATGATTGGTTCTATGCATATACTTCTGTGTGCTTCATCATCTTTTGGTTTATGTTACAATAAATAAAATTGTAATTAATAGAAGTTGCTATTTTTTTGTCCATTTGATTTGTGCTTTTGTTGTTACAAACATTGAGATCTGTATGTTTAAATTCTTATTAAGAATCCATGTGAGCATCTGTAAGGTAACTACTGATACAAGCTAACATAGTGTAGTTTCTATATATTCAGATTCCATGGTGAGCTTTCATGCATGCATCTAATCTTTTATTTTGTGAGCTGTCTATATATTAGTAGGTGATTATGTCTCTTTTTTTCAAAACCCTTATGATTTTATGTTTGTTTATTTTGCAGAACTATGGTGGAGGCTTTTGGTGAGGTTTGGTGGGACAAAAAACAAAGTACGTCTCTTTATTTCAAAACCCTAATGATCTTATGTTAGTTTTTGTAGCTGAAGAACTATGGTGGACGCTTTTAGTGTGGTTTGGCTAGGAAAAAAACAATGGTATGTCTCTTTTCCTCAAAAACCCTAATGATATGTTGATTATGTTAGAGTTGATATCATAGCTAAGGTGATTGGGCATTTATGATTCATGTAACTTGTGCATTACTATATGAGAAACACCAGCACGCCGTGAAACATGGGTTCATAAGGTAGTTGAACCATGGCAGGCTCAAGTATTGCGAGTAGCCAACAACATAATCATGTGTATCATCACTTTAAATATGGATGTTTTTAAAGGAGGTGAATGTGAGCATAGAGCCTAAGTGTAGTTTAATGGGTTAAGGAGTGTAATTTATTAAGTTATTGGTGTTTAATTTTCATAGAACATAAACCAAAGTAATGAAAAAAAGTTCAGAACCCAACTACCGAACAAAATTATGAGAAAGAGATACGAAACATGTATTTGGGATATATTTAACGGCTCGAGATTAATAATCATAAGATACAAATACAATAAGTTATCGAATAACCATTATTTTTTTGTTGAGTTCATTATTCACTATATAAGTGTATTATAAAATTTATTCTCATGTCTTTGCCTTTGCCCGTTAGGAAAGTAAATTATGTAGATAAAAATTAATAAAAAAACTAACTTATAAAAAAAACGTATTTAATATATATATATATATATATATATATATATATATATATAATATATATATATATATATATATATATATATATATATATATATATATATATATATATATATATATATATTATGGTAACATGTAGTTGTAAATTGTTCAATTTAGCTTTTAATTACTTTTTAGTACATATTTGTTTTACTAAATCATAAAAATAAAAACCACAAGTCATACCCGTCCATCGGACGGGTTTTGACACTAGTATATATATATATATATATATATATATATATATATATATATATATATATATATATATATATATATATATATAGGGTAGGGTTAAAATGAAAAGTTTCTTATAATGAAAAGAATGAGAAGGCATGTGGAGGTGACATGTGTCACCTTTGCCACATCACCATGCCATGTGTCACCCCCACCCCCACCCCCCACCCCACCCCCCCACCCACCCCCCCCCCCCCCCCCCGCAAAAAAAAATTTTTTCCCGCCAAAAAAAATTTTTTTTGGCAAAAAAAAAAAAAAAAAATTCCCGCCAAAATTTATTACTGCATCACAGTTATAAAAATACTGCATCACAATCATAATTGTGATGCAGTAATTTATAACCTTAATGCACTCAAATCATGATTATGATGCATTAAATTTATAACCGTGATGCAGTAACTTATAACCTTAATGCACTAATAAGTTTTGGTGCATCTTTATTATAAGTTATTGCATCATTCTACAAAAGGTGTAGATTGGCGGGAACACCCTGACTCCGGGTGCCTTTTGGCACCAGCCATTGTCCACCCCACAAGGAATAGCTCCGGAAACTCTCCTGGCCTAGTGGGGCACCAACTGGAGTGAGTACGAGCCAAGACTAGGACCCCTAAGTTCTTATTCCACAAAGTCTCTCCAGTGTGCCCACAGGTTTTGCGGAGGTGGGTACCTATATGAAGCAAATGCCAATGATGGGACTTGAACTTGGGTCAATTGACTCAAGCACTAGTGCTCCAACCATTGGACTAATGCTCCATTGGTAAGTTACTGCATCATAGTTAATAGTTCAGTGCATCAACTATGATGCACTAAAATCAAGGTTATAACCTTAAATGCACTAAAATCATGATTGTGATGCAGTAACTTTATAACTGTAATGCAGTAATTTATAACCTTAATGCACTAAAATCATAATTGTGACGCAGTAACTTATAACCTTAATGCACTAATAAGTTTTGGTGCATCTTTTTTATAAGTTACTGCATCATAGTTAGTAGTGCATCAACTATCATGCACTAAAATCAAGGTTATAACATTAATGCACTAAAATTATGATTGTGATGCAGTAACTTTATAACTGTGATGCAGTAATTTATAACCTTGATGCACTAAATTCATAATTGTGATGCAGTAAAAAAATTTGGCGGGAAATTTTTGGCGGGAAAAAAAAAATTTTGCCCAAAAAAAAAATTTTTTTGGCGGGAAATTTTTTTTTTCGGGGGGGGGGGGGGGGGCGGGCGGGGGGGGGGGGTATGGTGATGTGGCATGATGATGTGGCAAAGGTGACACATGTCACCTCCACATGCCTTCTCATTCTTTTCATTATAAGAAACTTTTCATAATAACCCAAACCTATATATATATATATATATATATATATATATATATATATATATATATATATTTTTTTTAAACATTCGAACAACATCTAAAGACCCGTGTCATTCTTTGAATGACAACACAAAATCCGTAGATGATATCGAACAAGGAAAAAAGAAAAAAAAAACATGACAAACTAACAATATTTTTGGGATTTTTCATAATTTTCTAGTTTTTATGGATTTTTTGAAAGTTTTATATTTTTCTATTTGCTTTTCGTAGATTTTGAAATTTTTTATTTTGCTTTTCGAATAAATATATACAAGAGATGGATGAAGAAAGACCTTTACTCCTCGTCTTCCTCTTGAAGACGTTTGAGTGTTTCCGGTTGAAGACTCTTTAAACCAAGTCGTGGGAGGATAAACTCAAAACATTCTCTAAGAAGAGCTTTGGTGAAGATGTCTGCTAATTGGTATTCAGTCCTCACAAAATAGAGTTCCACCACACCGTTTTCTACTTGCTCCCTGATGAAATGATGTCGAATGTCGATGTGCTTTGCTCTTGAGTGTTGAACGTTCTTGCATGAGAGAGCAATAGCACTTTTATTATCACAGTACAGAGGAATTTTGTTGAATTCAAAGCCATAGTCAGATAATTGGGATCTCATCCATAGGATTTGAGCACAACAAGATGACATGGCTATGTATTCAGCCTCTGTAGAGGAAATAGAAGTACTCATTTGTTTCTTTGAAGACCAGCTCACAAGCTTATCACCCAAAAACTGAGCACCTCCAGACGTACTTCGACGTGTATCTTGACATCCTGCATGATCAGCATCTGCATAGGCTGTTAGAAACATGCCGGTGTCCTTCGGGTACCAAAGTCCCATATTGATGGTTCCTTTGAGATACCGAAAGACCCGTTTAACCGCTTCAAGGTGCTTTTTGGTAGGCTTAGCCTGATATCTAGCACACATGCAAACAGCGAACAGAATGTCTGGTCTACTGGCTGTGAGGTACATCAGGGATCCAATCATACTACGATATTTCATTTGGTCTACCATGATCCCTGAGTGGTCCTCATCTAGTTTAGTACGCTCTATCATGGGAGTGTCAACAGGGTCACAAGAATCAAATCCAAATTTCTTTAAAATCTCATTTGCATATTTAGATTGATTTATAAAAATGCCTCCGGGACTTTGTGAATCAAGAAAAATGACATTTGTCCCATCATTGACATTTGAAATTTGGAACCCATTTTATTTGAAAAACGGCCACATTCATTGGGGTCAGTCGAGGCAAAAATAATATCATCAACATATATTTGAACGTGAATTAAATGTTTGCCTGACTTTCTGGTGAACAATGTCGGATCAACTGCTCCTTTGTTGAAACCAGTAGATAGAAGAAACTTTGATAGCATATCATACCATGCCCTTGGAGCTTGCTTTAAACCGTAAAGATCCTTCTTCAAACGATAGACGTGAGTAGGATGCTCTGGATTCACAAAGCCTTCAGGTTGGCAGACGTATACGACTTCTTTAAGATCTCCGTTGAGAAAAGCCGTCTTTACATCCATCTGATAGACTACCATGTTCTTACTTTCAGCATTAGCCAAGAAGATTCTGATTGCCTCGATACGAGAAACTGGAGCAAATGATTCTTCAAAGTCAATACCCTCCTCTTGACGGTATCCTTTTGCAACCAATCGAGCCTTGTTCTTTAAAACATCACCATGCTTATCAAGTTTTACTTTGCAGATCCACTTTAGAGCAATGATCATTGCACAATCTGGAGCACGTACTAATTCCCATACATCTAGTCGATCAAACTCATGAATTTTTTCTTGCATGGCATTGAACCAGCTGTCTTCATTCATGGCGGTTTTAACATCTTTTGGTTCGACCTTAGAGAGTACGGAGTTGAAGAAGCACCATAAGGCATTGGTTGCAAGTTGTTTCCGTGTGGATACTGGACAAGAAGGGTTTCCAATGATGTTGTCCAATGGATGATCATGTGTCCATTTTCTAAGGTGTTCATGTGGTTGTTGTTGAGGAACTAAAGTTGCAGAGTCGATATCTCCTGATGAAGATGGTTCTGATGAAGATTCAGGTGCAAATATGTTTTCAAAGGGGACATCTTCGGGAGTAGCAAAGTGATTAACTTCATCATGGGTGCCAGAAACAATTCCATGATGTACACTTGATGATTGATGATTTGTTGATGAGACAGAGTGATCAGCAGGCGCTTCTTGACTTAATGACATTGAAACTGAAGGGTTAACTTCATTGACAGGGATAGAAGTAGCCTCTGTTGATGGAATTGACATATCATTAGCACTTGGCTCATAGTGTTCATCAAACATTGGATCAAATAATTTCTTCAAGTCATCTTCTGAAGGAGGTACATAAAGAGTTGCTGGTGAGGGATTAGAAGCAAGGGTAGAAGTCATAGGACTACTTGATGAAGTTTGAAATGCGGGTCCAGAACTGGATTGTCCTGGAGCCATTTGACCGGTCAGCTCATCGAACGTAACGTGAATTGTTTCCATGATATTTCGGGTTCTCTTGTTGTAGGTTCGGTATCCTTTTCTGTTTGGTGCATATCCTACAAATACTCCAATGTCCGCTTTAGCTTTTAGTTTACCTAAATCTTGACCGTCATTAGTTGGGTAACATAAAGCACCAAACACACGAAGGTAGGATAGATTAGATTTTCATTTATGGACAAGTTCATATGGAGTTTTTCCATGAGAGGTGTGAATAAGGGAACGATTTTGGGTGTAGCAAGCAGTGGCAATGGCTTCAGCCCATAGAAACATTGGAACCTTTGAATAAATTAGCATTTTTCTTGCGGCTTCCACAAGAGTTCGATTTTGTCTTTCAACTACACCGTTCTGTTGAGGAGTTCGTGGAACACTTCTTTGATGACTGATTCCAACACTTTCATAAAACTGAATTAAGTCTTTGTTAACAAACTCTGTGCCATTGTCTGTTCGAACAATTCTAACAGTATTGTTGAGTCGAACCTGAAGCTGTTTGATAAGTTTGATGATGACATCTGGAGTTTCATCCTTTGCCCAAGTAAATCGAGAGTAGTCATCAACAACTACTAGAATGTATTTCTTCCCATTTATCGTTTGCACTCTCATTGGTCCGCACAGATCCATATGAAGGGTATGAAGAACTTCCATTACTAAGTTTGTGGGTTTTGGTTTGTGGGCATATTTCGTGCTTTTTCCCAATTGACATGCTGAACAAAGATGACCTTTTCATACTTAAGTCTAGGTAGTCCTCTTACTAAGTCCTTTCTGGAAAGATTGTTTATGGTACCAAAGTTCAAGTGATTGAGACGACGGTGCCATAGCCATGACTTAATTTTAGAAGCCTTTGACAGCAGGCAGATGGGTGAAGATTTCATCATGTCTTCGATAGAGATGGTGTATAGGTTTGAACCACGAGTTCCTCTGAGAAGTTCCACACCATCAAGTTCTCTAACAAAGCAAGTATGTTTTCTGAAGGCCACTTCTAAGTCAGAGTCACAAAATTGTCCAACAGAAAATAGATTATGTCCAAGACCTTCAACATAATACACCCTGGAAATCACACTATCTCCTACAACATAGTCTCCATAACCCATAATTGCACCGAAATGATCATTCCCGAATCCAACAGTCCCGATGAATTTACTCACAAAGTTCATGAGCCGGGACCGGTCTCCAGTCATATGCTTGGAACAGCCTGAGTACAGGTACCACAAAACGATTTGAACGATCTGCAGTTGCACACAGACAAGAATGGATAACTGGATAATTGGGATCCTCATGCAAGAATGGGTTCCATTTGGTTAGTAACAGTGAGTGGAACACCCACATCAGAAGTAGAAACAATGGAATCATCAGAAATAGATGCAGTGCTAGTGGGCATTGACTTAGCAAATTTAGGGCACAACTCATTAATTTTACGGCCAATTGGTATTCATTGATAACCTATATTACTAAATTCCCTTCCTGCGGGTTTCCACTGTTTTCTAACTTTCTTTTGCCTTTGCCTTTTAGCCTTCTTAGCTAGATTTTTAACATTAATAGTTTTAACTGGGCATTTGACAACATTAGACAAATCATTCACACCACATTCATGATTAATAACAGAAATCAAGCAGTCATCATTACATGGTTTGCGGATAGTAGCAGAATTCAAATTAATTACAGTACGCTTATAGCTAATACTAGAATCAACACGATTCGTTTTATTCAACTCAAACTTAATATTCCTAGGGTGATCTTCTACTCTCTTCCAATGCACATTCCTAGCTTGCAAGGTCCTATCTTGCTTGGTATTGGCTGGAGGCTTTGACCCGCTTGCTTTTATGTCACTGATTACTCCTGTAGAAGGAATTATGGGAACATTAGTTGGTTGATCTACTTTTTGCATTCCTGAACTAGACGTGCAGGGATCTGAACTACTTGAAGGCACATTAGAGTTCACTTTCTTAATAGTGGGCATAGAATGGTTTGTATGCTTGGCACTAGGCATAGAACAAGGCATCACAGCTTTACCTTTCGCACCTTAGGATTTAGGACATGTTGCTTTTAAACATTCTAGCAGCTCCTGAGATCGTTTGGCTTGAATGCAAGCAAACCTAATTTCTCTATCAAAAGGCTTATGTATGAAATCCTCTTCCAAAATCTCACGGAGACATTCTAGACTATCCTTAAGGTGAGCAAAATAGTTATGAAACACAAGTTCATTATTACTGAGATGAGGAGGAATGTATTTAACAGTCACAATATATTTGCAGTCTGAGGATGACCTTGATGCAACATTCTCATTAAAGACAAGTGGCAGTTTCCCTTTTTCCTGTCTCCTCAGATTCTCAATTTCCTTTTGTAAAGAAGTTATTTTTTCGTTGTTCTTGTCACGAGTGACTTTAATTGAATCATATAACTCTTTAAAGTGTCGTTTAACTTTTTCATTTTCTTCAAGAAAACCCTCGTTTTCCTTTTGTAGAACATTAACCAAGTTTTGAAGATGAAAAGTCTGAGAATACTGAGAATCTAAAGGAGGAGGCATTTGGGATCC
This sequence comes from Chrysanthemum seticuspe, assembly GCA_019973895.1. Taxonomy (NCBI): domain Eukaryota; kingdom Viridiplantae; phylum Streptophyta; class Magnoliopsida; order Asterales; family Asteraceae; genus Chrysanthemum; species Chrysanthemum seticuspe. The sequence goes on from BPTQ01000001.1 coordinate 227,547,814, forward strand.
AGTCACATTGTTCTTTTCACCCTTTAATTGTGAAATTTGGGCTTTCAATTTTTTGATTGTGTTACAATGAGCTTGAATTTGTTCGTCACGTTTGTTTATCTGAAAAACTGCATCAAATTCTGGAACATCTGAGGATGTCTTGCTATTTGAGGTTTTGACATTTTCTTTAAGATGTTGATATTTTAGTTGCAAATCAAAATGTTCAACTTCTAGTTTAGAAAGATGTTTTACCAAATTACCGTGATCATCCTGATCAATTTTCTCATTTAGTTATGAGTTTTTGTTTTCAAGCTCAATGACACGCTCATGGGAAACTTTCAATGCAATAGATAATTCATGAAATCGAGAAGCAGTAATAGAGTGCTTAGTAACAGTATAAAACACATCTTGAGCAACACAACTCAAAATCAAATTCTCATTTAAAATATGCAAGTTCTTTCTTTCAACTTTATTATATTTGAGTTCCTGTTCATAATCATTGACCTCAACTATCATTGCATCAAATTCCTTTTCTATTTCTTTAATACATGAATTTATTCCTTTTTGAAGATTCTCAAATTAACCTTTTAATTGTTTAAAGAAAGGCATGACCTCAGTTAAATAACATTCTTTAGTTTGCTCAAAACCCCTTTCCCCCTCAGTTATCCCTGTAGGTGTGATTCTCTTCTTACATGTCTTCTCAAAATCAACGAATAGTTGATAAACAACATACATGCTGATTAAGGTTTTGCTATTAGTGGCAATTGATCTAGGAACTAGATGCATTGGTGTATTTGGAGGATACACAGTAGCTGCAGGCATTTTCCTAAAGGGAGTGTTTGTTTCACACAAGTACATTAACTTTTAGCTTATCCATATCTTTCTTCCAAAAGATCTGTTCTGGGGTTAATTGAGTTTGAGGCTTAAATATGTTCAGGGAGATCCAATTTTCCTTAGTGTAATCATGGGGTTTGATAGTTATGTTATTCTTTTTACACGCAGGATCATTAAGCTTCTTATTCATTTTCTCCCTAGATTCTTGTTTCTGCCTAGGCTTAAGGATTTCATTACCATCATAGATCACATTTTGAGCAGCTTTTGCTACCTTACCATACTCAGGATTAGGTTTCTCTACAATGGGAATACTATGCTTATCGCTGAGAACTCTATGCTTAGTGATCATGTGAGCAGTCTGAATGGTATTCCCTTGTACGTACAACTTATTTTCAAGCTTGTTTTTCAAAGTTTTTAGATTAGAAAAATCATTCAAAAGTTTTGATTCCTTAGCACTGAATTCTTGTTTAAACACTTTAACATTATCTTGAAGCTCTTGCTTTTGCATAACAGTTTTAGAAAGCTTTTCTTGTAAGGGATTTAACTCTTGTTTTAACACTTCTTCTCTAAAATTACTTTTTCTAATAATTGTACGCATTTGGTCATCCATTTCCTGCTCACGAGTAGTTAGCTCAAACTTAGCACGCTGTTCATAAATAGCAACTTGTTCTATATAGGCATTCAGTTCAGAAATGATAGAATCATCAGGGGCACATGCAGTGTATTCTTTAAAAACATAGTCATCATTGACTGCAGAAGATATATCACTTGGTTCAATCACATTCTCACTTTGGATCACATATTGATCATATGGGACAATATTATTATTACCCATATTAGCAATATCTGAGTCGCAAGTTTCCTGTGATTGCACTTTATCATGTATCTTTTGCAGATCAACATCATCATATAGTTTTAATACCTCTGAGATGATTGATTCTTTGGATGGACCAGCTTGCTGTGATGATGAGACCTTTGGAGAGACCATTGGAGAAATGCTTGCCATGAAAATTGTCTGTGCAGTAGGTTCATCATCGACGTTAGAGTCGTATGCATTACAGTCTGCATTATGATGAAAGCAAGTCGCTAACCCCACCATGTCGCTAGCCGTAGTGGAGAATCCACTAACTTGTACTATTTGTCGGCTTGTCTAAATAGACAAGTCGCTAAGCTCAAGTCGCTACGACTAACACTACAACTCGCTAGAAATTACTGAAGCAAGTCGCTACGAAGAAATTCATAACGAGACTCAAGTCGCTACCTTGAAAAACTTCAAAAAACACACTTTTCAATCCAAAACAAGCTCAAGCACAGTGATTCAAGCTTTCCATATCCAAACCCAAGCACTTACAATGATTCTAAACACAAAAGTACACTCAAAATTCAAACTTTAACACAAGGATTGATCCAAATGATGCAAAAACCACTAAACTTTTTCAAACTCAAAAACCATATAAAACCACTAGAAATCCAAGGATAAGTAAGAGAGATGATCAAACCATGGCTCTTGATACCATTTGTAATGTAGGATATTAGTTTTCACATACACATCAAACTATAACACAAGGTGGCGTATGAATGAGGTTCTAGAGAGAGAAAGTTAGAGGTTTAGGGAACTTAGTGAGACAAAATGAAAGATATTATTATGAGCTCCAACTCTCTACCTTGGAAGGTAGAGAGTATTTATAGTCTTACATAAATCGCCACACATCGGGCTGTGGATCAGGCATACAGTGGGTAAAGACCCGTCCATCCTCCACGGTGTTACTTAACTAAATGCTACTTAACTTAAAAGAACTACGACTACGAGCTTTCTAACGATTACATATACTTGAGGTGACCGACTCTTTAATACCTGGAATTTCTAATTCCTAACAATCTCCCCCTAAGGGAGGTCACCTCAATCATGTACCAAAATTACATTGAATACAAATAGATATTACATTAAAAATTGTTCTTGCATTCTTGATGTAGCCCTTTGCTTCTAAGCTCGTAGTCATTGATTCTTCTCATTGCATGTTTGGTTACTCCAAGTGGAGGTCTTTTACTGATCCACGTGATAATAAATTTGAGCCATCATTTGAGATCATCAGCTATAAAAAAAAAATCTCTGACACATCCTTTGTGGTGTTGGTATTATGTGATGTTGTGACTTTAGGACCGACATGCTCACATTCTGGATCATGATATCTTCTCATCAGAGTAGCGGAAGCATTTGTTGAATCATGATATTGGCAGCAGCGTAGCAGAAGCATGGAGTGAAAATATCAGAGTCATTGATGCACTAATCATGATTTCTTTTGAGATGAATGTGTTAAGTGAGCATGCGGCTATGGATTGACCGCTTCATTCTGATCAGCTGCAAACGTCGGGCGTACTTGCATACAACAGTTAGCAATAAATCGCACGAAAGTGTCTTTGATCACTTTCGTTGAATTGAGGTACACGGCCCACGGTTCCCCGTTGATCAGTACAAGCACTGCCTGTGATCAGGTATAATTCCGAAGAATTTCCTTGACAGGGTTTCGCAGCTGTTCTAGCTGTTCTCAAACCGGAACATCTCAAAGAAGACAACACGGAGTGAGTGAACCAGCGAATTTTAAGTCCACTGATTGATGAAAAGAGATTTGAAAAACAATCGTGTATTGCTCAATAGAAATTGTTTTTGCAATACAACGAAGGTTTTATTGAAAATCAATTATCAATCATAAAAACACCTTTTGGTTTGAAAAATGAGTACACGGTCGATGTGCTAAAGAAAAGAGTTTTTAAGCACAAAGACCGGTTTTTCAAAGGTATCCGTCAATCCATAACCTGAACCAGGATTGATTCAAGAGATTGAATCGCCCCATTGTTTCTGTTCAGTTGTCACATGGTTGATCCATATAATAGATCTCACATGCCACCTACCAGGAGCTTGTTTGATGTTGGCTCCAGAAGGCTTTCCATCTTCATTGTGAATATGTTAACACATCACTCAGATGTTCTGGCAATACCACAAGGATAATGCGTAGGACTCAAGATATATTCTCTCTTTCCACATTGTGTGAAACAGAGAGTCTTCATTGAAAGTGTCCTAATGAGATTTATAGATGATCTCGTGGCTCTAGACTCAATTTTGTGCATATTTGGATCCTGTGTCGGAGACTAAGGAGAGGGTCTCCTTCTTCAATATCAACAATCTCTAAGAGAAAGTCGATAGATAATGTCGGTTCCCCGTGAGAATGAAGCAAGTCCTTTTGAGAGGAACTTGAGTGGTTTGGAAAGTTGAAGTGCAGTGCGTCACTGGGTCCATGACGTCTTGTCTTCAATACCGATGTTACCATCAGTAGCATATGAATTGAACCCGGTTTCTGCCCTAAGGTTGAATAAATGGAGGGCTATTTGTTTTCACCCTTTCCTCATTTAATTCTTTTTAATTCTTCAACCCCTTCAGTGCTTACCGAGACTTCATAGCAAGAACCTTGTTGGGTTTGTTCCAGTACTTGCTCTATCTCAGTCCGAACTCTTCCCATATCTCACTTTTCTCCTTTTATCATCACACCTAAGGACTTCTACACTAACTAGTGGATTGTTCCTGGGTAGATCCCTCCGGTTCTGGCGGATCATGGGAACACATACCTAACCTTAACATCCTTATATCACCGTACATAAAGTAAATTTGGTCGGTCTATTTGGTATTGTTCATCTGCCATTGGAACCAATTGAAAACCATTTGAAAATCAATTCAGATACTTGTGATATATTATCAAAGCATTTTGTACCTAAATTGTTTTTGATATTTTTAGAACGAGAACTCCCCCTCAACATGTGCATCAAGTATTTGAAAATGTTTTGCACACGGAGGCAAGAGAAAGAATTAACTTCTTTGATTACCATTTTCTAAAAGATATCAACATCACTTCCCACATCAAATCAAGTAGATAAAGCATTTTCGGGAAGGATGAGGTTTCCACAAATTTGCTCCCCCTCAATATGTGCCTCGAGGTTTGAAAAGAGTTTTGCACATACTATAGGGAACCTGCACATTGAGATAAATGATCACGTTTCAAATCATAGGTTTAAGATAGATGCTCCCCCTCAACATGTGCAATTAGAGAATTTGAAATCGTTTGTCACATGTGGGAAAGACAACATGTACATCCTTATAAAACCATTTACCGAATTATCAGTTTAAATCCAATTTAAATCACACATTCTCCCCCGATCACAATTATCAAATCATTTGAGATTTGTGATCTCTTATAGATTTAAATTGATTTTGAAAGCTTTTAAGGAGAATTGTGACTTGATTATGAAAGCGTTTTAACTGATAAGGATCGGATTTTAAGACTTTAAAACTCCATTGGTAAAACATGCATGAATATCTTTTTGAAAACAATTTAATGCCAAATAACTTTTTAATTTAATTGAAATCATTCTCCCCCTCAATCAATGACATAGGTTGTTGATTGAGAGATAGGGATTTTGACACATAAGTCCTGATGATTATCAAAAATAGAGACCGAGTTATTTTTCAAAGCAGTTAGTTTTCAGCAGATAAATGGTTATAGAATCAGAGCATTGAATTTTGAAAACATGATAAAGTATGGCTCTGTTCTTTATTTTTGAAAACCGGGTTACTGCCTGAAATGACAGTAAACCATATTTTCTCTTTCTCCCAAATTTTTTTTTTATTATTATTTTTTTTTTATAAAATAATAAAAATTCAAACAATATCTAAAGACCCGTGTCATTCTTTGAATGACAACAACAAGACCATAGATATCATCGAATCGAGAGAAACATGACAAAATGACAATGTTTTTTTGAAGATTTTTCGAGTTTTTCAAATTTTTATGGATTTTGAAAGTTTTATATTTTTCTATTTGATTTTTGATGGTTTTATAATTTTGTATTTTGATTTTCGAATAGATATATACAAGAGATAGATGAAGATAGACCTTTACTCCTCGTCTTCCTCCTGAAGACGTTTGAGTGTTTCTGGCTGAAGGCTTTTCAAGCCAAGTCGTGGAAGAATAAACTCAAAACGTTCTCTTGGAAGAGCTTTGGTGAAGATGTCAGCTAACTGGTATTCAGACCTCACAAAATAGAGTTCCACCACACCTTTTTCAACTTGTTCCCTGATGAAATGATGTCGAATGTCGATATGCTTTGCTCTTGAGTGTTGAACATTGTTGCATGAGAGAGCAATAGCACTTTTATTATCACAGTACAGAGGGATTTTGTTGAATACAAAGCTATAGTCAGATAATTGAGATCTCATCCATAAGATTTGAGCACAACAGGATGACATGGCTATGTATTCAGCCTCTGTTGAGTAAATAGAAGTGCTCATTTGCTTCTTTAAAGACCAGCTCACAAGCTTATCACCCAAAAACTGAGCACCTCCAGACGTACTTCGACGTGTATCTTGACAACCTGCATGATCAGCATCTGCATAGGCCGTTAGTGACATACCGGTGTCCTTCGGGTACCAAAGACCCATATTGATGGTTCCTTGGAGATACCGAAAGACCCGTTTAACTGCTTCAAGGTGCTTTTTAGTAGGCTTAGCCTGGTATCTAGCACACATGCAAACAGCGAACAAGATGTCTGGTCTACTAGCAGTGAGGTACATCAGGGATCCAATCATACTACGATATTTCGTTTGGTCAATCATGATCCCTGAGTGGTCCTCATCTAGTTTGGTTCGGTCAATCATGGGGGTGTCAACAGGGTCACTTGAATCAAATCCAAATTTCTTTAAAATCTCTGTTGCATATTTAGATTGATTTATGAAAATGCCTCCGGGACTTTGTGAAATTTGTAATCCCAAGAAAAATGACATTTGTCCCATCATTGACATTTGAAATTTTGAACTCATTTCATTTGAAAAACGATCACATTCCATTGGGTCTGTCGAGGCAAAAATAATATCATCAACATAAATTTGAACATGAATTAAATGTTTGCCTGACTTCCTGGTGAACAATGTAGGATCAACTGCTCCTTTGCTGAATCCGGTTGATAGAAGAAACTTTGAAAATGTATCATACCATGCCCTTGGAGCTTGCTTTAAACCGTAAAGAGCCTTCTTCAAACGATAAACGTGAGTAGGATGCTCTTGATTCACAAATCCTTCAGGTTGGCTGACGTAGACGACTTCTTTAAGAACTCCGTTCAGAAATGCCGTCTTCACATCCATCTGATAGACTACCATGTTCTTACTAGCAGCATTAGTCAGAAAGATTCTGATTGCCTCGATTCGAGCAACTGGAGCAAAAGATTCTTCAAAGTCAATACCCTCCTCTTGACGGTATCCTTTAGCAACTAATCGAGCCTTGTTCTTCAACACATCACCATGCTCATCAAGTTTCACTTTGAAGATCCATTTAAGAGCAATAATCATAGCACAGTCTGGAGCAGGTACTAACTCCCATACATCAAGTCGATCAAACTCATGAATTTCATCTTGCATGGCATTGAACCAGATATCTTCATTCATGGCGGTTTTAACATCTTTTGGTTCGATCTTAGATAGTACGGAGTTGAAGAAGCACCATAAGGCATCGGTTGCAAGTTGTTTCCGGGTTGATACAGGACGAGAGGGATTTCCAATGATGTTGTCTAATGGATGATCGTGAGTCCATTTTCTGAGGTGTTCATGTGGCAGTTGTTGAGGGACTGAGGTAGCTGAGTCGATGTCTCCTGAAGAAGATGGTTCTGATGATGATTCAGGAGCAAATATGTTTTCAAATGGAGCATCTTCAGGAGTAGCAAAGGGATTAACTTCATCATTGATGCCCGAAACATTTCCATGATGTACATTTGAAGAATGATGATTTGTTGATGAGACTGAAGGATCAGCAGCAGGTGCTTCTTGACTTAAGGATATTGAGACTGAAGGGTTGACTTCATTCACAGGAATATGAGCATCCTCTGTTGTAGGGATCAACACCTCATTAGTGATTGAATCATACAGTTCATCAAACATAGGATCAAACAATTTCTTTAAATCATCTTCAGATGGAGGTACATATGGAGTTTCTTGAGAAGAGTTTGGAACAAGGGATGAACCAATGGGACGGTTTTGAAGTGCGGGTCCTGAGCTGGAGTATCCAGGAGCCATTTGACCGGTCAGCTCATCAAACGTAACGTGAATTGTTTCCATGATATTTCGGGTTCTTTTGTTGTAGATTCGGTATCCCTTTTTGTTTGAAGCATACCCTACAAATACTCCAATGTCTGCTTTAGCTCTAAGTTTGCCTAAGTCTTGTCCCTCATTAGTTGGATAACACAATGCACCGAACACACGAAGGAAAGAGAGATTAGGTTTTCTTTTGTGGACAAGTTCATATGGAGTTTTTCCATGAACAGTGTGAATCAGGGAACGATTTTGTGTGTAGCATGCAGTGGCAATTGCTTCAGCCCAGAGAAACATTGGAACCTTTGAGTAAATCAGCATTGTTCTAGCGGCTTCATTAAGAGTACGATTTCGTCTTTCAACTACACCGTTCTGTTGAGGGGTTCGTGGAACACTTCTTTGATGGCTGATTCCAACGCTTTCATAGAATTCACTAAGTTGTTTGTTGACAAACTCAGTTCCATTGTCTGTTCTGATAATTCTGACGGTTTTGTTAAGCCGAATCTGCAGCTGTTTGATGAGTTTGATGATGATATCAGGAGTTTCATCCTTTGTCCTTAAGAACTTGACCCAGGTGAATCTAGAGTAATCATCAACCACAACTAACACATATTTCTTCCCAAAGATATTCTGCACCCTCATTGGTCCACATAAATCCATATGAATCATATGAAGAACTTCTGTGACAGAGTTAGTAGGTTTGGGTTTATGGGCATACTTCTTGCTTTTTCCCAATTGACATGCTGAACAAAGATGATCCTTTTCGTACTTGAGTCTAGGTAAACCTACAACTAAGTCCTTTCTGGTGAGATCATTGATGGTGCCGAAGTTCAGGTGATTGAGACGACGATGCCATAACCATGACTTTGTTTTAGAAGCCTTTGATAACAAGCAGATTGGAGATGACCTCATCATGTCATCGATGGAAATTGTGTAAAGATTTGAGCCACGAGTTCCTTTTAACAGTTCCTTACCATTAAGATCTCTAACAAAGCAGGTATGTTTTCTGAAGGCTACTTCTAGATCAGAATCACAGAATTAACCAACAGAGAACAGATTATGACCCAAACCTTCCACATAGTAAACTCTAGAGATGACACTATCACCAACAACGTAATCTCCATAACCCATAATAGCACCGAAATGATCATTACCGAATCTAACAGTACCGATGAATTTGCTCACGAAGTTCATGAGCCGCGACCGGTCTCCAGTCATATGCTTGGAACAGCCTGAGTCCAGGTACCACAGAACGATTTGAACGATCTGCAGTTGAACACATACAAGAATGGATAACTGGATAATTGGGATCCCCATGCAAGAATGGGTTCCATTTGGTTAGTTACAATGGTTGGAACACCCACATCAGAAATAGAAGCATTCATATCAGAAAGTGAGGCAATGGAATCATTGTGAATAGATGCAGTACTAGTGTCTGTATTAGCCCTGTTCACAGTGTGATCACTTCTTAAAGGAATAGTTCTACCAGTAGGCATCCATTTTCTAGTGGGCATTATCTGATTAGTCTTATGACCAACAGGTATCCAATAGAAGCCTATTTTACTGAATGTTCTTCCTGTGGGTTTCCAATGTTTTCTAACTTTCTTTCGTTTTTGCCTTTTAGCCTCATTAACAATATTAACTGGACAATTAACATCATTAGGCAGAACATTAACACCACATTCATGATTAGAAACAGAATTCAAGCAGACATCAGTACAAGGTTTGCAAATAGTATCAGAATTCGAATTAATTACAGTACGCCTATGGCTAATACTAGAATCAACACGATTCGTTTTATTCGATTCAAACTTAAGGTTCCTAGATTGTTCTTCTACTCTTTTCCAGTGCACATTCTTAGCTTGCGAGGTCCTATCATTCCTTGTATTGTCTTGAGACTTTGACCTGCTCCCTTTAATGTCACTGATTACTCCTGTAGAGGGAATGGGAACATTAGTTGGTTTTACTACTCTTTGCATCACCTGTTTAGATGTGCTGGGATCTGAACTACATGCAGGTGCACTAAGGTTCACTTTCTTAAAACTAGAGGTACTGAGATTTGTACTCCTAGAAGGCACACTTGAGTTCTCTTTCTTAGCATTGACAGATCTGGAATCTGAACTACTTAAAGGCACACTACGGTTCTCATTCAAAACATTGGGAATCGAATGCATATCATACTTGGCATTAGGCATCGAGCATGGAATCAAAGGATTAACTCTCTCACCTAATGACTTTGGGCATATTGTGATCAAGCATTCTAAGATTTCTTGAGATCGTTTGGCATATAAGCATGCATGTCCAATTGCATTATCATGAGGTTTCTCTAGCTTATCCTCTTCAACAATCTCACGCAGACATTCTATGCAATCCTTAAGAGATGAGAAGTATGTTTGAATAGCAAGTTTGTTGTTCCTTAGATGAGGAGGGACATATGTCACAGACAAAGCATATTTATTACAAGAGTGAACCTTTGATACACCATTCTCCCCATTGGTCATTGGCATTTTCCCTTTTACCTGACTCTTCAGATTCTCAATTTCCTTTTGCAATGAAGCTATTTGTTCGTTATTTTTGTTACGAGTGACCTTAATTGATTCAAATAACTCATTGAAATGACGTTTAACCTTTTCATTTTCTTCTAGAAAACTTTCGTTTTCCTTTTGTAAAGCATTTACTAGGTTTTGAAGATGAAACGTTTGAGAATTCTGAGAATCTAAAGGAGGAGGCATTTGGGAGCCTGTCATATTGTTCGTTTGACCCTTTAATTGAGAGATTTGGGCTTTCAACTTTCTGATCGTGTTGCACTGAGCTTGAATCTGTTCATCACGTTTGTTAATTTGAAAAACTGCATCAAACTCTGGAACATCTGATGATGTCTTGATATTTGAAGTTTTGACATTTTCTTTAAGATGTTGATATTTTAGTTGTAAATTAAAATGCTCAACTTCTAGTTTAGAAAAATGTTTAACCAAATTGTCGTGATCATCCAGTTCAATTTTCTCCTTTAGTTTAGAATTAGTTTTTTCAAGCTCAATGACACGATCATGGGAGACTTTCAGGGCAACAGATAGTTCATGAAATTTGGAAGCATTAATAGAGCAATTTGAAGCAGTAAAAAACATATCTTGAGCAACACATTCAGTAATAAGAGTCTCATTCAATGTATGCAAGTTCTTCCTCTCAATCTCATTATATTTTAGTGCACGCTCATAGTCACTAACTTCAACTATTATTGCATCAAATTCCTTTTCCATTCCCTTAATATCCGTTTCTATCCCCTTTTTAAGACTCTCAAAGTGATCTTTTAGAAGTTTAAAGAAAGGCATGACCTCAGTTAAATAACATTCTTTCATTTGTTCAAAACCCCTTTCTCCTTCAGTTATACCAGTGGGTGTGATCCTTTTCTTGCAAGTTTTCTCAAAATCAACAAATAGTTGAAAAATAACGTATTGGCTAATTAAGGTCTTGCTTTTAGTGGTAATTGTTCTAGGAACAAGATGCATTGGTGTGTTAGGAGGATACACAGTTGCTCTAGGCATTTTCCAAAGGGGAGGGTTTGTTTCTACAATATTTTCAGCTTTCAGCTTATCTAAATCCATTTTCCAGAAGACTTGTTCGGGAGTCAACAATGTCTGAGTCTTAAACTTGTTCAAGGAAATCCAGTTTTCCTTCTTGTAGTCATGGGGAGTGATAATTACTTTCTTCTCTTTGCATTTAGGATCATTTAGTTTCTTATTCATCTTCTCCCTAGTGACTTCATCTAATTTCTTATCATCCTCAGTGCACTCAACGCAACTAGGTTTTTGTCTAGGTTTAAGAATCTCATTGCCATCATAGATAACACTTTGAGCTGCTTTTGCTATCTTTCCATAATCAGGGTTGGGTTTATCTATAATGGGAACACTATGCTTATCGCTTAGAACTCTATGCTTAGTGATCATGTGAGCAGTCTGAATGGTGTTTCCTTGCATGTACAACTTGTTTTCAAGTTTGTTTTTCAAAGTTTTCAGATTAGAAAAGTCTCTCAAGAGCTTTGATTCCTTTGCATTAAATTCTTGCTTAAGCATTTTCACATTTTCTTGAAGTTCTTGTTTTTGCTTAGCTGTTTTAGAAAGTTTTTTTTGCAAGGAATTTAATTCTTGTTTCAATACTTCTTCTCTAAAATTACTTTTTCAAATTACTGTACGCACTTGGTCATCCATTTCCTGCTCACGAGTGGTCAACTCAAATTTAGCACGTTGTTCATAAATAGCAACACGTTCTTTATAGGCATTTAGTTCAGAAATTACAGAATCATCAGGGGCACATGCAGTGTATTCATCAAAAACATAGTCATTGTTGACTGCAGAAGATGCATCACTTGGTAAAACTTCACTTTCACTTTGTTTCACATATTGATCATATGGGACAATGTCGGTATTACCCATATTTTCAATATTTGATTCAATAGTTTCATTTGATAGTACTTTGTCATGCATCTTTTGCACATCAGCATCATCGTATAGTTTTAGTACCTCTGAGATGAGTTTGTCCTTGGATGGGCCAGCTTGTGGTGAAGAAGAGACCTTGGGAGAAACCATTGGAGAAATGCTAGCCATAAAAATTGTGTGTGCAGTAGGTCCATCATCCACATCAGAGTCGTATGCATCACAATCAGCAACTTGAAAGGCATTCTGATGATTGTGACCTATCTCCTGAATAGGCTGCTCATCCACATCTGCATCATAAGTCTTGGCATTGCCCTCAGCAAGAAATAGCAATTCCTCTTCATCCAAAGCAGCACCATTGTCCTGAGCTTGTACAAGCAGCATCTTATCTCTGAAGTAATCAGCATTCTGTGGACGCTTTGGAGATGTGCAGTTTCTAGCAATGTGTCCCTCACCACCACAGTTATAACATTTGATCGGCTTAGCTTGACCTTGGTTACCATTCCTTCCTCGATTCTGGTTACCAACATAACCTCTACCAGCTCCACCTCTTCCCTGATCATACTGTCTTTCCTGAACTGGTTGCACCACGATCCTTCCATCTTTAATAGTAGCTAGATTGTGTGAGTTAGATGCAGTTCTGAGGTTGTTGTTGGTTTGTGGGAGAGAATTCATGTTTTGACTAATCAGAAGAGCTAGTTGATTAATGAGGTTACCCACGTGTGCATCAGCATCAGCTTGTTTGAACATGGGATCCGGAATGAGTTTGTGATTACCATTACCCAAGGGTATGACTTGTGAGGCTTTGGTTGTGATTCCGATGTTTGAGTAGAAGGCAGTTGAGTCATTGGACGAGCTTGTCTCTCCCTGGTTGGTTTTGAACTGATTGAGAACCAATTTTTCAAACATAGCATGTCTCTCATTCTGAAGGAGGAAGGCATAGAGTTTCTCATAGTTTATATTCTTCAATCCTTTAGTGAGCTTCACAGAGGTGACAAACTTGTGCCATTCGGGATTCATGTTGTTCACAAATTTTGAGTTCAGTTGAATGTTAGGCATAGTCATTCTGATGTTTCTCATGTCATTCACCAACTTATGAAATCTCACATAGTACTCATAGACACTCTCATCTGGTTTCATCTTGAAGTGTTCAAATTCGTCATAGAGTTGTGATTCTCTGTCTTCCATAGTTAATTCTGAACCTGAGAGAAGCATCTTGACATTATCCCATACTGCCTTTGCATCGGTGTTGTGATTGATCAGCTTGTAGAAAGACCTTGAAGAACAATGTTAGAAGCCCTGATATCTGCATCGAATCTCTTTTTCTCCTTATCATCAAGCTCATCATACATTTTAGGTCTGTCCATTCCGTAAATAGGAGTTCCATCTTCATTAGTATCAAGTATATCTCTAGTCGTCTCAACTCGATACGGTCCTTCATCAATTGATTTGAGAATGTTGACACCATTTTCCTTTCCAAGGCAGTACAATCTGATTCGTTGAGCCCAAGAATCGTAGTCAGTTCTGTCAAGCATGGGTGGACGAGTATTTGAGCCAGCTGCTTGAACATCCTCGGCAACAGTGGAGATGATAGTAGGAACGTTGGTAGACATGTTAACAGATTATACGGGATTTTATAACTCTATGATTAAACCGGGAAATGGATTCTTTCACGGGATTTTACTAAATCAAGAGAAAACCGTAAACAATCACCCAAGTCGCTAGAAGAAAATGCACCAAGTCGCTAACACTTAATTCGCTACACTCCCAAGTCGCTAAAGTCCCAAGTCGCTAGACGAGTGCAAGTCGCTAAGCAGTAACTCGCTAAGCCTCAAGTCGCTAGCAGAATTTTGGCAGCAATTCGCTACTCAAGTCGCTAAAGATACAAGTCGCTAAAGAGCAACTCGCTACAAACCAAGTCGCTACCACCAAGTCGCTACCCGTAGTGGAGAGTCCACTATTTGTACTGTAAATCGCTAAATCTAATTCGCTAGGTATAAAACTGTAACTCGCTACAAATTTGTGAAGTAAATCGCTACGAAGAAAGTAATCCGTGAGTTAAGTCGCTAGCAAGAAAAAACCACATAAACATCACTTTCCAATCCAAAAACAACCCAACCAAGATGATTCAAGCTTACCAAATGAAAACCTACACACTTGTGATGATTATATACATAAAAGTACTAACAAAATCCAAACTTTAACACAAGAAATCAACCAAATGATGCAAAAACCACTAAACTTTTTCAAACTCAAAAACCACCTAAAAACCACTAGAAATCCGAAGATGTGCAAGATATGATCTAACCATGGCTCTTGATACCAATTGTAGGATATTAGTTTTCACATACACATCAAACTATAACACAAGGTGGCGTATGAATGAGGTTCTAGAGAGAGAAAGTTAGAGGTTTAGGGAACTTAGTGAGAGAAAGTGAAAGATATTATTATGAGCTCCAACTCTCTACCTTGGAAGGTAGAGAGTATTTATAGTCTTACATAAATCGCCACACATCGGGCTGTAGATCAGGCATACAGTGGGTAAAGACCCGTCCGTCCTCCACGGTGTTACTTAACTAAATGCTACTTAACTTAAAAGAACTACGACTACGAGCTTTCTAACGATTACATATACTTGAGGTGACTGACTCTTTAATACCTGGAATTTCTAATTCCTAACATGTAACATATTGGATTTCACAAACACATCATAACATGATCAAGTGGGGCGTATAATTCAAGGTTTTAGAGAGAGAAAGAGTTAAAGGTTTGGGAACTTAGTGAGAGAAAATGAAAGTATTATTATAAGCTCCAACTCTCTACCTTGGGAGGTAGAGAGTATTTTATAGTCTTACACAAATCGCCACCTACGGGCTGTGGATCAGGCATACAGTGGGTAAAGACCCGTCCGTCCTCCACGATGTTACTTAACTAAATACTACTTAACTTCAAAATAACTACGACTACGAGCTTTCTAACGATTACATATACTTGAGGTGACCGACACTTTAATAACCAGATTTACTAAATCCTAACACCTAACAAGTGGTATCAATCGCCCAATAGAATTTTGATTCGTGTGTTTATGTAATACAGTTTCACTTTCTTTCATAAACTAACGGATTTGTTTTTGGTTTGCTACAAAACTTTGATTCTAGCACTTAATCTTTGTTACTTGAAAAGTATCAAAGCTTTGGTAGTGTTTAGGGTCCTAGTTCATAGTAGATTTACTCTTATTTAAGTGTTTTTGAAGTTATTTGATCCGAAGAAACGGTTTGGAAGTTCGTTTTGGTTGATAAATCGAGTCTAAAAAATTATGACCTCTTATCGAATTTACATTTGAGGTTTATTGAAATTACAGTTAAGGGTTTATCAAATTTACAAATAAGGGTTTATCGAATTTACAGTCAAGGATTTATTGAATGTACTTATCGAACTTCATCAAGAGACACTTTCTTCACCATTCAAGGATTACTCAGTACTTACGTTGCTTGGATAAGCTTGTGGAATACTTCGACAAAGGGGAAATCTTCTAGCTTGAACAAGTTCGATAGATACTATCGAATTTGGTTATCAAATTTGGTTATCGAATTTGGTTATCTAATTTGGTTATATAATTTAGTTATCCAATTTGGTTATCTAATTTGGTTATCAAACTTAGTTATCTAATTTGGAAATCCAACTTGGCTATCGAAATTGGGCTAAGTTATCAAATTTGGACTAAAGTTATCGAATTTGGACTAAATTATCTAATTTGACTAAAGTTATCGAACTTACTCAATAAATCAAAACCAAATCTCAACACACTTCTCAGTTTTATACAAGATCCATAACTACACAAGTCAAATCAACAATCATGTCTCAACCACTATATTTCAACTACTTTCCTCAACAATACCCTTATCAACAACAATACCCACAACAACAACAATACCCTTAGCAAATGCAGTACCCTCAACAACAATTTCCTATGCAACAATTTCCTACACAATAAAATAAAAAATAGGCACATTGTTTTGCTCAAATGTGCGAAGCAATCAGTAGTCAACAATCAATACATGAAGCTGGATCAACTGAAAGACCACCAATGCTCACACTAGGAAACTATGTTCAATAGGCTAGCCGATTTTTAAAGTTCATGGAACTCAGGAAACCTCATAGCAAATATTTGAATAAAGTGATACTTGAAGTACCTTTCAAAATGCATGCTATAACGGTTCCAGGAGATCCAACTGTTGTTCCACCAAGACCTGACACTGTTACAATTCTTCTAGAAAATCAGCTTACTGTAGAATAAATACTTCACCGTGAGGCAGATGAAATTGCAATGCAGCACATTCTTCTTGGCATACCAAATCCAATTTATCGAAGTGTCTCATATAACAGCAAGGGTTATATGGAAACATGTACACCTCCTGATGGAAGGCGCTAAGCTAAACCAAATTGACATGGAATCTAAATTGTATCGCGCATTTGATATGTTTACTATTGAACCAAGGGAGTCTTTAGAATCATATTATCATCGTTTCACAAACATAGTCAATGACTTGGAAAGAAAAAACGTTCTCTTACCAAGGATTGCTATTAACACAAAGTTTTTAAAATCTTTGGGTCTAGCATAAATATGTAACTTTTGTTCGTCAGGCCAAGAAAATTCACAATGTGACATATGGGTTGTTGTTTGATTATCTTAAGCACCATCAATCTGAAGTTGAAAAAGATCAAGCTATCCGTAGAATGCACATAGTTGAAAAAGATCAAGCACCATCAATTGTTAGAGTTTGATAGACTCCTTGAGATCGTTTTGAGCATCTAGGGTTAGACAATAACATAGATTAAGAACATGCACATCGGAATTAAACAAACACCAATGTTATTGACATAAGGTTTCTTTCAACATCACCTCCAATTATATTAATAACGTGTTACCTAAATGTAACAGGGATCAAAGACTTCTTTGATCTTGGGGGTTAACTAAACTACTTACCTAGGCGTTTACAAGACTATACGCCTAGGGCACACACACCTTTACTAGACGTCTATATATTTAAAGACTTGTATTAAGCCTACATCCCATGTCCTCTATATATACTAGAGGATTAGGGATTACAAAAGACTACAAAGGACTAATAAGTAAATCTTCTTTTGCAAGCAAGTCCCTCCATCTTTTTGTAAGTTTCATCTTTGTCACTGTAAGTCCCTTTGTTTCATTCTTCTATTTACTTTGTCTCATCAAATCAAGAATCCCAACAATCTTCCCCTATTTGATGATGACAAAACAAACAAAGTCGTGTACGAACTTCCCTAGACGAAGTAGCAGAAGTTGAGGTGTAAACATCTCCCTGAATGAAACAAATCTTGTCTTCCTTGTCTTCCCCTTAATCCATGTCATATCACTCCAACATCTCTTCCCCTTTTTGTTATCAACAAATAGGGAACGTATGCAAACTTGATCTTGACCACCACGAACCAATACCACACATCCAATTCATCCTTCCAATGTCTCAAATTATCCTCCATGAAGTTTTCCGCAACTAAAAATGAACTTGAAACAATAGAAATCTAAACCATCAGTAGTAATACTAATCAATAGTAGTAAGAATCAAAAACTTCCCCTTTGAGTGGTGCATGAACATCAAATGATTATTCCAATCTGTAAGCTCCTTGTAATGATCACTTGTGAAAAAAAACCAAATATAACAAATTTGATGAAGAAGTAGAATAACCCAAACTTGTATCTTATATCTTGCACAAACCTCGTAACTCTGAACGTATACACCTTTATGTATAGGGAGACAGTAATCCCTGGACAAAAAATCATTGAGCACAACAACGTCACTCCTTTAAGTGATTTGTCAATTCTTCGTCACAATAAGAATGCACAAAAATAAGAATACGCATCTACGAAATCCACTTCACCTTCAAATAAGTGATAAATAATCGCCTTCGTAACCAATTCTTCAAGAAAAACCAATAACGAGCTTTTTTAAAACCTTTAAGAACAAATAAAACCAAAAATATATACTTTTGAATAAATAATTGAGCACCACCGTCCCGTTAATTGAATAAAGAATACCTATACCGACATTCTTGATCAATATAATCGATTAACAATACCACCAATCAGCCAATGATCAATAGAACCATGCAGCATACGACAACCCTTCGTTAATATACCAACTGGCAGTACGAAATCATGAAACGAGTAGTTCAAAACTGTATGCTTCTTGATTCGACACTCCACAACAAACTTACAAAGTTATCAGGAAAAATAGCATAAATCGATCAATATAAACTCACCAAACAGTTATGAACTTCAAACGAGTAACACGTGTAGAAACATGAACAAGTAGCAGTAGTTACAAATTCATGAGTAGCAGTAGGAGTATATCACGAGCAGTTACATGTTCAGCAGCACATAACAAGAACTAGCAGTAGTAATGAGATCAGTAGTAAATTCATTCGAGCTAGCAGCAGAAACTAGTGAACTGGCAGTGGTATTGTGAAGCCTAGCCGTGGTAACGACTTATAAGCAGTGGTAACGTTTGAAGTAGCAGTAGATTCCTTGTCGAGCTGCACGAATAAACTTGTAGCAGTAGCTTAGGGTTAGCTACTTGCTAGGGTTCATGAAAACGCAACGACAATAGCAGCAGCAGTTGGTAGCATTAAACTTAAACGCAACATTTTTGAGCAAGTCAAAACAAACTTTTCCAAACTCTAAATCAGTGGTCAACAAAATCATGCTTTTCACCGTCCCATGTGATGAATATAATAACAAATCCACGTTTGAGAGTGACAAGCAATATACGATCAGATATAAAAGAGTGTAGGATATAGGATCGAGGTTAGGGTATCTTTTTAAACAAGTTTACTAACTTCACCGACCTAATCAATGATAACAGATCTTGACAACATCTATGGAACAATATCACCAGATCGTATTCTTTAGAAACCCCAAAACCTGATCGACACCCTTCAGAGCTTGAAAACCCTAAAAATTCCAAAATTTTGAATTTGAAAACCTCCGTCTGCAGCCAACTTCGAAGCTTATAACTTTTGATATAGAGCTCATATCGACAATCCCTCTGGTGAAAAGTTAGATGGGTATATAGCGAAGCTCCAGTAAATATTGTAGCCCGATCCAACGGTTCTCGAAAAAGTTATCGACGTTGAAAACAGTGCTGCAGAATGTTACGAATTTTGCATAAACACGATTTTCTTCTTCCTTTTTTGCCAAGAAACCTTGTGAATCCCTAGGTAACGAGCTCCCCAAGCTCTGATACCACTTGTGGAGTTTGATAGAACTCCTTGAGATCATTTTGAGCATTAGGGTTTAACAATAACAACGATAAAGAACATATATACGCTGCGGAATTAAAACAAATCAAAGTTATTGACACAAGGTTTCTTTCAAAATCACCTCAAATTATATTAATAACGTGTTACCTAAATGTAACAGGGATCAAAGACTTCTTTGATCTTGGGGGTTAACTAAACTAGTTACCTAGGCGTTTACAAGACTATACGCCTAGGACACACACACCTTTACTAGACGTCTACATATTTGAAGACTTGTATTAAACCTACATCCCATGTCCTCTTTGTATACTAGAGGATTAGGGTTTACAAAAGACTACAAAGGACTAATAAGTAAATCTTCTTGCAAGCAAGTCCCTCCATCTTTTTGTAAGTTTCATCTTTGTCACTTTAAGTCCCTTTGTTTCATTCTTCTATTTACTTTGTCTCATCAAATCAAGAATCCCAACATTCAAACTCCCACTCCTGAAAATTCATTAGCACTTATGGCTCAATCTTATCCATTTCCATATTCACAAACTAATCATGCATTTGTTCAACAGGAGCACAAATTTACCTATCCTCAGCAATCACCTCACAACCAAATCGTTGCATATGATTCACAACAACAATCAACCATTAGTCAAGTTGTTCCATATGATAACACAAACACATTGTACTATGGACAAGCAAAACAATGAAGATGATGAGGTATTCGAAGCATTGAATCAAAGATTTGCCTTCATTGCCAGGGCTTTCAGCAAATTTGCTAATCAGTCAAACAATCATCTCTGAAACTCATCAAATACATGAAATAAAGCTGTAGTACAAGGTGGACGGGTTAAAGTGCAAATTCGAACACATGGACGACAAGGATTTACTCAAGGATATCCTGGAAATTCCGGTTATGGACAAGTGATTACAGGAACTGCTGGAAATCCGAACAATGCATGTGCTCCTCAGAGAAGGGTTAAGATTGTTGAATCAAGGAATGCACAAACAGGAAATGATGTCATCAAATGCTATAACTGCAGAGGCACGGGTCATTTGGCTAATTCTTGTCCACAACCAAGGAAACGAGGCAGTGAATATCACAAGCATACCCTACTCTTAGCACTCAAAGATGAAACACATAGCACTCTTTTAAACAAAGACTACAGCTTTATGGCTGATGCTGGATCAGATGACGACATGGAAGATTTGGAAGCTAACGCAATAGTTGTCCTAATGGCTAATATGCAGGAACTTCACATGAGTGACAAGGGCCTAGTCTATGATATTGACGGCATGTATCAGGTATCTGATCCAAATACATGTGCCATACATGAAATTGTATCTGCAGCTGCATCTGCATATGACAATGAGCAATATGTTCAAAATGATTCATTGTTATCTCTACAAGAAGATGATCAGATTAACCCAGTTGTTATATTTGATGATCCAATTGAAGAATATTCCAATGATTAAATTAAATAGATTGAAACTTCAAATGATCTAGATCCAGAACTTATGGCCTTAGTCATGACCACCCAATCTAAATTGAAAAATGCAATGAGATCAATACCACCCAAAAAGCTAAAATTGCATCATTAACAAAGGAACTTGAGAGCTATAAAACACAACTCACAAATTTTGAAAAACAAGCTACACGAGAACACAGTTTTGAAGTAGCATTTCAAAAGTCGTATTTAAAAGAACAAGATTTACAACATCAAATGCGAGAATTGATCTTTTCCAACAATGATTTGGTTTCAAAAAATGAAAAAGGAAAATTTTTAACTAAAACAACAAGTTGAACATCTCACAACATAACTTTCAAAAAAAATTTGAAGATGTCAACTTTTCAAGGAAATTTTTTGAATACAAGAAAAAGTCTAGCAAACGAATTGATTCTCACCTTGATGAAATCGTCAAATTAGATGAAAAATTAAAAGATTTTAGCAACGTTGTTTATAGAACTGGTGATTCAGTTAAACAAATACAAATTTTGACTTTAAAACAAAATCTTGATGGTTCAAAAAGTTTTGCTCTTGGCTACAACAATCCACGTTTTCTCCACACAGCTCTCAAAGAAAATCATATAGTGCTGAATGTTTAGATGTTCCATCCATTTTTCGTGTTATTGTATATGATTGTGAGGAAGAATGGGAACAGGAAGACGAGAGTCGATTAAAAAAGAGCAAACATGAATTTAATAAACCATTTGATTATTCAAAATTACCTACTCTTCATGAATACTTTGTTCCTTAGAGAGAAAAATTAGAACAACAATGGTATGTTTCGGAAATTCATGAATCTTCTTCTAATGTTTGTCTCGTTAAATTAGTCGCACAAATTAATGGCCCTTTACCTTCTTCTTGCGAAAGTAATCCATTACCAAACCTTCCTACCCGATGTCTAGTACTTAGGCATGTTGATACATTTATGGAGGACATTAAACTTTTGGAACAAGCAATTGAACGTAATTCTAAAATCACAATTCCCACGTTTCAATCTGCTTACGCAAGAGAGCAAAGAAAAAAATTTCAAACATAATTTTTACCTCATGTCGCTCACTTGCGACTTTGTGCAACCCACTAGGAACGGGAACTACAAAACGAAGTAACATCCATGATGAACACTTTCAATGCAACAGAAAACTCGATGTCAAACACGAAAAGAAAATACTAAATTCTTTGAGTGGGTTGCACAAGAGATTGAGATTTTAAAGGAGGAAAATGAAATGCTGAAAAAAATGCTGAAACTAAAAAGTTAAAAAAGGAAAATGAAATGCTGAAACTCGATTTCAAACAAGAGATTGAGATTTTAAAAGAGGAAAATGAGAGAATTTTTAATCAAAATGATGACGTTCAATGTAAACTTTCAAAAAAAATTGAACTCAAAAGACGTCTGATGAGATCATATAATTTTGATATTTAAATGTCAATTTCCCCCTAATATGCTCATTATTTGTAACGTTTATATGGATGTATTCTTTGATTTCTTTATATATCATTTCCAGGTTGTAAATGAGCATAGGAACAAAAGAGACGCAAAATTAGAAAAGAACTTACAAAGATACACACTTTAGTATATTGAATGTGAAGAGGTTACGACATAGTTCTACTCTCCATTTACGCCGTAACTGTGAATTCAAACATGAAGACCAAGTCAACGCTAATCAAGGATTACAGTGTAACTACCACAAGAGGTTATGCCGTAATATTCTAAAGACTTAAGAGATTTTCATGATTAAAAAGGTTACGCCATAACCAATGTATGAGTTTACGGCGTAGTAAGTGAACAGAAGGAGACTTGAGATGTTAACAAGATTACGACGTAACCAAGCATAAAGATTACGACATAGACAAAACCCTAGGAGGTTATGGCGTAACTATCCATCTAGGTTACGCCATAAATATCTATTTATGGATAAGATCTTGGAAGATTACACTAGTTACGGCGTAACTACAACTCAAGGTTACGTCGTAGCTGTGTCGGGCCTATAAATACCAACCCTATTTCCTGCATTTTACAGATCTTTCTCACCATAAATCACCAGAGGACGAAGTAGGGTTCCACAAGGACGATCTCCAACAACATACGGAGCATTTTACAAGGGATAAATCACATCACAACATCAATATGTTTAGCGATTCTTATTTCATTTACATTTACGATTGTATGTCTTTCATTACCATGCAAAACATTGAATCTGGTGTTCTTATTAATATGATCGGCTAAGCACCTTTTGTGCTAGCCTAGTTATGATTCCTTTCATGTCTTGATTATGTTTTTGTGCTTTTATTATTGCTTCTAGTGTGTGCATGCTTAGTTTTTTGATAGATCCTCTAGTTTCGGTAGTTTTGAAGACCGGTTGTACTTCTTGCACTAGGAGAATTGATCATAGGACCCTAGTGTGATTGGTTGCGAGGAATGCCAATTCCTTGTATGCTAATTGACCATAGGATCACCCTCCGAGTTGGATGAACTTAAGAAGTTTGATGTGTGGTCTAAAATCCGAGAGGCCGAGCCACACAAAGAAATAATCTAGCATGTAGCGGCACTTAATGACTCAAACTAGTCTACCGTTCCTCTGCTAACTACAAAGAAAGAGTATTTGGTTCCAGAGAGGATTCTAGGGAGATAGGCTAGGTGAATTGACCATATGAGTCTAGTGAATCTTATGCCCTACTGGAAGCGATAGAAGACTTAATTAGAAAACGTAGTCATTGCTTAATAGGATGAACAAATAGGCTAGTACACTTTCTCCCTATCGATTTCATCTTAATTTAATTTCAGAATTTCATTTGTGTTATCTAGTTTAATTAATCAAAAAATTCAAAACCCCTTTAAAACGTGAGATATACTTAAGTTACCAAATACTACACTACACACGGTCGGGTTCTTTGCATGTTGGTCCATAAGGTAGACCATAGTTAGACGAGTAAAAATATAAGTATTAAAACCTGGTCAATAATCCTGCATCAAGTTTTTGGCTCCGTTTCCGAGGAGCTATATTTGGATTTTTGTTTAAGTTTTTAAATTTTAATATTTCTGTTTTTCTTACTCTTTTCTTTTAGTTTCAGGAATCATGAAAGTTATAGATATTGATATACTTAATCTAGAAGAGTACCTCTCTATGACTCAAGAAGAGCAAGGGTTGGGGCTTGTTAGGCCGAATATCAGAGTGGATGTCCATTTCGAGATCAAGAACCAGTTCATGAGGGAATACGTGTAAATCCCTTTTCTGAAAACAAGACTGAAGATGCTTACGAGCATGTTGAAATGTCTTGTACATTATGAGCTTCTTCAACATCCCAGGTGTTTCTCACGATGCTATCATGCTCCGAGTGTTTCCAATGACACTCACTGGAGCCGCTAAAAGATGGGTTGATAGGTTTCCCGCTAGAACCATCAACACATGGAATCTCCTTAAAAGAGTTTTTATCCAACGCTATTCCCCTCCTTCTAAGACGGTAAAAAAACTAGAGGAGATTCATAATTTCATACAGGAAGGCGACGAAACATTATACCAAGCTTGGGATAGGTATAATGATCTTCTCTATAGGTGTCCAACTCATGACCTTAACAACCAGCAGAAGGTCAACTTGTTTTACAAAGGTATTAACATCGCAACAAGGCAGATTCTTGATTCTCAGGGGCCGATCCCTGGAATGACTCCTACTATAGCCCTTGAGGCTATTCAAAACATGGCTGACCACTCACAAAAGTGGCATGAAGGAAGCAGCAGAAGAAGCATTGGAGGAAGTTTAGACGGTATTGCTGTTATTACTAACAAACTTAAAAGTCTTGGCAGGGATATGAAAAAGCTGAAGAAAAATGTGCATGTTATTCAAGTAGGATGCGACACTTGCAAAGGAGCTCATCTAGCCAAGTATTGCCCCTTGAACGATAAAAAAATTGAAGAGGTCAAATATGTAGAAGGAAGACCTTTTCAAGGAAACAGTGGTAATAGCAATGGGTACCGTGTAGGACCGCTGGGGTATTACAGTCATGCACCTTATGGGAAAAGAAGGTCTAGCCTTGAGGAGACCATCAACAAATACTTAGAAGAGTCAACCAAAAAGCAAAAAGAACAAGAAGAATGGTTGAAGAGCTTTCAAGAGAACACTAACAAAAGCCTCATTAGCCATGAGGAGTCTCTTAAGAACCTCGAGGCAATGATTGGAAAGCTTAGTGAAGATGTGCATAAAAGGAATGAAATGGGAAAATCTGAGGTGCAATGCAATAAATCATCAGAGTCTGCAAAGGAATTTTTGCGGAAAAAGAGGTAAACGACTCCAACAAAAACTTCCATAATTGTAATAAAATATACGGAGTTTCTTTTTTGCACGAAAGCACTAAGCCAAATGATGTTATTCTGAGATAGTTACCAAGTAAGGAGGATAGCTCGGAAAGCTGTGCCATTCCTTGCATTATTGGTAATTGTGAATTATCTGCGTTAGCCGATCTAGGGTCTAGCATAAATGTCATGCCACCATCGCTATTTCTAAACCTTAAGCAAACAAGTCTAAGGAAAACCAATCTAAAAATTGAAATGACAGATATGACCAAAGCAACTCCAGTGGGGATTGTGGATAATGTAATAATCAAGGTTGACAAATTTTTATTCCCTGCTGATTTCATTGTTATTGACATGGCAAATATTCCTAGGGAACACCTAATTCTAGGAAGACCTTTTCTTGCTACTTCACACGCCCGAATTAAAGTTTTTGAAAAAGAAATTTCGCTTGAAATTAATAAAGATAGGGTTGTGTTTAAAATAAATAATGGTTTATGTCATGAAAACGAGGAAGTAGCTAGTTCATGCATTGCTGACATGGTTATTGAAGAAAAGCCTGCGGAAATTTTTGAAATTTTTGAAATTTTTGATGATCTATTTGATTATAAAACCCCTTCGTGTTTAAGATATGAACATGAAGTTGATTCCTATGATAGCGGTGAATCTTTTTGGAATGATAGAAATGAATAAGATCTAGCATTAGATGAGGGGGATAGCGAAAGAGGTTCGATAACAGCGATAGGGAGGTTACATTGTTGTGCACCAATGGCAGTCATGAACGATGGGTCGAAACTTACTCTACCAACATGTGAACCGTTTGTTAAACGTTGCAATGGAGGGGGCCAATTTAGGTTGAGGCAATTAAAGAAGGAAGCAAACGTTTGGTGGTGCTTTGAAGATGAAAGTGTGATTAAAGAAAGTTGGTTCCGTAACCACTTCATGAGCGCTAACTTAAATGAGAAGGTTTAGTGGACGGTTCACTTTTGTAAACCGGATATTATGACATATAAAGGAACGACACAAGCTTGGCCTACATGTGATCCCTTTCTCGTGGAATGTAGGGGAGGGAAGTTTCCTGAAGAAAATCTGCTCAAACGAATCTCAAATGAATAGGCATGTTTTAATGAGCATAAGAGAGGACAAGTCGGCTACCATGGGATATCTTTTGAAAATTGGGTCAAAGTAAGGTTTGGAGATGTTCAACTAAATAAGAAAATCGAGATTCAATATTGTAATGAATGGGTCAAAGAGAATTTTCTTCGAGAAGATCCATATGGCCTCTCGCCCTTTATAGCTCAAACGGTTTGGGACCAATCTTCTAAGATTAAGGACAAGGACAGTGAAGTCCATCTACCCACGTAATGGCCGCAACTTTGAGTCTAACTTAAAGACTCATAAAAAAAAGTGCTCTTTAGGGAGACAACCTGAATTATCATTTTTATTTTCTTTTTTATTAGTATTGTTGGGGTTTGGTATGTTTTTTTTTAATTTTTGCAGGAATTAAAGCAAGGAGGATAGCGTAAAGCTCTCGGAAGATGAAACCAATCTGAAAATTTCCATTCCATGTAGACTTTACGGCGTAACCTCAGTCAATGGTTACGCCGTAACCATCTTCCCGATATCAGATGACTCCCAGGTTTCTCCACTTACGGCGTAACTCAGTAATGAGATTACGCAGTAACGAGTCCAATAACAGTACCAATCCTTTCAAAACATTACAAAAACACAAAGAGATAAGATTTTTTTAGAGATTCATCATACCAATACTAGCAATTAAGAACTGAAATATACCCACATCAAAACTTTTTGTGAGCAAATCTGCAACATTATTATCAGGATGAATTTTAACAATTTGAATTAGTTTCTTTTCATAAAAATCTCTTATAAAATGATGGTTTATCTCAATATGTTTTGTTTTTGAGTGAAAAATAGTATTTTTAATAATACACATTGTAATGCTATTGTCAATGAAAATTTTGGTGTTTATAAAATTGTACCCGTAGTCCAGCAATTGATTCTGAATCCATAACACTTGACCACAACAACTTGAAGCAGCTATGTACTCTGCTTCAGTAGTAGAATTTGCCACCACTGTTTGTTTCTTACACTGCCATGGAATCAACCTATGTCTAAGATATTGACATCCTCCAGTTGTTAATTTTCTGTCCAAACATGCTCCAGCATAATCACTATCTGAGTAGGCCACCCGATCAAAGGGTGAATCTTTTGGATACCAAAGGCCCAACATAAGTTGACTCTTCAAGTATCTAAAGATTCTCTTTACAGCATTCAAGTGTGACATTTTAGGGGATACTTGAAATATGGCACAGGTACACACAACAAACATGATATCTGGCCTTGGAGCTGTAAGATACATCAAAGACCTAATCATGGATCTGTATAAATGTACATCAACTTCGTCACCATCTTGATATTTGACTAGAGGCTTGTTGGAATCCATGGTTGTCTTTGCAGGCTTCACATCATTAAATCCAAACTTCTTCAGGATATCAGTCACATACTTTTCTTGACTAATAAAGATGCCTTCTTGTTTTTGCTTAACTTGAAGCCCTAAGAAGAATGTGAGTTCACCCATAGAACTCATTTGAAACCTGTTATGCATTAACTTTTCAAAGTCTTCACATAACACCTTATTTGATGACCCAAAAAGGATATCATCAACATACACTTGAACCAGTAAGATATCTTTGTTGGTTCTTTTGATAAACAAAGTCTTGTCAATTATCCCTCTAATAAAACCATTGTTCAACAAGTACTTTGATAAGGTGTCATACCAAGCTCTAGGAGCCTGATGCAAACCATACAATGCTTTCTCTAGCTTGTAAACTCTATTAGGATAATCAGGATCTTCAAAACTAGTTGGTTGTGAGACATAAAATTCCTCATCAATTATCCCATACAAGAAAGCACTCTTCACATCCATTTGATACACTGTGAAGTTCTTATAAGAAGCATAAGCCAAGAATAGTCTGATAGCTTTTATCCTTGCCACAGGAGCAAACACTTCATCATAATCAATACCTTCCTCTTAAGTGTATCCTTGAGCCACTAATCTTTCTTTGTTTCTGATCACAATGCCTCTTTCATTTCTTTTGCATCTAAAACCCATTTAGTTCGAATTGCCTTTTTCCTAGAAGGTAGATCAACCAAGGTCCAAACTTCTTGAAGCTTAAACTGCAGCAAATCTTCTTGCATAGCCCCCACCCTGCTTGAATCTTGCAAAGCTTTATAAGCATTCTTGGATTCCATTTGTGACAGAAAACAAGCAAACATGCAATTCTGAAGATCTTTGTGGCTATTTCTTTGATGAAGAGTTTGAGCAAATCACCTTTGATCTCTCAATCCTTTTATCGTACTCCTTGTTTGAACAGCAGATTAAGAATCTCCTAGGATCTGCTCTTGTGGATGATCTTTGTGCACTCTGGTGGTTGGAATAGGACTGGTAGAGTAAGAATGCTCCATATTGTGAAAGCTAGCCTCTGCACCAAACCCATCCAAAGCTTCATCATCAGTGTCTTCATAGATATTAACCAGACCAGGCATATTTGGATCATCAGGATAGTCATCATTAGCAAAAGATCTTCCGTCTTTATCAACAGACGGAAATCTTGGATAAGAAGAACCACCAAGCTTAGCAGTAGTAACTGTTGGCTTAATGTTAGGCTTAACAGTAGAAACTGATTGAGTGCTGCTAGTTGCATTTCCTTCCTTATCGCCATTTGCTGATGCATTGCTCTGATCTTCACCAATAACTTGTGGTCCTTCGGTAACTACCTTATCAATATCAGAAGGTTTAGCCCCACTTTCTGAATCTCCTTTTGGCATTCCATCAACAGGATATGCTTTTTGATAACGCTACACGCGTCGTTCGGGGTCAAGGAAACTTCCTTTTCTTCGAGCAAGTTTTATAACACCCTAGGCAGTGAACCTAATCGTTGTAGTGTAGTAATTAGGGTAAGCCACGGGTATTGATATCGTTCTCTAGGGGAATAGGAATGCTAGTAAGAGTTACTACGCTAAGGTTAAGGTTGAGGAAGATTATTTTTTTATCTTTTTATATTTTATGAAATGGAAAGGTACGAATCTCGGATATTGGATTTGGGGGGGGGGGGGTTGGTATTTCTAACGATTACTCTACTATTATCTAATTATCTAAACTAAGGTTGTGGGAGTCTATGTCTAATTAATGTGTGCTCGTATGATAGTTTAAAGATGTGTTTACTTAAGTTGTACTACTCCTTAATTATCTCCTATTGATGGTTGAGTTGTCACGTCTTATTCTTAGTTGCGTTGTGTGTCTAAAGTTGTAGGGTATCCGTTTCTCCCTAACTCTTTGAACTTACCAAAGGGTCTCGTCTACAAACCCACTAGGGATGATAAACTCCTACTCTAAGGCACTCTTTGGATGGTTTAGCCTACAACTACTCAGGTAATTATATTCTAAGGTTCACAAAGATGAATCAAGCATTAAGTACACAACGAATGACCTATCGCATTACTAGATCATTAATCAACTAAGATAAGAAACAACCAATCAATATTCAATAATTAAGTTTCATACTTTCTAAGCAAACACACAAATAAATTAGCCGGACATGGAGAACATGCAAGCATACACATAAATAATCAAAGACATAATTGAATTAATGAAGTAAAGACTTATCTTGATGTAAAATAGGGTTTAAAACCCTAAAATACTGTACAAGACACCTTAGGTTCGGTTTTAGGTTTTCACTCCAAAAGACTCTCTTTAAAGACTGAAAAATTCGGATTCTATATATAAGATTACATATGCGACGGCGTCACCTTATGTTTCGTGACGCCGTCGTGTCGCCGTCATTAGGGTTTCGTCTTGGCCACGTTAACCTTGCGACGGCGTCACCTTATGTCCGTGACGCCGTCCTCTTCAGCTTCTGACGTCGTCTGGATTGCATCTAGGCCGTCTGAGTAGCGACGGCCTACTCTTTTACAACTGGACGTCGTCGCTTGAAAATACGAGTTTTGGGTTCTGGACGGTCACAACAATTTTGGGACGGTGTCGCCATTAGCACCTGACGCCGTCGCCTTCTAATTTCAGCAACTGTGAGTGTCTTGATTTTGACTTTGGCCATTTTCTTCATATATTCGCGCCTTTTCGTCCAAATAAGTGCCATTCCAGCATTTTGCCTTCAAGAGACCTAAAAAGTGAAAAGGAACGATATTAAGCAATAACGGATACAAAAGTGATCAAATAAGGACTTAAACGACCCCTCAAAATGGTACCTTTTAAAACCTTATCAAATATCCCTACACTTGTTATTTGCTTGTCCTCAAGCAAATGTGCTTTTAGCCAATTAATTTATAAGTTAGGGGTCATGAAGCATTAATTCAAAATGGTCCACAACACATATAAGCCCCGCAAAAGTCATAAAAAGCACGGAAATTACATACTAGCACCTCACATGGGGTGTTTGGATACTCACATCTCTCTCGGGTGTATATATGAAATATAACAAATAGGAAATGGAAGATAAACACTCATTAACCGGTCCTAGTACATAGATTACCATAGGCTTGAGAATAGATCAAACCTCCATCGCTTTGGCGTAAGCACCTAGGAAAGACTATCAAAGAGGTCTTTTAAAGGGTTGTAATGTTAGGCTTACGGTAGGGAAATAAGGGTTTGGTGGGATAGGCTATTTAGTGGTGGCAAGTCAAAAATCTCTATGTTAAATGCATATGAAGAATGGCGTTGCTAAGCCAAGACTCGACACTCTAAAACTCTAGGTAACGGAAATAAACAAACATAAATTTAAAGGATAGATGTAGGATGGTAGCCCGTTTTTTTTTTTTTTTTTCACTCTATTTTTTTCTTTTCTCTTTTTCTATTTTGTTTTTTCGATTTTTTTTTTTTTTTTTTCATACACTTTTACTCTACCATCCTCTACGATAACATCAAAATACTAGGGATTTATAGGCACATCCCTACACTAGAGTTTTTATTACTCTAACACTAATTTGACCCGAATTGAAAAGATCAAAACACTTGGGGTACATTATTACGCAAACAAAGGGAATTTGAATTTAACGTTCCCTTCCCGTCATTTCATAAACTTTAACTTTTCCCATGAATCCCAATCGTCCCAAAACTGTATACAAAGGATATGACTCGATTTAGCAACTTATGCAAGCAACTAGATAATTGAACTAAGGTTTTAGGGTGATAACAAACATTTGCACTAAAAGTGAGTGCATAAGGGGTAGGCTAAGGCGATTTGGGTGTATATTTGGGGGTGGGGTGTAAACAATGCTCTTCATTGATATTCCGAAAAAACCAAAATATCACGAGAACCGCGAAAAGGATAGGCTCTGAGGGGTTAACTAGGGGTATCGTGTACTAAAGATGAGTACAACGCAAAGGGTGTGGGGGAATTACTCAACCGATATGGAAGAAGTAATTATATTACAGGTATCA
The DNA here is from genome assembly GCA_019973895.1 of Chrysanthemum seticuspe. NCBI lineage: Eukaryota > Viridiplantae > Streptophyta > Magnoliopsida > Asterales > Asteraceae > Chrysanthemum > Chrysanthemum seticuspe. The sequence continues at coordinate 227,579,739 of BPTQ01000001.1, forward strand.
AACAAGGGTTATCCTAATGCCTCTTATCATTTAGTTATTCCTAACTACACAAGTGTAGCCTCACTTGCGATCTCGGAATGCATCACAAAACAAGTTCTAGAATCTAATATACTACCGGTTCACACTCTAAGCATTGAAGATGAATGCTTTAATTCCTACTAATCTAAGGGCGATCCTCACATTTTGGTGGAATTTGGGTGGTAAAGGGTTTTGTGCTAGTCATATAACTTCCTATCCATGAGACGCTTTTGTTAAGACTAATGGCCCACTCCTATATGTCATGAAAAATTTTAAATTTGGTGCCAAAATTACCCTAACCGACATTTCCTCATGGTTTATTACACAATCACAATTGGACAAAGCAAATAGTCAAGGATAAGCATAGTTTCAAAGTTCCCGTTTTATTTTCCCTCCCTACACTTAAACTGAACATTGTCCCCAATGTTCCCCGAAAGTATCAAAGTTATGATAAAAGAAGGTAATTAAAAACGAAAGAAACTAGTACTCCCCTAATTAGCTCGGTAGGATCCGTGTAATGTGGTGGTTAAATCCTTTTCAAGAAGAATTATTGCGTGAAAAGCTCCTCCAATCTTATGTAACTTCTTCTTGACAAACTAAACCTGCACACTTGAAGAAAACAAACGAAACCTTCGCGTAAAATCGGCGGTAATAATATATATAAGACTCGATTTAAACTAGGATATAATGCTTGTGGAATGGATGTTTACAGAATTTCTAAGAAAATTAAGACCTGGAAAATTCCAAAAATTTATAAGTAGCTCAGAAAACGAGAAAAAAGTAATCTGATGTTTTTACTCCTTCCTGACACCGTCAGGTTGCAATCCTGACGCCGTCAGATTATCCTAACAAAAACTGGTCTGCGATTTTCTGGAAAAAATTCTGGAAAATTTACATCTTTAGAATCTGGAAAAATTTATGCAAAACATTCATTATGACTCGATACAAGCATTTGACTCGAACAAACAAACATAAATATCTTTTAGTTAATTTTTATTCTCATGTTTACGTTTCTTTTGAAAACGTGTGTAATCCTCCCTACACTTATCCCTTATGTAAAATACCTTTATATGCAATTAAGACGAGGTTAAAAACAGAATAAAGCATTTTTACAAATTTAAACATGAGGATAAACAATTAATAAAAGATATATGACACTAACAAGCAAACAATTAAGCATGGGTTGCCTCCCACGAAGCGCTTTTCTTTATTTAAGAGTCTTGTAGCTAGACTCATAGTCGTGCATCTACGTTTTCTCATTACCGCCCTCTTGACGGTCTCTAATGGGGGATTCCATGTTGTAGAAGTGCCCTAACATGCACTTCTCTAAGAGTTCATCCTCTCCCCAATCGGTCCTATATTCCGGTCCTAGGCTCAAGCAATCCTTATAGAATCCGAAAATCTTAGCCATAACATAATCAACACCTTTTTCCCTATCCTCATCATTCCTATAATAGACCGACAGTTTAAGTTCCTTTTCATCATTAGAGAGTGATGAAAACTTCTCAATCTTAAACGGCATTTGGTAAGCTATGTCATCGGTCTCATTCTTGAATCGCACTACTCCTAACGAGGGGTCATAGGTCATCCCGGTGCTTTCTATGAAAGGTTTTCCTAGAATAACATGGGACAAGCTACTATGGCCGTGCTAATATCCTCCACAATTATGAAGTCCGTAGGAAACGCGAAACTACCTACATAAACGGGCAATCCCTTAATTCTACCAAGAAAATTGCAACTAACATTAGGATCATTGGGGTCTTGCCTAGTTGGAATAGGCTTCTTCAATATCCAATTGTAGTAGGTGCTAGTCATTATGTTGATTGGGGACTTGCGATCAATGTAAGCTTTTGCCACAAAAAGGTGTCCTATGACACATGGTATGTTAAGATTCCAAGGGTTCCCAAACTTGATTCGAGGACTTTTCCTAACATACATGTGACGGAGGTCACGCACTAAGTGAGGGTGGCGAGATAGTTCTTCTTCCGTAGGAAATTTGTTGAAATAGTCAATGTCTACTTCATCTACTTCCTCGGGTATTTCATCATCCACAAGTGTATAGTCCTCTTCGTCATTCGTTTCATTAGGTTCAACTAAGGCGATGGTATTGACGAATTGGACATGCTTAGTTAGCTTGCTTGGATCCTTAATCTCTATACCTGAAGGCTCGGGAGTTGAAATAGCACTGACCTTCTTATCACTATTAGCTATGGCTTTCAAAAGGTTGTCTATTTTCCTATCCATCTCGGCTTGTTGATGGTTAAAGCGGTCCGAGAGCTTAGCCATTTGGGTTTCTTGGGATGCAACTAGGTTTTGCAACATCCCTTCGACGTTTTGTTGGTTAGGACCGTTAGGTGGGGGCCATGAGAAATCATTGGAGGTGAATTCTTTGGTTTGTCCCCAGTAGAAGTCGGGCTTGCCTTTCCATGCCTCTCGGGTTTCATTGAAATTCCTAGGTCCGGGTATTGTAGGGAATCTTCCTCCCATTCCATTTATACGTGAGGATGCGTAGTCAACGGAAGCATGTTCTGGGGAGCGAGTGCTATTGCGCGTGTTATGAGGATCACAACACGGCTCACACGAGGAAGAAGCTTTGTTCACATGGTGTGAAGATTTAGGAGTTTCGTATGAGCTCATGAGGAATCTAACTTGATCTTCAAGTTCGATCATCCTACGGTCGGAAGGAGGCAAGGAGATTGCCTTACGGTTTTGGGCAGCTCACGGGGGTCATCCCAACTTTCGTTGTCATAGAGGGCGAGGTCCTCTATTATTTCCCATGATTCTTCTGCGGTGAGATCACTAAGTTTTCCACCGGCCGCTTGGTCAGTGGATCGCTTAGTGGGGAAGTTGACATGATCATAAAAGATTTGGACTTGGAGCCAAAGATCAATGCCGTGATGAGGGACTTTATGAAGTAAGTCCTTGAATCGAGTCCATGCTTCATAGAGAGATTCACCTTGATGTTGTTGGAACATCAAGATGTCATTCCTAAGCTTAGTGGTTCTCCCCGGTGGGAAAAATTGAGCAAGGAAGCGAGAGGTAAGATCATCCCAACTTGAGATGGAGCCGGCGGGAAGTCGCTCAAGCCAATTACTAGCTTGGTCCTGTAGAGAGAATTGGAAGAGACGCAGGCGCGTGGTCTCCCGAGTAGTAGCATCAAGGTCGATGGAATCGACGATTTTGAGGAAATCCCTCAGATGCTTATTTGGATCTTCGGAACGAAGTCCATGGAATGCACATCCGTTTTGCACCAACCGGATGGTGTCGGATCGCAGGGCCGTAGTTTGGGCTTGGTCGGGAAGCTCAATGGTATTCCTATAGCCTAGGTGGCTTGGTCTCGAGTATTCACCAGGAGTACGGGATCTTGGCGGGTCATTTGGTGGTGGGTTGATGAATGGTAGTGGGTTATCACCTTCCATGATGAAAAGTGATGGAATTACGAACAAAGGTCACGAAGAAGGGGGATAGACTAAGAGAAAGCTAAAAAATGAGAAAAAAAATTACTTGATAGGAATCAAGCAAAGAACCTAAACGAGGTGGACTACTAACTAGCTATTCTATTCCCCGGCAGCGACGCCAAAAACTTGATAAAGCTACACGTGTCGTTCGGGGTCAAGGAAACTTCCTTTTCTTCGAGCAAGTTTTATAACACCCTAGGCAGTGAACCTAATCGTTGTAGTGTAGTAATTAGGGTAAGCCACGGGTATTGATATCGTTCTCTAGGGGAATAGGAATGCTAGTAAGGAGTTACTACGCTAAGGTTAAGGTTGAGGAAGATTATTTTTTTATCTTTTTATATTTTATGAAATGGAAAGGTACGAATCTCGGGTATTGGATTTGGGGGGGGGTTGGTATTTCTACCGATTACTCTACTATTATCTAATTATCTAAACTAAGGTTGTGGGAGTCTATGTCTAATTAATGTGTGCTCGTATGATAGTTTAAAGATGTGTTTACTTAAGTTGTACTACTCCTTAATTATCTCCTATTGATGGTTGAGTTGTCACGTCTTATTCTTAGTTGCGTTGTGTGTCTAAAGTTGTAGGGTATGCGTTTCTCCCTAACTCTTTGAACTTACCAAAGGGTCTCGTGATCTCGTCTACAAACCCACTAGGGATGATAAACTCCTACTCTAAGGCACTCTTTGGATGGTTTAGCCTACAACTACTCAGGTAATTATATTCTTAGGTTCACAAAGATGAATCAAGCATTAAGTACACAACGAATGACCTATCGCATTACTAGATCATTAATCAACTAAGATAAGAAACAACCAATCAATATTCAATAATTAAGTTTCATACTTTCTAAGCAAACACACAAATAAATTAGCCGGACATGGAGAACATGCAAGCATACACACAAATAATCAAAGACATAATTGAATTAATGAAGTAAAGACTTATCTTGATGTAAGATAGGGTTTAAAACCCTAAAATACTGTACAAGACACCTTAGGTTCGGTTTTAGGTTTTCACTCCAAAAGACTCTCTTTAAAGACTGAAAAATTCGGATTCTATATATAAGATTACATATGTGACGGCGTCACCTTATGTTTCGTGACGCCGTCGTGTCGCCGTCATTAGGGTTTCGTCTTGGCCACGTTTACCTTGCGACGGCGTCACCTTATGTCCGTGACGCCGTCCTCTTCAGCTTCTGACGTCGTCTGGATTGCATCTATGCCGTCTGAGTAGCGACGGCCTAGTCTTTTACAACTGGACGTCGTCGCTTGAAAATACGAGTTTTGGGTTCTGGACCGTCACAACAATTTTGGGACGGCGTCGCCATTAGCACCTGACGCCGTCGCCTTCTAATTTCAGCAGCTGTGAGTGTCTTGATTTTGACTTTGGCCATTTTCTTCATATATTCGCGCCTTTTCGTCCAAATAAGTGCCATTCCAGCATTTTGCCTTCAAGAGACCTAAAAAGTGAAAAGGAACGATATTAAGCAATAACGGATACAAAAGTGATCAAATAAGGACTTAAACGACCCCTCAAAATGGTACCTTTTAAAACCTTATCACTTTTGAACTCTTTTTCTCTGTCTCTTTGGGTGTGAAAATTTGATCAAGATTTCACTTTTCAATCAAAACAAACTCCTTTGAAGATTCATCCACCTTGGCTTGTGTACATGCATTAGAATCAGCTTTTGTACATGCATACTGATTAGTTGTACATGCAATCACTAGCGCATAATTCATGCTTTTTGTTAGAGAATCAATATCAAACAGCCAGCCAGGTCCACTTCCTGCAACATTAGGTGAGCTTTCACTAAACCTAACATGCAAGTTCTCTTCCACATGCCTAGTTCTACTGTTGAACACCCTAAAAGCTTTGATATTAGTGGAGTATCCAACAAAGAAACCTTTGTCTGCCTTCTCATCAAACTTGCCTAGGTGTCAATGGTATTTAAGATAGTAACAGGATACCCAAATGGTTTTAAGAAATCTATCATAGGCTTTCTACCATATAAAAGTTCATAAGGGGCTTGTTATGAGGCTTAACTACTTTACTCCTATTTTGCACAAAGCAAGCAGTATTAACTGCTTTAGCCTAAAAAGTAGTAGGTAATTTTTATTCAGACAACATAGTCCTAGCAGCCTCAATAAATGTCCTATTCCTCCTCTTAGCAACACCATTTTGTTGAGGAGTTCTAGCTACACTAAACTGTCTCATAATACCTTTTTCCACACAAAATTGATTCATTACTTTGTTCTTAAATTCAGTTCCATTGTCACATCTTATTATCTTAACTTTAAGATTAACTAGGTTTTCTAATCTTGTTATGAAAGCCTTAAGGATTTCTGATGTTTCATCCTTAGATCCTAGAAAGAAAACCCAAGTGAATCTACTTTAATCATCAGTGACAACTAGGGAATATATCTTCTTATTCAAAATTTTCACAAATGTTGACCCAAAAAGATCCATATGTAACATATATAAAGGCTCATAAATAGTGTTCACAGCTTTGGACTTACAAGAAGCTATGTGTTGTTTTCCCATCTGACAAGCAACACAAGATTCGGGATTTTCAAAAACTTTTGAAGGTAAACCTCTTACGAGATTTCCCTTAACCAATTTATTAATAGTTTTGAAATTTAGGTGATCAAGTCTCCTATGCCAAAGTTTAGATTCATCAACATTGGCTTTTGCACAAAGAAAGTTAAAGCTATTTTGGTAAAAATGTTCTTTATGTCAACAATGTATATGTTGTCTGTTCTAGGAATTCTAAGAAGCATAAATTTATCATCAAACATCTTAAAATCATGAGATGAGACAAGACATTCAGTGTTGGTAAAAAGAACAATGTTCTTTTTGTCACACATTTGTTAGACACTAAAGAGGTTGAACTTAAGCCCATTTACAAGATACACTTTTTCAAAATCCAAATTTTCTGTTCTTATTGTACCTCTTCCAATAATCTTTCCTCCTTTAGGATCATTCCCAAATGCAACATATCCGCCATCAATAGCTTCAAAATCTTAAAGATTGGACATGTCACCAGTCATATGTCCAGAACAACCACTATAAAAAATAGCTTTGTCCTTTAGCTCCACTTGTAAGTTGCCCTTAGCAGGTAAATGAAGAGAATTAGTTTCTCTTGGGGACCTTAGCCATTACTGACTTGGGTATGCCTTGTGCATCAACATAGTCAAATCTCTTTAAGTCCATTGATGCACTGCTGTTTCTGGAAACATGATCTAAAACCTTTATTTTTGGTTTCCAGACCCAACAAGCTGAGGCCTTTACAACATAAAAATGATTGCCCAAAATAGTGTCAATAATCACTTTTGGCTCAGAAGTAGAAACTGCTTTTGCCTTAGCAGTTCAAACATCTGTATCTTTTTGAAAGACCTTATATCATTTGGAAGAACAATAGTAATTGACCTAGTAACACCAGATCTCATCAATACTTCCCTTGGAACCATATTTTGTTATGATGAGGGTGAGTCCATTTGGAAAACTTTTTGTGATTTACCCTGCTATGTTGGTTCCAATCATATTTTTGATAGTAAAAATATTTTTCCTGTAAATGCTCGAAATTAGCACAGTTATAACAAGCCTTATTAACCAATTTAAAATTACCACCTAACTTCTGTGATATTAGGTTGTTCCAGTTTCTTTGGTTACCTCTTGGCCTATTATTATACCTTCTAGGTATCTCTCTAGGTTCCTCATTATATTCAACTATTTTCCTAGAGATTCTTTCACCTAACACAAGCTTCACAAACCTAACATGTTTAACTTTTGATTCAACTGTTCTAGGAATTTCTTCCTTTGTAATCTTAGGTGTTGACTCAACCTGTTCATCTTCACTATCTGATGTCTAATCTTCAATAGTTGGAGCATCAGAAGACTTCCTTGCTACCTTAGGTATGTCAGTATTAACCTCACTAGACTCACCTACAGGTTTGGTTTCACCTATGATTGAAATTTCTTTCTTAGGAGGAGCAAAAACACTATTAAGTGGAGGAGCTACTTCATTATATCCTATGCATTGCCTTTCCTCATTAAGTGACTCTCAATAGACTTATGTACAAGATCAGATGCATATTGTTGTTTCTCAACTCTAACTATATGTTTTTCTTTTTCAACCAAAGCTGCATCTTTTTCTTGTTTAGCCTCTTCTAGGTTTTGATTGAGCACATTAATCTCACTGTTTTTCAAAAAGATATGACCTTCTAACTTTATATCCTAAGTTATCTAGTTTCAGTTTCTCAACTTCATCTCTTAAACTTTCATTCCTAGCCTTAAGTTCTTCTACAGTATCTAAACAAGATTTATATGAACAACTAGATTCATTAGATACCTCAAAATCAGAACCAGATGAAGAAGAAGCATATGCCATTAGAGCAAAGTTAGGTCCATATTCAGTTTGATCACTCCAATCATAGTCTCCTAGACCCTCACAAGATACTAAAGTTGTAGTCTTTGTATGTTTAGTAGCAACATTCCTTGGAATTTCTCCACTCTTCTTTGGTGCCCTACACTCTCTTTCAAAGTGACCTTTTCTCTGACAGTTATAGCGTTCAATCTTGGATTTATCAAATTCTGCATTGCTTTGTCCCTTAAACTTTAGATTCCTTCCTGTCATCTTCAAGAATCGTCTTACACTCATAGTCAACATTGCCATCTGCCACTTCAAGTCAATTTCTTCAAGATCATCAGGATCAATTTGTTCTAAATCCTGATTTACCACTGAGTACTAGTTGTAAGATCAGCCAAGAAGGCACATATAGCATCATCACTTATGTTATCACTGTTTGTAGAACCAGTAGTAGAAACATGTGTGCTAACAATAGAAACTCCATAAGCAGTAGAAAGAGATTCCTGATGGCTATCAGAAGCTTTGGAGGACACAAAAGCTAGGTTTTGTGCACCAGAGGATGAACTGGATAACCGCTTGACTTCAGATTCATATACTTTCAGATTGTTATGTAAATCATCCAAGGTCATCGATTCAAAGTCAACTTTGTTCTCCAAACCACAGTATGTATACTCCATTCAGGTGCTAAACTTCTGAGAAACTTGAGATTGATATCCTCTTGAGGAATTGAAGCTTTCATTAGTGCAAGTTGACTTACAAGTCTCTGAAGTCTGTCATGAGTTTGATCAATACTTTCAGAACATAAGGCAGTAAAATTCTCAAATTGATGCTTCAATAGATTCTTTCTTGACTTTTTTGTAGCATCATTTCCACCAAACCTTAGATCAATGGCTTCCCACAAAAATTTGGCATCTTCAATATCACTAAAGCTTAACTGATACTCATTACGTATTCCCATCATAAGAATACTGCAAGTCTTGATTTCCAGCCTTCTTTGAGCTTTATCTTCAGCAGATTTAATGGGTACCTCCTTCCCATCAGCACCCTTAGCAGGTAAATGAAGAGAATTAGTTTCTCTTGGGGACCTTAGCCATTACTGACTTGGGTATGCCTTATGCATCAACATAGTCAAATCTCTTTAAGTCCATTGATGCACTGCTGTTTCTGGAAACATGATCTAAAACCTTTATTTTTGGTTTCCAGAACCAACAAGCTGAGGCCTTTACAACATAAAAATGATTGCCCAAAATAGTGTCAATAATCACTTTTGGCTCAGAAGTAGAAACTGCTTTTGCCTTAGCAGTTCAAACATCTGTATCTTTTTGAAAGACCTTTTATCATTTGGAAGAACAATAGTAATTGACCTAGTAACACCAGATCTCATCAATACTTCCCTTGGAACCATATTTTGTTATGATGAGGGTGAGTCCATTTGGAAAACTTTTTGTGATTTACCCTGCTATGTTGGTTCCAATCATATTTTTGATAGTAAAAATATTTTTCCTGTAAATGCTCGAAATTACCACAGTTATAACAAGCCTTATTAACCAATTTAAAATTACCACCAAACTTCTGTGATATTAGGTTGTTCCAGTTTCTTTGGTTACCTCTTGGCCTATTATTATACCTTCTAGGTATCTCTCTAGGTTCCTCATTATATTCAACTATTTTCCTAGAGATTCTTTCACCTAACACAAGCTTCACAAACCTAACATGTTTAACTTTTGATTCAACTGTTCTAGGAATTTCTTCCTTTGTAATCTTAGGTGTTGACTCAACCTGTTCATCTTCACTATCTGATGTCCAATCTTCAATAGTTGGAGCATCAGAAGACTTCCTTGCTACCTTAGGTATGTCATTATTAACCTCACTAGACTCACCTACAGGTTTGCTTTCACCTATGATTGAAATTTCTTTCTTAGGAGGAGCAAAAACACTATTAAGTGGAGGAGCTACTTCATTATATCCTAAGCCATTGCCTTTCCTCATTAAGTGACTCTCAATAGACTTATGTACAAGATCAGATGCATATTGTTGTTTCTCAACTCTAACTATATGTTTTTCTTTTTCAACCAAAGCTGCATCTTTTTCTTGTTTAGCCTCTTCTAGGTTTTGATTGAGCACATTAATCTCACTGTTTTTCAAAAAGATATGACCTTCTAACTTTATATCCTAAGTTATCTAGTTTCAATTTCTCAACTTCATCTCTTAAACTTTCATTCCTAGCCTTAAGTTCTTCTACAGTATCTAAACAAGATTTATATGAACAACTAGATTCATTAGATACCTCAAAATCAGAACCAGATGAAGAAGAAGCATATGCCATTAGAGCAAAGTTAGGTCCATATTCAGTTTGATCACTCCAATCATAGTCTCCTGGACCCTCACAAGACACTAAAGTTGTAGTCTTTGTATGTTTAGTAGCAACATTCCTTGGAATTTCTCCACTCTTCTTTGGTGCCCTACACTCTCTTTCAAAGTGACCTTTTCTCTGACAGTTGTAGCGTTCAATCTTGGATTTATCAAATTCTGCATTGCTTTGTCCCTTAAACTTTAGATTCCTTCCTGTCATCTTCAAGAATCGTCTTACCCTCATAGTCAACATTGTCATCTGCCACTTCAAGTCAATTTCTTCAAGATCATCAGGATCAATTTGTTCTAAATCCTGATTTACCACTGAGTACTAGTTGTAAGATCAGCCAAGAAGGCACATATAGCATCATCACTTATGTTATCACTGTTTGTAGAACCAGTAGTAGAAACATGTGTGCTAACAATAGAAACTCCATAAGCAGTAGAAAGAGATTCCTGATGGCTATCAGAACCTTTGGAGGACACAAAAGCTAGGTTTTGTGCACCAGAGGATGAACTGGATAACCGCTTGACTTCAGATTCATATACTTTCAGATTGTTATGTAAATCATCCAAGGTCATCGATTCAAAGTCAACTTTGTTTCTCCAAACCACAGTATGTATACTCCATTCAGGTGCTAAACTTCTGAGAAACTTGAGATTGATATCCTCTTGATGAATTGAAGCTTTCATTAGTGCAAGTTGACTTACAAGTCTCTGAAGTCTGTCATGAGTTTGATCAATACTTTCAGAACATAAGGCAGTAAAATTCTTAAATTGATGCTTCAATAGATTCTTTCTTGACTCTTTTGTAGCATCATTCCCACCAAACCTTAGATCAATGGCTTCCCACAAAAATTTGGCATCTTCAATATCACTAAAGCTTAACTGATACTCATTACGTATTCCCATCATAAGAATACTGCAAGTCTTGATTTCCAGCCTTCTTTGAGCTTTATCTTCAGCAGATTTAATGGGTACCTCCTTCCCATCAGCACCCTTAGCAGGTAAATGAAGAGAATTAGTTTCTCTTGGGGACCTTAGCCATTACTGACTTGGGTATGCCTTATGCATCAACATAGTCAAATCTCTTTAAGTCCATTGATGCACTGCTGTTTCTGGAAACATGATCTAAAACCTTTATTTTTGGTTTCCAGAACCAACAAGCTGAGGCCTTTACAACATAAAAATGATTGCCCAAAATAGTGTCAATAATCACTTTTGGCTCAGAAGTAGAAACTGCTTTTGCCTTAGCAGTTCAAACATCTGTATCTTTTTGAAAGACCTTTTATCATTTGGAAGAACAATAGTAATTGACCTAGTAACACCAGATCTCATCAATACTTCCCTTGGAACCATATTTTGTTATGATGAGGGTGAGTCCATTTGGAAAACTTTTTGTGATTTACCCTGCTATGTTGGTTCCAATCATATTTTTGATAGTAAAAATATTTTTCCTGTAAATGCTCGAAATTACCACAGTTATAACAAGCCTTATTAACCAATTTAAAATTACCACCAAACTTCTGTGATATTAGGTTGTTCCAGTTTCTTTGGTTACCTCTTGGCCTATTATTATACCTTCTAGGTATCTCTCTAGGTTCCTCATTATATTCAACTATTTTCCTAGAGATTCTTTCACCTAACACAAGCTTCACAAACCTAACATGTTTAACTTTTGATTCAACTGTTCTAGGAATTTCTTCCTTTGTAATCTTAGGTGTTGACTCAACCTGTTCATCTTCACTATCTGATGTCCAATCTTCAATAGTTGGAGCATCAGAAGACTTCCTTGCTACCTTAGGTATGTCATTATTAACCTCACTAGACTCACCTACAGGTTTGCTTTCACCTATGATTGAAATTTCTTTCTTAGGAGGAGCAAAAACACTATTAAGTGGAGGAGCTACTTCATTATATCCTAAGCCATTGCCTTTCCTCATTAAGTGACTCTCAATAGACTTATGTACAAGATCAGATGCATATTGTTGTTTCTCAACTCTAACTATATGTTTTTCTTTTTCAACCAAAGCTGCATCTTTTTCTTGTTTAGCCTCTTCTAGGTTTTGATTGAGCACATTAATCTCACTGTTTTTCAAAAAGATATGACCTTCTAACTTTATATCCTAAGTTATCTAGTTTCAATTTCTCAACTTCATCTCTTAAACTTTCATTCCTAGCCTTAAGTTCTTCTACAGTATCTAAACAAGATTTATATGAACAACTAGATTCATTAGATACCTCAAAATCAGAACCAGATGAAGAAGAAGCATATGCCATTAGAGCAAAGTTAGGTCCATATTCAGTTTGATCACTCCAATCATAGTCTCCTGGACCCTCACAAGACACTAAAGTTGTAGTCTTTGTATGTTTAGTAGCAACATTCCTTGGAATTTCTCCACTCTTCTTTGGTGCCCTACACTCTCTTTCAAAGTGACCTTTTCTCTGACAGTTGTAGCGTTCAATCTTGGATTTATCAAATTCTGCATTGCTTTGTCCCTTAAACTTTAGATTCCTTCCTGTCATCTTCAAGAATCGTCTTACCCTCATAGTCAACATTGTCATCTGCCACTTCAAGTCAATTTCTTCAAGATCATCAGGATCAATTTGTTCTAAATCCTGATTTACCACTGAGTACTAGTTGTAAGATCAGCCAAGAAGGCACATATAGCATCATCACTTATGCTATCACTGTTTGTAGAACCAGTAGTAGAAACATGTGTGCTAACAATAGAAACTCCATAAGCAGTAGAAAGAGATTCCTGATGGCTATCAGAACCTTTGGAGGACACAAAAGCTAGGTTTTGTGCACCAGAGGATGAACTGGATAACCGCTTGACTTCAGATTCATATACTTTCAGATTGTTATGTAAATCATCCAAGGTCATCGATTCAAAGTCAACTTTGTTTCTCCAAACCACAGTATGTATACTCCATTCAGGTGCTAAACTTCTGAGAAACTTGAGATTGATATCCTCTTGATGAATTGAAGCTTTCATTAGTGCAAGTTGACTTACAAGTCTCTGAAGTCTGTCATGAGTTTGATCAATACTTTCAGAACATAAGGCAGTAAAATTCTTAAATTGATGCTTCAATAGATTCTTTCTTGACTCTTTTGTAGCATCATTCCCACCAAACCTTAGATCAATGGCTTCCCACAAAAATTTGGCATCTTCAATATCACTAAAGCTTAACTGATACTCATTACGTATTCCCATCATAAGAATACTGCAAGTCTTGATTTCCAGCCTTCTTTGAGCTTTATCTTCAGCAGATTTAATGGGTACCTCCTTCCCATCAGCACCCTTAGCAGGTAAAGAGTCACCCTTTTGAATTATCTCTTACATAGAGTAGTCATGCATCTTCAGGTACTGCTGAATTCTTAGCCTCCATAGCTCATACTCTTCTGGCTTCAACATAGGCACCTTTGATGCAGTCACCATGTGTGTTGATTCAAATTCCATAACTTCAGTAGTTGTTGAACAATTTTAAATTAATACAGATTCTCCTTACGCACAACTTCTATATCACAAGCTCTAATACCACTTGTTGATCCCAGATGAGCACTTGATCTTATTAATTATCTTAGATAAATCTAAAATAACTAAAGTATAGAAATTTGTCTTTGAACAAGATTAAACACAATGCGGAATCTTATGTTTAACAATAAAGACAATGATTAACAAAGTTGTTATCTCACAAAACACTTCAATATATTAATACGAATACTCAAAAGTATCAGGGTTGCAAAACCTTGAAGTGAACGACTCTAAGATTGATATGTGATCTACATCTAACCTAGGACCTCTTTTTATAGTGCAATGAGTCCTTTACAAGATAACTATAATAGTACAATATTCATATCAATCTAAATATAAAAGATATACATCATATCTATTCCATAAATATCTCTCCACGCGTCTTCAATATTATGTCATAGTCATATAACCAATAGGAATGTTTGTACTGCCAGTTAGTACTACTAGTGTATTCTTCAAGTAGTCCGTCTGTAAGCTTAGCAGTACTAAGTCCAAATGCTTGGCAGTACAAACTGTTAGCTTAACTCCCAACAGAGAGTGAGGAGAGAGATGTGAAATGTGTGAGTATATGATTTTGACTTTTTGATGTTGTTGGAATAACTTAGGGCATGCTTGGTGGAGGTATTAGGGGGTGGAGAATAGGAAAAACAATCATTAATTATGCTTGGTGGAGGGTAAAGGAATGAAGCATTATCCTAAACTAGGTAATGACTCATTGCACTATAAATTGGGGGTTAATGTATTCGTTACCCTTTGCATTCCTTAGTATACCCTTTGCATTTCCCTTTCTCATTCTATTAATTGAACCAAGCGGACCCTTAAACTTATATGGGTTTTAATTTAAAATACATTTGAAAAGAAAATAATGCCTTTAATTTAACAGTCAAACTAACGAAAATTATGATCAAGTGACCAACATGATACGGGTCGCAACTACAAAAAAAAGATCTGTTATAAAAAACTTAAGCACTATTTCCGTTAAACCCGACAGATCACATGAACCATTTATAAAATTAACTTTTTTTTAATTTGTGTTCTTAACTGAACAGATGTGTATGCTATGGTGAGCCAGCCTAAAACGCAAATTGTTTTGTTCATATTGAGAACAGGAAACGAAAGACATATAATTATATATTTTTAAATGTAACATGTCATCACATGCTGATTGAGGCCACCAATCCCGTGTGGCACTCCGCAAGCCACTGCCCGGCCATGGGTCTCGCCAAGAAATTCGCCAATGCACAGGTGCTCGCGAGATGTAGAAAATGAGGTATTTATTATTATTATTATTATTATTATTATTATTATTATTATTATTATTTTGAATGTTGAATGAGTTTTTGCGTTTGTGTAGCGTGTGTGATGTGTTTTTGCCGACAAGCCACGGGAAGACAAGCCAAAAATTAATAGTTTTATCAAAGTTTTTTTTGCGTTATAAATGACTTTACATGTTTAGCTCCTCATATATTAGTTTTCTTTTTTTTTTTTTCTCAAACCTTCCCCTGATATTACATCTGGTTTAAATTTCATTCTAAATTCTATTTAAATTCTATAACGTGTTTAATGAAATTTTGTTTTTTTTAATTTATTATGATTTGTATTTTTATTTTAATAAATAAAAAATTAGTTGGTTTGAAAAAAACAAAAAAACTGTGGGGCTTCCAAAAGTAAGGTTGTGGCTTAAGTTACTGGAAAGGTGTTTTTGGTTATACGAGTGAGATACAAGTAAAAAAGGGAAAGTTAAGGTGGCGTCGACATGTTTTACATGCATGTTGGACGCGTCCCCCATTACATGAGGTTGGTCATGGGTCGGTTGGTCGGCATGATTTGCATAACTCAGTCGTATACTCGACCTAGTACTCCCCATTTGTTTATGTATGAGTATGTATTTGTAAATTGTTTTTGTAAGGTATTTTTTTATTTAACTGAGGTATTTTTTTACGATGACCGTGAGTATCTTATTAAACTAATTTGGTCATAAAAAAAGTTGCAGTGAATTGACGCCGAACACCTACCGACGTAACATGGACTTTTAGTTTTTTTACTTTTGGTTAATAATACTATGAGCAAATTCCCAAATTTGGCCAAAAAGTCAACCTTTTTCCTTTTTGTGGTCACTTTCATTTGCCTTTTCCCATTTTGGTCATGCTCGACTGCTCGACTGCTCAACCCCACTAGATTTATGCCACGTGTCCACCCACTTGTACCTTTTATTGATATTTCGTGGCCCACCAAATATTCCCCAAATCTAAGTTACTGTACGCCCCTTTTGTCTTTTAATATAGGTCAACGCTCGACTGATGGCGCTCGACTTACGGCTGCTCAACTTCGTCAGTACTATTTGCGTTGGAAATGTAAAAAGTAGCATGGGAAAGGACACACAATCTTTTGCTTACATTGTGTGTACTTTAATTTTAAATTATTTTTTACTTTTGTTTTTCATTTTTTAATTTTGTTTTGATAAAAAAATTTTAAAAAAACACACACACGAAACACACACACAATCACAATCACACTTGATTGCTCGATCAAACACAACCCAGATATGTGCTCGATGATCGTCGTTTCAACTTGAGTGCTCGATCAAACACAACCCAGAAACACACCTGAGTGGTCGATCCGTGCTTGATCATAGCTGCCAGACAAGTAAGTGTTTTTGTTTTAAGTTATTGTTTATTATTTTGAATATTTTGTCTTTAGGGTTTGCTTATTCTAGGGTTTGCTTATTACGGGTTTGATTTGGTTTTAAATATATTGTGGGTGAATGTTTGAGCAAAGATTATTAAGGTTTTTAGGTCACTACTGCTTATTTCGTTTTTGCTTATTATGGTTTTTATTTTGTTTGTTAGGTTTTTTTTTAAGGTTTAGTGCTGACTAAGTTTTAGAAGTTCTTTTTAAGCAAAACTTATCTTTTGCTACAAGAATAATCAAAAAGATCATATATTTTTTACATTGGTATGAATTTCCCTCTAAAAGATCATGTTTTTGGGTGTTTGGTTTTGCCCTTTTTAAGGAAAACTTATCTTTTGTAATGTCTTAATGTCTTAATGTCTTAATTGTAAATATAAATTCCCCTTTCAATTTTTATAGGTGTATTCAGCCAAGGTTAGTACGAGAACGAAGTTGCATTTGCTGAAAACAATAAAGCAAAAGTTGAGCTCGAACCCAGATTATGTTGAGCGTCTTAGCCTTTTTAAGAGCACAGTTTTTGGCCAATGGTTAAACTTAAAATCCTATGACCATGTAAATCACTTGCTGCATTATTTACTGCAACATCAACGACAAGTGGAAAACCATGATATAAATACTCCACTGTATTTCGATATTGGGCAAAACGTTTTACAATTTGGTCGGCAGGAAATGTGCTTGATATCAGGATTTCGATTTGGTGACATTTCCATGGTTCATTTAAAGGGGCGTGAATCTGCTTTTGCAAAGCGCATGTTACGTTTTCTTAAAGAAAGGCGACATGTCAACATAACTTGCATAAAGACCGAGCAGCTTTTACTGATTCTCAAAGATCCTCTCGAGTTTTCTGAGCTTTCGAATGATGATGCTGTACGCATTTGCCTTTTGATAATTTTAGAGAACATTTTCATGGGCAAACAGGAAAGAACTGTCATTCCTGACGAGATTCTGTGTTTAGTGGATGACTTGTATGCTTGGAATTCATTTCCATGGGGTGAGTATATTTGGGTTGAGTTTCACCACAGGGTATACAATGTGGTTTTGAAGGTTAGAGACAGACACTTGTCTGAAATTGCTACAAAGGGAAAAGAATACACCGCCACATATACTCTTTTTAGATTTGTGTTTGCTCTCAAGGTTAGTATACAATTATGATAATGAGTATTTAAATAGTTTAGCACTAATAAGCTGATGTTTATAACTTTGTATTGTATAATTTTTGAAGATTTGGCTATTGGAAACCCTCCCCGATTCTACAAACTAGTGGTTTAAAGATGATAGTGTGATCCCTAGAGCACTTGCATGGGATGATGGGCAGAAGTTTGATAAGACAGATTATGAATTTCTTTTCTCTGGTAATAATTTTTT